>JAKOOJ010000007.1:81789663-82377163 GCA_022577455.1 Arizona elegans | reverse complement strand
TAAACAGCCTGTAGAGAGGTTATATATATATAAAAAACCTTATCTATTTGTTTTTCTGGACTCTAGTATACTTGGGGCAGTTCATTATTTCGCTGAGCATTTTATTAATTTAAAAAAACAGACAACAGAACCAGCACTTTCTGAGGACATTGCAAAATAATCTACTATACTTTGGAAGCGGAATACTTTGGAAGCGGAAGTGTAAATAATTGCTGGATATACGTTTTTTCCTACATTAAAATTAGAAGATGTATTTATTATTTTATGTGTTTCTTTCATTAAATTTATTATAGTCACCCTCTGTGACTCACTAGACATTAAAAAAAAATCTTTTTATGAGAATTAATCTCTTCTTCACAAGCATTTTGAGTACCTCAATATTATTATTAATAATAGTAATAGTAATATTATTATTATTATTATTATTATTATTATTATTATTATTATTATTATTATTGGTTAATCTTTAGTGAGATTCACAGCCTTTGAGGCTGGTTAATAGCTCAGCAGCTTGAGTCCTAACCAAGGACCTAGGAACTGTTAAGGTATCGTCGGAGGATGTAAGCTGTTCCGAGTAAGGTGGTTTTTTGTAGAGTCAAAATGTTCAAGTCTGGTAAATTTAGAATTTCTAAATAGCAGGGTAGCCCTTTGGGTATTGCTCCAAGGGCTCCAATTACAATCGGGACAACATACGATTTCTTTTTTCACAGTCACTCAACTTCAATTTGCAAGTCCCGGTACTTTGTGGTTTTTTCTTGCTGCTTATCTTCAATCCGTGCATCAATAATTAATGAATTAATACACTAATTCAGCATCATCAAACAACCATATCTGCCTATCCCAGGTCCTTGGGAAGGGCTTGATTTCTGGATTGTGAAAAATGCCAAATCCAGTCAAAACATCTAGCTGACTGTGTGGAAAAAAAAATAATATTTAAAAAGTAACAGAGATAGGTCAATCAATAATCATCATCATAATAAAAACTAATTTTTTCAACTGAAGTCTATTGGGATAAAATGGTCTTTGATTCCTGGCAGTCTATACTGAGTTCTAGAAACAAATTTATTTCTTATTTTTGACTCACTTTCAAGATACAAAGCATACCAAGCCATGTCCAGATCTTATCCATCATGATAAATGAAAATATAATGAATAATTTTAGGACAAAAAGTCTTCTGGAACCTTTACAGGAATCCTTCTGGGTGGAAATGAGGCTCTAGATCAACTTCTAAATAGATGTTTTCCTGTTGTTCTGCCTCGGTCTTCTAGGTTTTGATATATATGGATTTGTCTACCCCAAGATCTTTTTAGTAGTGATAGAAGAGATTATTGTAACTCAGGGTTGAACTGTTGGGGGTCTTTTGTGCTCACTGAACTTGGTAGTTTTCTTGCAGATTTATTTATTTGTCATATTTCTATACCGCCACTCTCCGAGGACTCTGGGCTGCTTACACCAAAGACAGTATACTAAATAGCATATTGCCCCCAACAATCTGGGTCCTCATTTTACCCACCTCGGAAGGATGGAAGGCTGAGTCAACCTTGAGCTGGTGAGATTTGATCCGCTGATCTGCTGAACTAGCAGTCAGCTGAAGTAGCTGCAGTACTGCACTCTAACCACTGCACCACCTCGGTTATGTTTCATTACATAAACATAGGTAACATCATCAGTATTAAAAGGGAGTTTAACTCCATTCTCCTCTAGCATTGATGATGTAGTTATTTACCAAGCGCATCTAAATTATATTAAAATAACCAAAATACCTTTACAATTCTGTAAACTAAAGTGTGTCACGGATGCGGTGGCTCAGCGGCTAAGTCGCTGAGCTTGTCAATTGAAAGGTCGGCAGTTCAGCGGTTCGAATCCCTAGAGCCGCGTAATGGGGTGAGCTCCTGTTACTTGTCCCAGCCTCTGCCAATTTAGCAGTTCGAAAGCACGTAAAAAATGCAAGTAGAAAAAATAGGAACCACCTTTGGTGGGAAGGTAACAGCATTCCGTGCGCCTTTGAAGTTTAGTCATGCCGGCCACATGACCACGGAGACGTCTTCGGACAGCGCTGGCTCTTCAGTTTTGAAACAGAGATGAGCACTGACCCCTAGAGTAGGGAACAACTAGCACATTTGTGCAAGGGGAACCTTTACCTTTTAAAGTGTGTCACAACTTTTGAGCACCCCTAATGTCTGGAAATTGAAAGTTGAAAAATTTGACATGCTCTACGTGTGGGGTCCTTGGTGCTCTCTGACATTTCATTACCCAACTAAGTAACATCATCAATGCCTGGATAGCTCAGCAGACTAATGCATTGTAATTTAACTCCAGCTGTCTGCAATTACTGTAAGTTCGAATCTCCCCAGGCTCAAGGTTGACTCAGCCTTCCATCCTTTCTAAGGTAGGTAAAATGAGGACCCAGATTGTGGGGGCAATAAGCTGATTTTGTAAAAATATACAAAAGTATGAAGGCGATTGCTTAACGCATTGTAAGCCGCCTTGAGTCTCCAGAGAAGGGCGGCATATAAATCAAATTTTTTAAAAAAAATGCTAGAAGGACACAATTATTTTTAAACAGTATATTCTGATACCCTTCCCCAAATGTAGTAAAAAGTGTCTATTGGACCCTTCCATCACATCTCTGCCCTTCTGAAAATATGTATGAAAGAATTTAAGCAACTTTCTTAAGCCTCACAACTTGGAACCTGTTTTTGTTAACAAAAACAACAAAGTTGAACACTAACTTCACACAAATGTTTTAAATAATAGCCAGGCCTCTAAAACTGGGAGTTGCATCTTCCCACGGTTAAAATTGACCAAAGTAGGAAATTATAGAATATGTGAGGAATATGCTGGCTATAAACCATTTTGTCAATGATTTAATTAATTTTATATGAGCGTTGAACTGGACTGTAAGAGGTTTTATACCTCTGTTTTTCGTTGCTGTCCTTTATGGGGAAGAGTAGATTGTTTTTCAACATCTTATGCTTTCATTTTGGATGCATATCACCTTTGGATAGCTTCACCCTAAAATAGGGCCTTGAAATCATAACAACAATTACACAATAATGCTAACAACAACGTAAAAACAATGTCTGTTATTTAATATTGCCATTTGGTAAGCAAACACTTTCTATACATAGTTTTGAAATGTGTGTACTTCCTTCAGCTGATGCCTGCGAGCAAATTGCATAAACATACATATAAATCTCAATATGACAATAGCATAACAATTATAAATCAATCAAGTCACGCATAAAGCAGGAAGGTTCATTAGATTTAACAGAACCAGGGATTATGAGGGAAAGCAGTATCAATCATACCGCAATTTCGGTGCCACATTAATTCAGGGTATCTTGATATCCGAGTGTGTCACGACTATTATCATGTGCTCTACATAAGGCTGGGGTTAAAAAGTCTTTAGAATCTTTATCTGCATCAAGATATACAGCAGCTGGGCCTGTAAGCGAGTCTGAACGATGAAACGGCTTCTGCCTCCATCCAGCTCAAATGGATAATAGTCACCTTGTAAATTCCAAATCTCTGAATTTCAAAGGCATCTGAAGGGCTGAAGGATTGCTGTCCACAATTATTAATTTGTGTAGGGCCACCCAACTGTTCCTTCCTTCCCTCCCTCCCTCCCTCCCTCCTTCCTTCCCTCCCTCCTCCCTCCCATCCATCTCCTCTCTCCTTCCTTCCTCCCTCCCTCCCTCCCATCCATCTCCTCCTTCCTTCCTTCCTTCCTTCCTTCCTTCCTTCCTTCCTTCCCTCCCTCCCTCCCTCCCATCCATCTCCTCTCTCCTCCCTCCCTCCCTCCCTCCCTCCCTCCCTTCCTCTTCCTATCTATTTATATTGTTACATGAATTTATGTTTAAACAATTCTTACAGCTCTGGCAAAAATATGTGAAATGTTACTTTTCAGGAAGTTTTGCTTTCCAGCCTGCTAAGCATAAACCACTGTTGTTGTTGTTTTTGGAGGTCCTCAGGAATCCCCTTTGCTCAAGCCATGACACACTTCCAAACTTTGTGTTGTGAAGGTGAGATTGATAGCAAATACCTGGAATATCTGTTCTTTAAATAAGGCAGGGCCTCCCACAATCACACCTGGTTACCCTCCTGTTGACCCAAATACCTGGCTCTAATTTCCCTTTTAAAGCAGATTGATAATACTACAACATGGATGTCAAACACAAGGCCTGGGGGCTGGATCCGGCCTGTGGATGTGGCCCGTGGAGCCACCCTTGAAACAGCAAAGGACCGGCCCGTGGTACCTCAACCAGCGTAAATGGGGTGCGGGAGGGTCCTCCTGAGCTCCATCTTCGCTGGCAGAAGGTTGTAGGAGGCTATTGCAGGCTGCAAGCTCAGGAGCCCGTTTTCACTGGCAAAGCGCTAGGGCCATCACAGGAGCCCATGAGTGACGTCGAGCTGGCCATGCCCCCCTGGCCATGCCCCCCCCCCAAGGTCAAACACGATGCAGATACAGCCCTCAATGAAATTGAGTTTGACACTCCTCAGTGGCTAAGACACTGAGCTTGTCGATTGAAAGGTCAGTAGTTCAGCGGTTCGAATCCCTAGTGCCGCGTAACAGGGTGAGCTCCCGTTACTTGTCCCAGCTTCTGCCAACCTAGCAGTTCAAAAGCATGTAAAAAATGCAAGTAGAAAAATAGGGACCACCTTTGGTGGGAAGGTAACAGCATTCCGTGCACCTTTGGCGTTGAGTCATGCCGGCCATATGACCACGGAGACGTCTTCGGACAGCGCTGGCTCTTTGGCTTTGAAACGGAGATGAGCACCGCCCCCTAGAGTTGGGAATGACTAGCACATATGTGCGAGGGGAACCTTTACCTTTTTTACTAGAGCAAAAACATTTTGCCGTTTTGAAAAAATACAACAGAGAGATCCCCTTCTTACCCTCTGAAGATGCAGGCAGTCTGAGATCAGATGAGCTCTGCTGAGATCTGAAACAATAAAAGTCTACGAGCATAATGTCCTATCTGTAAGTAAAAAAAACAAAACAAAACACAATAGTTTGCCACCGGATTTTATTATATCCCCTGATAGCTTCCTTAAACAGTTTTGCTAAATGCAAAAAAACCCAAACTGAGAAGATCAATTTCCTTTTATAGCTAGAAGAGAATTTGAACTCTTAGCCTCTGTAGTCAAAGTCCAGCATCTTAATCAGTATATAATATTGATTTTTAGCCCTTTGTGATAAACATCTAGGGACCTTTCCCTCCCTAACTTTGCCTGGTGAATAAAAGCATAGAAGTACATGCCATTCAATGCAGTTGGTTGCCATTCACCCCAGCAGTAAAAAAAGAAAAAAAAATCAACGTGTTTTAGGATACTCATCAGATACTTTGCTTTTGGGGAATCTATTGTGACAGCAATTTTTGTTACGATTATTCCTCTATTTCTTCCCCGGTGGGAACCAATTGCCGGCCCATTTGTACCTGCGGGGGAAGGAATGGAAACACGGACTGTCTCTATGGCGAGAGAGAAACGTAGACAGATGTCGGCATCCGGGGGAAAATGAGACCATTCATAGGTAGTTGACTTTAGATATTTGGGAAACGGCTGAATTACTCGTGGTGATGATTTTGATTGGGGAAATGAGATTCGGGGGGGGAAGGGGGGAGAAATCAATGGCCTGTTATCCCTTGTTCTAATGGAGGAAGTAGGATGATTACGATAGATACTAGAAGTTGGCCAAGCAACTAAAAGTCACTTCTCGCTGTTTTTATTGTACGCACAAACTTAAACACAAACACACTGTCACCACTAACAATTATCTAGGGGTGCTTGTAGCTAGTAGAGTATTCAAGAAGTCAACTCCATAAGCTTCAGTGGGACCCTGTCTCAACGAGGGTGTATGTTATTTATGAGTGCTATTTATTTAATTATTAGATTTTTATTTATTTATTTTATTTTATTAGTCATATTTCTATGCCGCCCACTCTCCGAGGACCCTGGGCGGCTTACACCAAAGACAGTATACTAAATAGCATATTGCCCCTTAACAATCTGGGTCCTCATTTTACCCACCTCGGAAGGATGGAAGGCTGAGTCAACCTTCAGCCGGTGAGATTTGATCCGCTGATCTGCTGAACTAGCAGTCAACTGAAGTAGCTGCAGTACTGCACTCTAACCACTGCGCCATCTCGGCTCACAGTTCTGCCTTTATTTATTTATTTATTTATTTATTTTATTTTAATTTAATTTATATGCCGCCCTTCTCCGGAGACTCAGGGCGGCTTACAATGTGCTAAGCAATTTATCCTGCCTTTATGTTTTTTATAAGAAACTCAAAGTGGCAAATATACATAATACCTTCCTCCTCTTAATTCCCCCCCCCAAATGACAACCCTGTGAGGTGGGTTGAATTGCAAGAGATTGACTGGCCCAAAGTCATCCAGTCAGCTTTCATGCCTAAAGCAGGGCTAGAACTCACTGTCTCCTCGTGATTAGTCCAAAGTCACCCTGTTGGCTTTCATGGCTGAGGCGGGACTAGAACTTACTGTCTCCTGGTAATTGGCCCAAAGCCTTCCAACTGGCTTTCATGGCTGAGGCGGGACTAGAATTCACTGCCTCTTGGTAATTGGTTCAAAGTCACCCAGCCAGCATTCAGGCCTAAGGCAGGACTAGAACTCACAGACTCCTGGTGATTGGTCCAAAGTCACCCAGCCAGCGTTCAGGCCTAAGGCAGGACTAGAACTCACAGACTCCTGGTGATTGGTCCAAAGTCACCCTGTTGGCTTTCATGGCTGAGGAGGGACTAGAACTCACTGCCTCCTGGTAATTGGTTCAAAGTCACCCAGCCAGCGTTCAGGCCTAAGGCAGGACTAGAACTCACAGACTCCTGGTGATTGGTCCAAAGTCACCCTGTTGGCTTTCATGGCTGAGGCGGGACTAGAACTCACTGCCTCCTGGTAATTGGTTCAAAGTCACCCAGCCAGCGTTCAGGCCTAAGGCAGGACTAGAACTCACAGACTCCTGGTGATTGGTCCAAAGTCACCCTGTTGGCTTTCATGGCTGAGGCGGGACTAGAACTCACTGCCTCCTGGTAATTGGTTCAAAGTCACCCAGCCAGCGTTCAGGCCTAAGGCAGGACTAGAACTCACTATCTCTTGGTTTCCAGGCCAGCACTTTCTGTCTGTAGTGTAGACAAATCACCTAACAATCTAAAAAATGTAATTAATGTAATTAAATAAGTCCAAAGCATTTTTGATTATTAAAGTGTTTCAAAATCAAAGTCAAGACAACCAAAGTCACTTCTTGTAAAGTCTGGCTGAGGAGGAAGATTTTAATCTGACTCCAGGAAGAAAGAATGGAGGCTAACACAACTCTTGAGGAGTAGATGAATACAGGAAAAGGCCTCCTTGTCACCCTTTTAAAATTGTGGACACCTTTAGGATGGCTTCTTCTGCTAATATAAATATCCAGAACAGTGGTGGCTTGCTCCCGGTTCTGTCTGGTTCTTGCGAACCGGTAGTAAAAGCTGCGGGACGCTCCGCCCACCCATCCGGACGTCATAATGGATGATCTATTTATTTATTTTTATTTTATTATTCATATTTCTATGCCGCCCACTCTCCGAGGACTCTGGGCGGCTTACACCAAAGACAGTATACTAAATAGCATATTGCCCCCTAACAATCTGGGTCCTCATTTTACCCACCTCGGAAGGATGGAAGGCTGAGTCAACCTTGAGCCGGTGAGATTTGATCCGCTGATCTGCTGAACTAGCAGTCAGCTGAAGTAGCTGCAGTACTGCACTTTAACCCCTCGCCATCTCGGCTCTTGTGTGCATCTGTGCATGTGCAGAAGCTTCTGTGCATGTGTGCTCCCATTGCAAACCGGTAGTAAAGGCAAGTAGAACCCACCCCTGATCCAGATGTGTCCATGCTGAGATGGTTCTCAGAAATTCTGTTCTTCTATCACCTCTGGTTAAATTAACTGTGGTTTACTCAGTTTAGCCAAATTACCTGGATTTGCATCACATACTACCCTATTTTCCCGAAAATAAGACCCTGTCTTTTATTTTTTTGAACCCCGAAATAAGTGCTTGGCCTTATTTTCGGGGAGGTCTTATTATTTTGGGGCGTGTGGAGGAAGCCAGAGGAAATGGTGGGGACAAGCTGCACATGCATTTAAATATTTTCAGGGAGGGCTTATTTTCAGGGGAGGCTTATTTTAGTGCATGCACTCAAAAGCCTGATTGGGTTTATTATCAGGGATGTCTTATTTTAGGGGAAACAGGGTAAACTATAAGCATGCCAGATTAAAATGTGTGGTTCAGTCTGTCATGCCAACATACAGCCAGTCAGGATTTAGGATTCAGAGATTAGAGCCAATATCTTGAACGGTATTCAGAAAACAATTAGCAAGCTTTTTCCACATGAGTGTAACATCCTCGTCATGTCATGTCAAACGGGAAAAAAAAAAGAATTACCAGAATTTGTTCTGAAAGAGCAAACGAAAGAGCTAGTTCACAGTTTTATCAAAAGTTTTTTTTAAAAATTTTTCCAGAAAGGTCAACCAGCTTGTGGGTTTTGCCACTGTACCCATTTCTTGCTGTGTAATATGTAGCTTCGGGGAACAGAAGTTCAGCCAGATTTTTGCCCAAGTCATGTCTACCCTATAAGGTGTCCCAGAATCCTTTGCAAAATGATGGTATCCCACAGGGGTGAAATCCAGCAGATTTTGCAATATCCTTCCCCCAAGAGTGGGGAGGGAATGGAGATTTTGCAGTATATCTTCCCCTGGAGGGGGGTGGGAATGGAGATTTTGCAGTATATCTTCCCCTGGAGGGGGGTGGGAATGGAGATTTTGCAGTATATCTTCCCCTGGAGGGGGGTGGGAATGGAGATTTTGCAGTATATCTTCCCCTGGAGGGGGGTGGGAATGGAGATTTTGCAGTATCCTTCCCCCAGGAGTGGGGTGGGAATGGAGATTTTGCAGTATCCTTCCCCTGGATTGGGGTGGGAATGGAGATTTTGCAATATCCTTCCCCTGGAGTGGGGTGGGAATGGAGATTTTGCAGTATCCTTCCCCTGGAGTGGGGTGGGAATGGAGATTTTTGCAATATCCTCCCTCTGGAGTGGGGTGGGAATGGAGATTTTGCAGTATCCTTCCTCCAGGAGTGAGGTGGGAATGGAGATTTTGCAGTATCCTTCCTCCAGGAGTGGGGTGGGAATGGAGATTTTGCAATATCCTCCCCCTGGAGTGGGGTGGGAATGGAGATTTTTGCAATATCCTCCCTCTGGAGTGCGGTGGGAATGGAGATTTTTGCAATATCCTCCCTCTGGAGTGCGGTGGGAATGGAGATTTTGCAGTATCCTTCCTCCAGGAGTGGGGTGGGAATGGAGATTTTGCAGTATCCTTCCCTGGAGTGGGGTGGGAATGGAGATTTTGCAATATCCTCCCCCTGGAGTGGGGTGGGAATGGAGATTTTTGCAATATCCTACCTCTGGAGTGCGGTGGGAATGGAGATTTTTACAATATCCTCCCTCTGGAGTGCGGTGGGAATGGAGATTTTGCAGTATCCTTCCTCCAGGAGTGGGGTGGGAATGGAGATTTTGCAATATCCTCCCCCTGGAGTGGGGTGGGAATGGAGATTTTTGCAATATCCTTCCCCTGGAGTGGGGTGGGAATGGAGATTTTGCAGTATCCTTCCCCTGCCACGCCCACCAAGCCACACCATGCACACCAAGCCACGCCCACAGAACCAGTAGTAACAAAATGTGCATTTCACCACTGGTATCCCACGGTATTTATACTAGTAGTCCAGAGATGGGATTCAGCTGGTTCTGTCCGGTTGTGATGAACCAGTAGTGGCGACTGCGGGAGGTTCCGCCCACCCACCCAGATGTAATGCGCGAGCAATGTGCATGTGCAAAAGGCCATGCGCATGCCCAGAGGAGGCATACACACCAGTGGTGGGTTCCTCCCGGTTCGGTCCGGTTCAGCCCAGCCGGTAGCAGTGACGATATGACGTCACCGAACCGGTTCTCCCCCCCCCGCCCTCCCCCCCCCACCTCCCATGTTATTCTTACCTTTTATTTGGTCCCACCCCCAATCTATTGCTGCCTCCTGAGTCCCAGCTGATGACTAGAGGGAAAAAACTGTTTAAACTCTTGCCACAGGGCTTCAAAGGGCCGCCCTACAGCTGATCAGTGTTAAAAGCAGACAAATGAGTCGGGTCGTAAGTGCGAGGACTGGTCGTAAGTGCGAGGACCTTCCAGAAATGACTCTGACCAGCTAGCCACGCCCACAAAATAAGTCACGCCCACAGAACCGGTAGTAAAAAAATTTAGAACCCACCCCTGATACACACTCACATTTGCAAACCAGTAGGGAAGGTAAGTGAATCCCACCTCCGTAGTAGTCAATATGCCGAAAAATGTCCATAAAGTTTGAAAACGGGAAAGACAACAAGCGACCATGTCTAAGTTGTCCGTTCATCCCTGAATATCCTCCAAAAAATCTGAAATATTTCTCTCCATCTTGCTTGAGGAAATGTTTCATATGACCAGCTTCTGTACATACAAGACTCATGTGATACAAAATTTTGGCTTTGGTGAGTTTTATTGTTTTTATTCATTCCCAGTGTCTTATGATTCAGCCATCAGCAGGACAGAAGAAGAGTTGAACAAAAGGAAATGTTTGTTCCTGAAAAACTATGTCTCGGGAACAACAAGTAACTCATTAAAGGATGGGCAAGGAACACTGGGCTGTTGTTTCTGATTCATCACACCATTCAAAAGCAAACTGGGTTACTTCTCCAAAAGCTATTCACATGCGATTCTAAAAAGTTTCTTGGAAGATGGAAGAATTTATCGCTAAGACAGCAAAAATGTCGAGCAAATATAATACAACTCAGCTGATCTTAACCATGATGGGACTTATAGGAATCAGCTCACCTTCCTTCCTTCCTTCCTTCCTTCCTTCCTTCCTTCCTTCCTTTCCATCCTCCCTCTCTCCCTCCCTTCCTTGTCACCCATCTTTCTTTCTTTCTTTCTTTCTTTCTTTCTTTCTTTCTTTCTTTCTTTCTTTCTTTCTCTTTCTTTTTTTCTTTCCTCCTTCCTTCCTTCCTTCCTTCCTTCTTTCTTTTTTCTTTTCTTTTCTTTTCTTTCTTTCCTTCTTCCTTCCTTCCTTCCTTTCCATCCTCCCTCCCTCCCTCCCTTGTAACCCGCCTTTCTTTCTTTCTTTCTTTCTTTCTTTCTTTCTTTCTTTCCTTCCTTCTTTCTTTTTTCTTTTCTTTTCTTTCTTTCCTTCTTCCTTCCTTCCTTTCCATCCTCCCTCCCTCCCTTGTAACCCGTCTTTCTTTCTTTCTTTCTTTCTTTCTTTCTTTCTTTCTTTCTTTCTTCTTTCTTTTCCTTCCTTCCTTCCTTCTTTCCTTCCTTCCTTCCTTCCTTCCTTCCTTCCTTCCTTCCTTCCTTCCTTTCTTTCTTTCTTTCTTTCTTTCTTTCTTTCTTTCTTTCTTTCTTTCTTCTACATAATTGTTAGGATGATCTCCAATTCCATTTTGCCTATTATATCTTCAGCCTTCTCTACAGGAATTGGGATAGTCAAGTAAACTCTAAAAAGGATAACAGTTAAACCTTCAGGAATTAAAACGTACAGTAATTTCTCCGTTTTTTAAAATTCCTGGAGAGGAATTCTGGAAAAGCAACTATTAAGCATGGAGGAAGAACTTTTAAAACAATTTATTCATTTCGGTCAGGATCGAACTGCTGGCAGTGAGCAGTGAATTAGCTTGCAAAACTGCATTCTAGGGGAAGAAATGGAGGTAGTGATAGATTTTATTTTCCTGGGCTCCAAGATCACCGCAGATGGGGACTGCAGCCAAGAAATTAAAAGACGCTTGCTCCTGGGGAGGAAAGCTATGGCAAAGCTAGACAGCATCCTAAAAAGCAGAGACATCACCCTGCCAACAAAAGTGCGTACAGTCAAGGCTATGGTTTTCTCAGTTGCAATGGATGGCTGTGAAAGTTGGACCATAAGGAAGGCTGAGCGCCAAAGAATTGAGGCCTTTGAACTCTGGTGCTGGAGAAGACTCCTGCAAGTCCCTTGGACTGCAAGGCGATCCAACTGGTCAGTCCTAGAGGAGATCAACCCTGACTGTTCTTTAGAGGGCCAGATCCTGAAGAGGAAACTCAAATACTTTGGCCACCTAATGAGAAGGAAGGACTCACTGGACAAGAGCCTAATTCTGGGAAAGATGGAGGACAAAAGAAGAAGGAGACGACGACAGAGAATGAGGTGGCTGGATGAAGTCACTGAAGCAGTCAGCATGATCTTAAACGGACTCCAGAGGATGGTAGAGGACAGGGAGGCAGTGGTGGGTTTCAAATTTTTTTACTACCGGTTCTGTGAGTGTGGCTTGGTGGGCGTGACATGGCTTGGTGGGCATGGCTTGGTGGGCGTGGCAGGGGAAGGATACTGTAAAATCTCCATTTCCTCCCGATCATCTGGGACTCAGGAGGCAGAGAATAGATGGGGGCGAGGCCAGTCAGAGGTGTTATTTACCGGTTCTCCGAACTACTCAAAATTTCCGCTACCGGTTCTTCAGAACTGGTCAGAACCTGCTGAAACCCACCTCTGACTCCAGGGGATGGTAGAGGACAGGAAGGCCTGGAGGAACATTGTCCATGGGGTTGTGATGGGTCAGACACAACTTTGCAACTAACAACAACAGCTGCATTTTAACCACTGCGCTACCATGACTTCCCATGGTTCTTCTAGGAACTAGACTAATCTTTAACCACAGTGGCTTCATCTTCTGCAGGTAAACTTTGGGAAAGGAGCCCCTGAGATCTCCTGCCTCTCTGATGTCCCTATCAACCACGTATCATATTATAAAATCATTTCCCCCCCCCATGGCGAGTGAACATTCAGACTTGTCACGAGACTGTTTAGTACCTGTCTAATTAAAATAGAACTTGCTCACTGATGCTGCCAATGCTTAAGCAAATTGAAGCTTAATAGGAAAAGTGATATATCTCTTAGGCGAAAAGATAATTGAACAGCTATTATGATGCCTGCACAAAGAGCTTTTTTTTGAAAACTTCCACTAAATTTGTTGGCAAACCTCTTTAGATAGGGAATGAAGGCATGGGGTGTTTTTTTGTTGTTGTTGTTTCCTTCCAAAATACAATTTCATAAGAATACAAAATAAAGAAACACACCACTGAAATTTTCTTACAAGCAAAAAAATGATGTGTGGGGGAAAGCAGAAAGTGGGAGAAACAGAGGGACCAGTTTTAGGTCAGTCATTCTCACATATAGTGTGAGATCTTCGGGCCAGGCGGTTAGTTCTCATAAATTATCACAAGGCAGCCTGAAGGCAAGCAAAGTCCGTGTGGCTGGAATAAATCCTTCCTTTGTTTCTTCCAACTTCTGCTTTCCCAACTTTCTGTTCACAAGCAGATATACTAGGTGGGCATCTCATGCGGTGCCAGGGGTGGGCTTCAAAATTTTTAGCAAGGGGTTCTCTATCCAGTTGCTTGGTGGATGTGGCTATGGTGGGTGTGGCCTAGGCCTCCTGCACCACGGCGGTAGCGGGGGGGTGTTTTTGCCCTCCCCAGGCTCTGGAGGCTTTCCTCAAGCCTCCGGGAGGGCGAAAACGGCCTCCCCAGGCTCTGGAGGCCCTCTGGAGGCTGGAAACGGGCCCGTTTCTGGCCTTCCTGAACTTCTGGTAGGCCTGTTTTTCACCTTCCCTGAACATCTGTGCGCGCCCTCCACTTACCTACATCCAAAACGGGCTGCGTGGGGACTCCTGGGAGGGGCAGAGTGAGGTGGGCGAGCACTTGTAAGGATTCGGCTTTTTCTCAATCCAAACTCATATAATTTCCAGACACTGAAACAAGGCCAGGAGAACATCTTCTGGTCAACCTGGGACTGAGATGTACAGTCGAGTATTATCAGTTTATTGATGATACCTGGTTCCAAACTGATGATGGCTGATGTTGGCCAGTGGCCAACAGTGACTGGACCTGACCACAGGGAAAGGCAGAAAACCATTGTCAGGTGAAGAACCCACAAACAGAAGCTTATTGCCAGCTGTCTATGTTACAAGAATCTTGCCAGATTGATTGCATTCCCTTGAGAATGGTAAGGTAAGGCTTCAAGAGATTGGACAACCGTTTGTTTGAAATGGTATAGGGCTTCGTGCCTGACCTCCAAGGTCCTTTCCAACTCTGTTATTCTGTTATACTTCTGGGATGTCTTTCACAAACAAGGTGGATATAAAACAAATAAATAGGAGCTATTCTTTCTGGGGTGCAGTTTAAACATTTGACAATCCGGTACGCTCCAAACTCATGGGCGGTGCTTTGTAAAAATCCTTCGAGTTAAACCCAGTGGTGGGTTTAAGCCGATTCAGCCGGTTTGGGCTGGTTTGGGCGAACTGGTAGTTAAATTGCTGGCTGGTCGCGACCCTCCCCGCCCCTCCCCGCCCCTTCCAGAAATCCGCCTGTGCCCCATTTTTGCTCCCAGGAGGCTTCAGGGAGGCTTCCTAGGCCCAAAACGGGTCACGGTGTGTGTGTGTGTGTGTGTGTGTGTGTGTGTGTGTGTGTGTGTGGTGCGCGCCGCCCCGTGGCTCATTTTTACTCCCAGAAGGCTGCAGAGAGGCCTCCTAGGCCCAAAATGGGGCACAGAGGGATGCAACGTGCCCCCCATGGCCCATTTTTGCCCCCAGCGGGGTGCAGGAGGCTTAGTGCTGCCTATCACACCGCCTGGCCATGTCCACCATGGCCATGCCCATCCAGCTGGTCATTAGGACAGAGAACCGGTTGTTAAATTATTTGAATCCCATCACTGGTTAAACCTGAATATAATTTGTACAGGTTGAGCGAATTTCACACAGAGATTAGGCCGTCACCTTTTAGAGAAGTTATAGCTATTGCATTAGTCATAATAATAAATTTGGTGAAATATGAATAAATAAACCTGTCTGAAGCTGGAAATGTTCTCAGTGGTTCCCAAGGGCTTGGAAATTACTTCCATCAGGAGAATCTTTTGTACAACTAGGCCTTATTTTCCTTGTTATTCCCAACATCCCAAAGCTTTGCTGAATTTTACAATTGTCTCTATGCTTGCCATTTGCTTCTTGGCCTGCGATTGAAATAGTACATAGAAACTTGCTTTGTTTCCATCCTATTTTAATCTTTCTCCCAGAGAAAGGGCTGTTCATCTATCACAAACAAAGGGATGATTTGTTGAAGAAAACAGATTTTTTTTTTAAAACAAAATGACCATTTCCATTATTTTGCCTGCTAACCCCCTTTCCATCTTATCTCTTGACCCTCTGTCTTATGGAATTGTGGCATTTAGCCTGGAGCAGAGAATGCATAAGAAATCCCAGTTCAAGAGTTTCTGCATAATTCTGCTTTGTGAATCAGCTGGCAAAATTTGGATGGAGAAGAAGCCCCTGCCCAACTAATTTATTTTGAGTAACGCTCGGGGGTAGACTACGGAGCCTGCCTCTTTGTGTGGCCTGAAAATAAGATTATTGCTCCTGGTTCTAGCATTTCCCAAAACCAAGCTGAAGCAATGTGAAAAGGCTTGCATAGGAACAAAGCAATTAAAAACTTTTGCTATTAGGCGAGAAAGGAAGAATGGAGGAAAAAAACCCAACGACTTAAAAAGTCACTTCAACTCTTGTTTGGAGGCTAAACTGGTAAACCAGGGTGCCAAATTTCAGCTCCATTACAAATGAATCGGGGCCCTCAATGCTCTCTGAACTTGGTTGTTTTTTTGCAGACATTTCATTACCAAAATAGGTAACATAATCAATGCTAGTAAGGAGCGGGGCTTGCTCTCAGTTTATATTCTAGTGGCTTGCCCTGTCAGCGTTGGTGGGAATGATTTTGGAAGTTCTTAGGTTTGGCTGTTCGCTGTTCGCGTGTTTGGCAGTTCCTTGACTGGGATATTGTATACTTCTTGATCTTAATCTTAATCTTGGAGTTAATCTATGTTTATCTGGGCGAGCATAGTTACTGGATAGCAAGATGGACAGCAACCAAGCTCAGAGAGCACCAAGGACCCCTGATTTCAACCCTGAGCTACAAGTATTATCTTTTATTGGACTGTCAGTCAGTTTTGCATCATCTGTGCAATTCATGAAAGGGGTTAAATATTCTCCTTGCCATAGGAAATTGTACTTATCTCAGTCACCTACTCAATGATCAGTTTAGCAGAAGAACTAACAATCAACAGTTAGCTTAATATTCAGACAAATTGAAGTTCTACCCCAACTCTTGTTGTGGCCCGTCAGCGGCCTGTGAGGATTGTAGCTGATTCTGACAGCGAGGAGGCTGGTGTGGTGTTGCGACAGCAGCCTGTGCAGCTGGCACCCGAGTCAGACAATGAGGAGGCTGGAGAAGATATGATGCCAGAGGCAGGGATTCAGCCGGGGCCTTCAGAACCTCCAGAAGCTCCTTTAAATGAAGAGGACGAAGAAGAGGAGCCTCTTTTTGATGCATGGGTGTGCAGAGCGGCCAAAAGGCAGGAGTGGCTCCTCAGGAGGAGGTCTCCTCGAGAGTAAGGCTTGGGGCTAATTGGCCACTCCCTTAGCCTATTTAAGGAGGAACGCCGACTGAAGCAATTTGTAGGGAACAACTTTAGTTCACTCTACTTCGCATCTGGATTCTCTGAAAATTGCTTCTGGGCTTTCTGCCAACCTTAATAAGATTGTGATTACTTTATCTTTGGTTTCTTGTAGGCTGTTAAGAAAGTTTATTAACAGCCTTTGTTTTGAAAAAGACTGAGTTATTTTAGTAAATTCAGTTTTGTACAAACTTTGTGTGTGCTGTGTTCTTTGGGATCCGTAGCTGGGGCAGAACAACTCTGGGGTTTGCCAACCTTTGGACTTAAGTCTAAGACTGGAAATTTGGCAGGGAAATTTAACTAGAGTAGGGGTGGGCTCCTGGGGATTTGGCAGGGTTTGGGCACTCCTCTAGCCAAGGATCACCGGGGTTCGGCGAACCCACAAATGCCACCCCTGGCTGACCACCCCAGAATATCTGCAGAATATCTGGCCAGAATATCTACAGACATCCTGAAACCAAACATATCTTTTCCTGGGATTTGGTTTGTCTGGTATTGGTGCAACCAGAACAATCTTGATTGAACTAAATACACTCAAAACCGTAGAAATGGTGGTGGATTTTAGAAGAAAACCTCCTATACTACCACTTCTTACAATACTAGACAACACAGTATCAACAGTAGAGACCGTCAAGTTTCTAGGTTCTATCATATCTCAAGACTTAAAATGGACACCCAACATAAAAAAATGTCATCAAAAAAGCTCAACAAAGAATGTTCTTTCTGCGCCAACTCAGAAAGCTCAAACTGCCAAAGGAGCTGCTGATCCAGTTCTACAGAGGAATTATTGAGTCTGTCATCTGCACCTCTATAACTGTCTGGTTTGGCTCTGCAACCCAACAAGACAGACACAGACTTCAGAGGATAATTAGAATTGCAGAAAAAACAATGGCTACCAACCTGCCTTCCATTGAGGACCTGTATATTGCACGAGTCAAAAAGAGGGCTGTGAAAATATCTACAGATCCCTCGCATCCTGGACATAAACTGTTTCAACTCCTACCCTCAAAACGACGCTATAGAGCACACACCAGAAGAAGTAGACACAAGGACAGTTTTTTCCCCGAATGCCATCACTCTGCTTAACAACTAATTCCCACAACACTATCAAATAATTCACTAATACTAAAACTGTATTAGTACCTATCTTACTAGTATCTACCTCTTCCTTACTAGTATCAATTTCTTCCCACTTATTACTATAATCATGTTGCTTGTATCTTTCAATTTATATTGTTTTTATTTGTTTTCTAGTATGATTTGATAGCTTATTAGTAACTTTGACTATCACTAAGTGTTGTATCTTTTTATTCTTGATGAATGTATTTTATTTTCCTTATGTACCCTGAGAGCATAATTCCTTGTGTGTCCAATCACACTTGGCCGATCAAGAATTCTATTCTATTCTATTATGATAGTTCAAAGAACAAGAGTTGAGAATAATTAAGGTAATCGTGTAGAAATTGAGGTCCTATGGTTTGGACATTTTATATAGCAAACGACCCTCAGACCAGAAGTCTAGTTTGCAGTCTGATCTGGTGGAGCAGAGGTGAAAGGTCTCTGCCTTTTATCTCGCCATTCCAGCTGTAAAACCGATCACTCTTTCTCCTGAAAAGAAAATAAATGTGTGAAGACATACACCTGACCACTTTATTTTACGAGACCTCATTAAACTCCCCTGTTCCCTTCAAACCAGGCTTTTGTGGTGACATTGCTGTTAATTCCCTGCCTTTAATTGCACAAAATTCAACTAACCTTCAAATACAGGACCAGCATTCTCAACCGGTCATTATGCAAATTAAAAAGGAATATAGCAGGCTTACGAGGTGATGAATAAAGCTTTAGCGGCAAGTTCGGGCTAATTTTTCCATAGCCTTTGGCTTCAAGGCCTTGTTAATGAAGAGTAAATGTTTGTGAGTCATATTATCTAAGTTATAGTCAGCACTAAACTTCTTGAAATACAGGCATTGAGTTTTTACACAATGATCTTTTTTTTTTTTTTTTGTCTGCTAAAAAGATATTTCTGCTGAAGAAAGTTAGCACCCACCCCTTTTAGAAGAATGAAATATTTTAGGAAATATATTATATTTCCCTGGATGAGAAAAGGAGAAACATGTTTTTAAAGACAAAGAGCAGTTCCCTGCCCCCAGGAGATATTTGGGGCACATTAAGACTGGGCCAGCCTATCTACAAAACGAAAGTTCTCAGCTCCAGTGTAGGAAGTTAGCACCCACCCCTTTCCTGGAAGAGTGAAATATTTTAGGAAATATGAAGAAGGCAGAATATTATATTTCCCTGGATGAGAAATGGAGAAGCATATTTTACAGACAAAGCAGCTCCCACCTTCCTGACCCCCACCCTTTGTTAATGGGCCAGAGACAGAAACCCAATCCTTTGTCAAAGGACATTTGCAACACAATAGCAACAGAAACTAACACAATGGGCCCCATCTAGCAACCGAAACTCACCACATGTGACCTGAGAAGCACATGTGACCATCAGCTAGTAAGGCTAGCTAAGCCCCCACCCCTGGGGAGTCTGACAACCAATCAGGATACTCTTTTGGGGCCCCAGGAAATGCAAAGCCAGAGAGAGCATAAAAACCAGAGGATTTACTGTATCTGCCCTTTTCTGTTCAGGAGCTCAAGCCATGTGATCCTGTCCACCATTAAACCATCTTTCCAAGCAGTCTCCATGTTTCCAGTGTCTGTTGCCCCACTTGGAGCAGAACCCAGAAGGATGTTTCTTCCAACACCAGGATGATGGGATTAAGACATGATCCTCCAGGATTAGTGGTGCTAACTTCCTACAGATATAAATACATTTGCTCTTCTTTAGGCATCCGGGCACTTCCCCTGTTCCAGAATTTCTGAACAATAGCTGGGTAAGGATTCTTCCAAAAAAAAAATAAAAAAAAAAATTACCTTATTCTTTCAATAGGTTAAGGTGCAATCAAATCAAAGCCTGAAGATTTAGATTTAAATTCTAGAGGCATTCTCTGCCCTTCTTTATGGTACATATGATGGTTAATACATCCAACATACTAGTTTGATTTTTAAAAGAATATCTACAGCCACTAGGGTGCCCTGAAACATAGTTTGAAAAATCGCTGCAAAAGAAGAATATTTTTTGTCCATATTCTTCTCTATACTTAGGAATGGCCTTGGTATGGTATATTCTTGAGGTTTTTTTTTTCCTCTCTTTACAACCTGCAAATCTATTTTTGTGCAATAAGCAAATTCAGGCTAGGAAACATAATGCCGCGTGCCCGTAATTAAAGCTTTTATTGAAAAATGTCCCCCTGTTTCTTGCCATATATTTGTTTTTTTAATCACATCTGTGTCATTTTCTTAAGTGCATTTAAAAGAGAGAGGAAAACCAAACCATTTTGTGCATTTTCTTGCCTACAAAGACCTGCAACAAGGACAGCAACAAGGTCGGATAATTAAACTAACAACAAGAACAACAAAGAGTAAGGGAGAACTATTGTGAGTGTATTGTGCAAACATTGCAACCTTAATGGTGCGCAGAAGAAAGAAAAAAAGAGTAATCCGAGAATTATAAAATACTCACTATAAAAGTGATATTTTATCATGTATTCTGCCCTTTTTTTATTATTTTATAGACTGTAGGAAGTTAGCACCCACCCTTTTCCTGGAAGAATGAAATATTTTGGGAAATATTAAAAAAGGCAGAATATTATGTTTCCCTGGATGAGAAATGGAGAAGCATGTTTTAAAGCAGCTCCCACCTTCCTGCCCCCACCCTTTTGTTAATGGGCCAGAGGCAGAAACTCAATCTTTGTCAATGGACCTCATCTGCAAGACAATGGGACCCATCTAGGATAGAAACTCACCACATGGCAGCTGGGAAGATTACATCAGCCAGCAGGGCTAGCTAAGACCCCCACCCTCTGGGAGTCTGACAACCAATCAGGATACTCTTTCTGGGCCCCAGGAAGTTCAAAGCCAGAGAGAGCATAAAACCCGGAGACTCGCTGTATCTCCTCCTTTTTTCTGTTCAGGAACTCAAGCCACGTCCACCATTAAACCATCTTTCCAAACAGTCTCCATGTTTCCAGTGTCTTTTTCCCCATTTGGAGCTGAACCCAGAAGGATATTTCTTCCAACAAGACCATACTGAAATAAATTTGCAGATGGGCACTATAAAATATTATAATTGAGAAGCCAGTATGTTTGGATACCAACAGCAAAACAGCTGGCCTTATGGCATCTTAAAGATCATTGCAACTTTCTGAAACTTCCTTTTTCCTTGATTTTTTTCTTTCTTTCTTTCTTTCTTTTTTATAACACATATCTGACATTCACATAACATACAACATATACATATATTATCATTTTAAAGCATTGTTTCTTTGTGGTCTTCTTTCTTTCTTCTGTTATTTTGTCTTTCTTCCCCTATGTCTTCATTTCTTTCTTCTTCTTCTTCTTCTTTTTTTCCCCCCATTGTCCTTTTTCCCCCTCCCCGTAAAAAGAATCTGTTTTTTAGTTTTAACAATCTTAATTTCGTACATTTCTCTGCAATTATTATCTACATATTTTAATTATATCTTTAATATTATACATTTCTATATTCTTGTTATATACATTTTTATTTCACTCCATACATTTGTTATATATTGTATATATTTTGTACTTCTAATTTTCTCCCTTGATAGTTATTGTTCTTTATTTCTAGCCTTACGCCATTTATACCATTTATTCCATATTCTATAATAGTCTGTCTCTTATTTTTCTTTAATTTCTTTTGTTAAAAGAAATGATATTTTTCTTGAGGTAGTCCTCAACTTACAACCATAACTGAGCTTGGCAATTACAGTCATAAGTGGCAGTAGTGAATTCCACTTACCTTCCCTACCGGTTTGGAACTGTGAGTACACGCGTACGTGTACTCACTTCGGACGCTCGCAGCGCTTCTGCACATCTGTAAGAGCGTCCATGATGACGTCTACCCGGTTGGGCGGAGCCTCCTGTTGCTGCCACTACCCACCTCTGATAAGTGGTGACGGTCTTGATTTTACTATCTTTTTTGCAATAATTGTTAAGCGAACACAGTGGCTGTTCAGCAAAATGCGGTGGTTGTTAAGCAGACTGACTGTTCGCTATGGGGTGGGTTTTTTTTAAATCCTGGAAACCAGAACAAAATGTCTGTTTCCGGGGGGGGGGGGAAATTCTACCTTTCAATCACGTGACTGTGAGGCGCTGCAAATTAGAACTTAGAATAACTTTATTGTCACTTCGATGTACGCTAATCGGCATACATTAAAGTGAAATTTCGTTGCATACAGCTCTCAAAGCTGGGGTGAATATGCTCCCGGTTCGGATCGGAGTGGGTCGTCCGATCTGGTAGCGATGGAGGCGGGTGGTTCGGAGAACCAGTAGCAAAAATCACTGCCCCTCCCCATGCCCAGCTGAGCCGTACAATCATCAGAGGCTTTTTTTAAAAAAAAAATTTAAAAGCATTTTTTCTACAACCTCTTCGGCCGAAAAAATGTTTTTAATAGTAAAAAAAAAAAAGCCTCTGAGGATCGCGCAGCTCAGCTGGGATCGTCAAAGGCTTTTAAATGCCTCTGACGATCCAAGCTGAGTTGCCTAATCAGCAGAGGCTTTTTTTTTTAAATGCTTCTGATGATCCAAGCTGAGTTGCCTGATCAGCAGAGGCTTTTTTTCTTTTAAAAGCCTCTGACGATCGAAGCTGAGTTGCCTGATTGGCAGAGGCTTTTTTTCTTTTAAATGCCTCTGACGATCCCAGCTGAGTTGCCTGATCGGCAGAGGCTTTTAAAAGAAAAAAATCAGGCAACTCAGCTGGGATCGTCAGAGCATTTGAAAGCATTTTTTAACAACCTCTTCGCCTCTTCATGGAAGGAGAGGAAATAGGCAATTGGCATGTAAGGAACAAAGGGGGATCGATAAGGAGGTATGATGGCAGGCTTGACAGAACCCAGAGTTGTGAAGAGCCAGCCTGTTTCAGTCTTCAAGGTCATGAATTCTGGGAAAGGAATGTGAATTGCCCCAAACATCTTAGCAGTTCCCAAAACACCTATATGGCACACCATTGGTTGAAGATGAGCCGGCCCGGGGGGAGGACTGGAGAGATGGGAAAAGTTTGTAGCCTTTTGTGCTGGAACTTTAGTTCTAGCCTGCTTTGTTTGTAACCTTGAATCCTTAGTAAAACAGCCCATCACTTCAAATGGAGTTGAGGGTCTTTCTTTTCTAAGCACCCAGCTGGGGCAAGCCTGACACTGAAACGGACACAAGGGAAACTCCAGCAAGATGGCGGTGCTATTTATTTAGAAATAATCTGGCTCCTTAGAAGTGGTGGTTTCTTCACCATGTACAAACATGGACTACTGCAACACATGTACTTGGGCTTTCCTTTGGAGACTGGTGATTTCAAATGATAAAAGAATACAGTGGCTTGTGCATTGAGAGGCATACATGAATCCAAGCAGACTAATACTTTTTTGTTTGATTGCGGTCCTGGCTGCATCATATCTCACTGCTGAAGCTCTCTGGGACTGTTGGCTGCTTAATCATCCTCTACATATTGTGTGTGACTTGCATCTGTTTGGCGGTACAAGGAGAGAGAGAGAGAGAGAGAGAGAGAGAGAGAGAGAGAGGAGGGAGGGAGGGAGGGAGAGGGAGAGAAGCAGTATAGATAAATTTAGCAAAGAGTCAGAAAGATGAAAGAGAGAGAGAGGTGTCTGTAGTGTTTTCACAGTGCTCTTTATATTTTATGCCAACTGTCTTTGATGGAAAGTATGTCTGTGGGAGTGTTATTTATCAAGGTTTCAGTCCTCTTAAAAAGACAGTCAGCATATTCCTGAGGCTGAAGCCGCTTCGACGGGCCACCAAGAGAATAAAAGACATTTTGTCTCCTTCTGATGGTCATTGTCTCCATGTTCTCTCTAGGCTTAAGGGGGGGGGGGAAAAAGACCACTGCTTAAAACTGCAATGACTAAGAATTATTTAAGCCTGCTCAACGGAGATAATGGGAGTGTCAACCGAAGATGTCCTTGGGCGAGCAAAAGATGAAAGGCGCTCCGTGGCATTGTGACACAAATCCTGGGACTTACGCACTTGCATCCGGATATCAGGATATAAGTATATAAGGGCAGGATTTGCATCCTGGCAACATTGCATGTATGTCATCGTTTTTGCAACATCGTGGTTTGCTGCAGACCCCACTGAACATCTAGGGCAGAGGTCTTCAAACTTGGCAGTTTTAAGACTTGTGGCCTTCAACGTAGCTGGCTGGAGAATTCTGGGAGTTGAAGTCCACAAGTCATAAAGCTGCCAAGTTTGAAGACCTCTGATCTAGGGGGAGGTGGCAGGAGAAACAGGTTGTCTGAGCACTCTCATACTCTGGATGGAAGCCAGCAAGGGAAGATCCTTAATCCTTTTCCAATGTATCTTGTGCTCAGCAGCTCTTCCTGAGTGAGGTTCCATATTTAGACAAGACAGAAGATGGGTCTCTAGTTTAAGCACCGAGAAATTTTCATATTTTGTATCTGATCCCTAGTATTGAAAATGCTATCCTGATATGGTTAAAAGGTAAAGGTTCCCCTCGCACATACATGATAGTCGTTCCCAACTCTAGGGGGTGGTGCTCATCTCCGTTTCAAAGCCCAAGAGCCAGCGCTGTCTGAAGATGTCTCTGTGGTCATGTGGCCGGACTAAACGCCAAAGGCGCATGGAACGCTGTTTCCTTCCCACCAAAGGTGGCCCCTATTTTTCTACTTGCATCTTTTTTACGTGCTTTCGAACTGCTAGGTTGGCAGAAACTGGGACAAGTAACGGGAGCTCACCCCGTTACGCGGCACTAGGGATTCGAACCGCTGAACTGGAATATGCAGATTTGGCCTATTTTGTCTACTTTCTTCAAACAAACACTTTACACGATTCTTCAGTACTGTTTCTCGATCTTGGAAATTTCAAGCTGTGTGGACCCATCTAGGATAGAAACTCACCACATGGCAGCTGGGAAGATTACATCAGCCCAGAATTCCCCAGCTAGTAAGGAAATCCACACAACTTCAAGTTCCCAACGTGGAGAAACACTGCTCTACAGAATCCCGATTCCTATTTTAGGACAGCATAAAATGACTTAGCAAAGCAACAATAAATAGCGTGCAAACTCCCACAACTAAGCCACCAGGACTGAATTTCGTAGTTTTCTAAGTAAATTTACGCATTTAAAAGGAAAGATGGGGCAGTTTCCAAAGAAAATGTTAGCCTCTGTTTAGTGTAATTTCTGAACTTCACTTTTTGGTGAGTAATACAGTTCTGTAGCAGGTAAACCGCAGACTGAAATTTGAAGTTGAAAGCATGAATGGATTGTAGAATCTGGGAGTGCACTTCAGCTAAGTGTGATCTTGGATGCTGTGTGCAAAATAGAAATAGTGAGACAGTGAACCGTTTGCTGGTTTGGGAATAGCGGCAAATTCATAACCCTGCCAATCTCTCATGTTCATTTATCTTACCACTTATATATGTTGCCCATACAAACTTGGTTGTTTCACCATTAATCATGGTTACAGTTTGGGTGAGTGTGATTCAGAAATCTGCAAAAGAAACACTAAGGTTGAAAAATGTTGGGCAGCTCTCGGAGGTGGTATTCAGCCGGTTTGGATCGGTTCACCCGAACCGGTTGCAGAAATCACGGGTGGACCCACTCACCCACGCACCGACCCCGGCTCTATGCCATCCTATATAGGCACATTTTTGAGACTGGGTGCATGCGCAGAAGGCACACACACCAGCAAAGTGCATGTGTGGAAGGCTGAGCGCATGCGTGGATGGGACACATGCACACTCACATTTGCGAACCGGTAGGGAAAGTAAATGAATACCACCCCTGCAGCTCTTCAAAATGTTGCTGACTGCTTCATTGTAGGCCTCTCCTCTTCCTTCCTAGTCATGTCACCTAGAGGTGTAGCAGGAGAAGGAAAGGCAGTGCCTGGGGTGGAGTCAAGAGAGTAATCAGCCTAGAGTCATGATGTTGTCACAAGTGGTTTAAGTCCAAGCCCTCTTGAATTCCATTAACTTTCTGTCAAGTTTCAGTGTCGTCTCAAATAAAATTGCATTTCCAAACAAATAGTCTTTGATGAAATCTTTCATTTATTAAGCACGACAATCTGTCCCCGATTATATCGTAGCCAACACTGACTTCCTGACCCCAAACCTTCCCTTTCCGTTCCCCAATTCTCTGCGTCTCATTGGCCATCTTCCAAATCACTCTCCCCATATCTACTACTTCAGCTTCCAAGAATGTCCCCCCTCCCATCCCATCTCCTAGGGGATATTATCTTCAGGGAAAATAAGTAGGCGAAAAGTCAAGCGTCCTCTTGCCAGCTGCCCCCTCTTCTCCTCCTTATGTCAGCACTGGAACGAATGTAGTTTGGAGTGCTGACACTCTTATCTTGCACCAATTTAGTGTTGATGATAGCTCTTATCTAGTGCTAATTTAGTGCTGAATGTTAGTTGACTAGATTCTTACGTATAGGCATGAGCAATAAATCAGCTTAACTAGAACTTAACTTGTCTTGATTCTTCACACCTGACAAGAAGGGAACTATCTTGAAAGAATTGGACCTTGATCATTCTGCGGTGTGTTTGAAAGCAAGGAAATTGTTAAGGGCAAGTCATGCATTCCGAAAGGAAAATATTGGCTCTTCATGTAGGTGTGCTGTGCATGGAAAGGGCCAGGTTTCGCAATTTTGCAGCAAGTGAGAAGTTCCCGGAAAAAATCATCCTTTTGAAATCTGGTAATAATAACATCCTACTTTCTTGGAAAAGCCCCACTGCATCAAATATCATTGCAGAGAAAAAAGTGCCAGGAATCAATGAAAAGGAAATACATATATGAAAAAAATTGTATAAAACAATTGTATAAAACAATTATAAAAATTGTGTAAAAAATGACTTTCAAAAGTGAGTACTGTCAGACCTAAATAAAGTATTTTATAAACTTTGCAGACTGAAGTGATCAATATTTTCCTCCCTCCCTCCCTCCCTCTTTCTTTCTTTCTTTTTCCCTTTCTCCTTCCTTCCTTCTTTCCTTCTTTCTTTCTTTCTTTCTTTCTGTCTGTCTGTCTTTCTTTCTTTCTTTCTCTTTCTTTCTCTCTCTCTTTCTTTTTCCCTTTTTTCCTCCCTTCCTTCTTTCCTCCTCTTTCTTTCTTTCTTTTCTTTCTTTCTCTCTCTCTCTCTTTCTCTCTCTTTCTTTTTCTTTCTTTCTTTCTTTCTTTCTTTCTTTCTTTCTTTCTTTCTTTCTTTCTTTCTTTCTTTCTTTCCTGGTTGTTCACACTTGCATGCAAGATTTTCTAATTTCATATTTTGAACCAAACAGAAATGCTATTTTTGTTATTAAATCACACTTTCCCCAATTTTGCAATGCTCCAGAAATTAATATTAGGAAAAGTCTTCAGAACAATTCATAGGCACAATTTATTAAAATAAATTACAAAAATACTATGTAAAACACAGTATCTTAAAATATAGCGTAGACAAAATTAAGTTAATGTGAGCTGTTTTCTAAAGAACGCTATATATATGCTAGTACACATTTCTCCAAATTAATATATGCATTTTTTAAAAAAAGAGGGGTGATGTATTAAATTCAGCATATTCACAAATATGGGAGGTTACTTGGAGGAAGCTTTAAAAAAAATTGAAAATCTGTGACCTTTACAACTGGTCTCAGGCTGGCCTTTCCCCCCTTTCCCCTAGAGCTCTTGGGCCAAGTTCATGCATAACAAAGTCAATTAAAGACCGACTGGCTGCATTTGCACAGAACTTAATCTCGGTTAGCTTTTTTGTTACTTAGTATACTCTGCAAACCTAATTTTTGACAGTCAATAGATTTTAAGTAGGTCACAGTTGGAATCTAACATCTCTCATTCTCTGCCTCTTTGTCACTGTCATCTATCTATCTATCATCTATCCATCCATCTCCCTCCCTCCCTCCATTCCTCCATCCACCTTCCCACTCATGCATCCATCCATGCATCCATGCATCCCTCCATCATCTATCTATCTATCTCCATATCATCTATCTTCTCTCTCTCATCCATCATCTATCTATCTATCTATCTATCTATCTATCTATCTATCTATCTATCTATCTATCATTTACCTTTTATCTCACTCTCTCTGTGTCATCTATCATCCATCCACTATCTATCTATCTATCTATCTATCTATCTATCTATCTATCATTTATCTTTTATCTCTCTCTCTCTGTGCCATCTATCATCCATCCACTATCTATCTATCTATCTATCATCTATCCATCCATCTCCCTCCCTCCCTCCATTCCTCCATCCACCTTCCCACTCATGCATCCATCCATGCATCCATGCATCCCTCCATCATCTATCTATCTATCTCCATATCATCTATCTTCTCTCTCTCATCCATCATCTATCTATCTATCTATCTATCTATCTATCTATCTATCTATCTATCTATCTATCTATCATTTATCTTTTATCTCTCTCTCTGTGCCATCTATCATCCATCCACTATCTATCTATCTATCTATCTATCTATCTATCTATCTATCTATCATTTACCTTTTATCTCACTCTCTCTGTGTCATCTATCATCCATCCACTATCTATCTATCTATCTATCTATCTATCTATCTATCTATCTATCTATCTATCTATCTATCATTTATCTTTTATCTCTCTCTCTGTGCCATCTATCATCCATCCACTATCTATCTATCTATCTATCTATCTATCTATCTATCTATCTATCATTTATCTTTTATCTCACTCTCTCTGTGCCATCTATCATCCATCCATTATCTATCTATCTATCTATCTATCTATCTATCTATCTATCTATCTATCTATCATTTATCTTTTATCTCTCTCTGTGTGTGTGTGTCATCTATCATCCATCATCTATCTATCTATCTATCTATCTATCTATCTATCTATCTATCTATCATTTATCTTTTATCTCTCTCTCTCTCTGTGTGTCATCTATCATCCATCATCTATCTATCTATCTATCTATCTATCTATCTATCTATCTATCTATCATTTATCTTTTATCTCTCTCTCTCTGTGTGTGTCATCTATCATCCATCCTCTATCTATCTATCTATCTATCTATCTATCTATCTATCTATCTATCTATCATCTATCTTTTATCCCTCTCTGTGTCATCTATCATCCATCCTTTATCTATCTATCTATCTATCTATCTATCTATCTATCTATCTATCTATCATTTATCTTTTATCTCACTCTCTCTGTGCCATCTATCATCCATCCACTATCTATCTATCTATCTATCTATCTATCTATCTATCTATCTATCATTTATCTTTTATCTCACTCTCTCTGTGCCATCTATCATCCATCCATTATCTATCTATCTATCTATCTATCTATCTATCTATCTATCTATCTATCTATCATTTATCTTTTATCTCTCTCTCTCTGTGTCATCTATCATCCATCCTCTATCTATCTATCTATCTATCTATCTATCTATCTATCTATCTATCATCTATCTTTTATCCCTCTCTGTGTCATCTATCATCCATCCTTTATCTATCTATCTATCTATCTATCTATCTATCTATCTATCTATCTATCTATCTATCTATCTCTATCCATCTATCTATCCATCTACCTATCTAGCCTTCATCCATCTGTCCATCTATCCATCTATCCATCCATCCATCTATCTATCTATCTATCTATCTATCTATCTATCTATCTATCTATCTATCTCTATCATCTTCTATCTAATCTCTAATATTTTGACATTCATAGGCTTAATGTTGAAGTAAGATTGAAATAGTAGATTTCTTATAGGAGGAAAAATTAAATAATAGGACTTACCAAAAAACAGATGCTGGTGTCAAGTTTGGGTTAAAAGATTTGATGGGGTGGGGGAAAAGAAACCTCTCCTTCCACTTTTCTGTTGATTTGGAGTTGATGTTACCTGTTGCTGTTACTTTGATGTCTCTCCCCCCCCCCGCCCCCAGAACTCCTGCTTGTAGGGATGAGTTACACAGCTCAATCCGTCCAATGAAATGAGACCGCCAGGTTAGGTAGCCCATAAGATTTGGCTAACTCAGAAGGGAATTTAAATTTAGGATTGTCCTGTGGTGCCCTGTTAACAACAGTTCCATACCAAGAAACTATTTTTTATTTTTGTCTGAGAAACAAATTATTAATTATTTCATCTGCAGAAAAGACGGTGCCAAGTTAATTGAAATGTTGGCAAGCTCCTTATACCCTCTTCTTTTATGCAGCGCCTGTAATTAAAATGCCTGAGAAGCAAATTGCAAGATGGACAATCCAATATTCATAATTTCTTTCACCCCCCCCCCCAAGTCATTTAACAATGAGACAAAGTCTACGGAGCATATTAAGCCATGATTTCTAGAACAATGTTTGGTCAAATAAGCCCTAGTAGAGTTTGTTCAGATAATATTGGAAGTGAAAACAAAGTAATGTTTCTTTGAAATAGAGTACACATCCTTTGTGAGTAAATGCTTGAGGTTTGCTCGGTAAGATAAAGGTAAGGGTTCCCCTTGCACATATGTGCTAGTCGTTCCCGACTCTAGGGGGCGGTGCTCATCTCCGTTTCAAAGCTGAAGAGCCATGTATTACCTAGGTTTTTATTTTTGTTTCAAATGATACAGTGCTTAAGAAAGATGGAAATTTGATGGAATGGCAGAAAGGGGTTAATACTTTCATCTGGGGTGGGAAGAAACCAAGAGTGAAACTGAAAATTATACAGGATATACGTGAGAGAGGAGGTCTTAAAATGCCTAATTTAAGATTGTATTATGAAGCAGCTGCTTTATCACAAATTAGCGATTGGTTTAACTTAACTGAAGAAAGAATGTTAAATATAGAAGGTTATGATCTGTTATATGGATGGCATACTTATCTGTTATATGAAAAAAAAGTGGATAAAGTGTTTAAGGGTCATATACTTAGAAATGCGTTGTTGAGGGTTTGGAAAAAGTATCAATATAAGTTAAACTATAAGATACCCATATGGGCAAATCCCAGACATGCAATAGAAAATATAAGTATAGAGCAAAAAACAGAGGTGATTACTTATAAAGAGCTTCTTTTTTTGGAAAGGGGTAAGTTGCAACTGAAATCTTTAGATGTATTAAAAGAAGAAGGGATAATTTATACTTGGTTTCAGTATGGTCAGCTTCAAGCTAGATGGAGGGAAGATCAAAAAATTGGTGTTATGCAAAATGAGGAAAATCTGGTGAAACAGATTAGAGATCAAAGTCAGATGCATATTAAAAGGTTGTATAATGCATTATTGGAAATAGATTCAGAAACGGAATTGGTTAAGGATTGTGTGATAAAATGGGCACAAAACTTTCAGGAACCAGTGATGATGGAAACGTGGGAAAAGATTTGGGTCAGAAATGTTAAATTTACGCAAGCACAAAATTTAAGAGAGAATTTTTATAAAATGTTTTATAGATGGCACTTAGATCCTAAAAAATTATCATGTATGTATCCAAACTTGCAAGCTAAATGTTGGAGATGTAAATGTAATGATGCAACCTATTATCATATATGGTGGACCTGTAAGAAAATCAAGGCATTTGGGATAAAAATTTGGTGGGTAATGCAGAACATTTTGAAAAGAAGGTTGAAATTTACTCCTCAATTGTTCCTACTGGGTATAACGACGGATTGTACAGTATTAGAGACTAAATTGATTTTGAACTTAATATCAGCAGCTAGGCTGTTGGTAGCGCAATATTGGAAGAAGGACTCTTTGCCTACTATTGAAGAGTGGACACTGAAAGTAACGAACTTAGCAGAAATGGCGAAAATCTCAGCGTATTTGAAGGACTATACACAAGGAAGATACGTATCGGAATGGAGAAGATGGATTGATTATATTCAAAATAAGTATCAGACAAGAAAATATCAAATAGCTTATGAATGAACGTTAAGTATTAGAAGTATTAGGTTATCTATAGTGGAGTTAAGGCTTCAGGGGGGAAGTTAGTAGTTTGAGGATAGGTAGGTTAATCTAGTTTATGATTGTTAAATGAAATACCTTGTATTTTGCTCTGGGAAGTCTGGGGGGGAGGGTGGGATGAGGGGAGGGAAAGGGTGGGGGGAATATGGGGGGAATTTTTTTTCTGTAAAACTTTTCAATAAAAAAAAAAGAATCATAAGGTACAACACTTAATGATAGTCAGGATACAAATAAGCAATCAGGAAACAATATCAATATAAATCGTAAGGATACAAGCAACAAAGTTACAGTCATGCAGTCATAAGTGGGAGGAGATGGGTGATAGGAACGATGAGAAGATTAATAGTAATGCAGACTTAGTTTGACAGTGTTGAGGGAATTATTTGTTTAGCAGAGTGATGGCGGTTTGGGAAAAAACTGTCCTTGTGTCTAGTTGTTGTAGTGTGCAGTGCTCTACAGCGTCGTTTTGAGGGTAGGAGTTGAAACAGTTTATGTCCAGGATGTGAGGGGTCTGTAAATATTTTCACAGCCCTGATGATTAGAAATATAGCTCAACAGAAGGTCAACTATTTAGCACTATGCCCACCATGGATCCTGCCTTTACATTGTGTCTTTTTGATAAGAAAAAGAAAAAAAAAAGTAGAAATACAGGTATTCAGTTTTGTTTTGCTCTGTTTAACCTATGCTGAAAAAATCTCCTCACCTTGTTGTTGCAATCACAGTAACAATAATGGTACATTTGAAAAATTCCTGATCGTCAAAATTTCAGGTTTGTTTTTTTATATACAGTATATATTCCAAGCCTGGATGGAGACCAAGACACATTTATTTTACCCATGCTACAGATTTGAAGAGTGGAGGACAGGCATGAATAAGACTTTCCTCTTAAGTTGGAGGAGGAAACATGAATGGACTTGAATTTTTTCATCTTATACTTTCAGCTGCTATATATATATATATAAACCTCTTTATGGAAGAATCTCTCTCTCTCTCTCTCTCCTGTCTCACCTATGTAATGCGGGACTTTAAAAAAAAAGTGTTTTCAAGTTAGGCTCTCCATTTCACACTGCGTAAAATGTTACACAGATGGTGCTGGGCCTCCAGCCAAACTGGTTGTAGCTCAGTTCCCTTTGGCGGCTGCTGGCAGGATATTTCCAAGATGGAGTTCGCCTGCTCTTATGTTCTGTTCCTTTGCTCTTCACCTCAGATATGTTTTTGGCTTAAGATGCCTGACATAATTAGCAATGGTTCTTTCCTTCCTAATGGGCAGTTCTAATTATCATTTTTTTAAACAAGTCTCCCTCATTTTCTGCAATTCCTTCCCTTCCCTTCCTTCCTTCCTTCCTTCCTTCCTTCCTTCCTTCCTTCCTTCCTTCCTTCCTTCCCTCCCTCCCTCCCTCCCTCCATCCCTCCCTCCCTCCCTCCCATCAGATCATTTCTTATCATCAAATGGGCAAAAAATCTTCAACTGTCAGTAATGGAAATATATTCAGAAGAAATTCTGCCTTTTTTGGCTAACAGAGATGATAAACTGAGCACTTTAGCTTTCAACTTTATTTTGCCAAGCTAACTTTGAATACTAGATACTCCAAAAATAAAGGGAAATGAATTGCAGTTGGAGCACAGATTGTATGTATGTATGTATGTATGTATGTATGTATGTATGTATGTATAAAGGTAAAGGTTCCCCCCGCACATATGTGCTAGTTGTTCCCGACACTAGGGGGCGGTGCTCATCTCCATTACTAAGCTGAAGAGCCAGCCCTGTCCAAAGACGTCTCCATGGTCATGTGGCCGGCATGACTAAATGCCAAAGGCGCACGGATCGCTGGTAAAGATGATCCCTAATTTTTTTACTTGCATTTTTATGTGCTTTTGAACTGCTAGGTTGGCAGAAGCTAGGACAAATAACGGAAGCTCACCCTGTTACGCGGCACTAGGGATTTGAACTGCTGAACTGCCGACCTTTCGATCGACAAGCTCAGCATCTTAGCCACTGAGCCATCATGTCCCTATGTATGTATACACACATACACACATATACAGAGATAGAAAGAGAGAGAGACAGAGAGAGAGACAAAGAGACAGAGACACACAGAGAGAGGCAGAGATTGTAAAGAATATTAAAAAAAACTTGTTCATTTGTTTATTATTATTAGATTTTTATCCCATCCTTATTACTTTATAAATAACTCAAGGTGGCGAACTTATGTAACACTCTTTCCTCCTTCTATTTTACCACATAAATAACCTTCTGAGGTGGGTTGAGCTGAGAGAGAGAGAGAGAGAGAGAGAGAGAGAGGAGGGAGAGAGAGAGGGAGAGGGAGGGAGAGAGAGAGGGGGGGGGGGCTGGTCCAAAGCCACCCAACCACCTTTCATAGATAAGGTGTGCCTAGAACTCACCATCTCCTGGTGATTGGCTCAAAGTCATCCAGCCATCTTTCTTGCTTAAGGCAGGATTAGAACTCACAGTCCCCTGGTTTCTAGCCTGTTGCTTTAACCACTAGACCAAACTGGCTCTTGATGTTTAGCATGACAGCAGGCTTTAGCCATAACCCTAGCAAGTGTCTAGATATTATCAATCCCTGGTTCTGGGGACTTCCCGTCTCATGTTGGCTGGGGAACCCTGGGAATTGAAGTCCCCACATCTTAAAATGGCTAAGGTTGAAAAATGCCCCTCTATGCCAAGTGAAGCAGAGACATTACCCTGCCCACAAAAGTGCGTATAGTCAAGGCTATGGTTTTCCCAGTTGCAATGTATGGCTGTGAAAGTTGGACCATAAGGAAGGCTGAGTGCCAAAGAATCGAGGCCTTTGAACTCTGGTGCTGGAGGAGACTCCTGCGAGTCCCTTGGACTGCAAGGCGATCCAACCGGTCAGTCCTAGAGGAGACCAACCCTGACTGCTCTTTAGAAGCCCAGATCCTGAAGAGGAAACTCAAATACTTTGGCCACCTAATGAGAAGGAAGGACTCCCTGGAGAAGAGCCGAATGCTAGGAACGATTGAGGGCAAAAGAAGAAAGGGACGACCGAGAACGAAGTGGCTGGATGGAGTCACTGAAGCAGTCGGCGTGAGCTTAAATGGACTCCAGAGGATGGTAGAGGACAGGAAGGCCTGGAGGAACATTGTCCATGGGGTCGCGATGGGTCAGACACGACTTCGTAACTAACAACAAATGCCAAGTGATGTTGCGGTTGAGTGCTGAATATCCTAGCAAAATATATTCCCCTTTAACATTTAAAAGGACAGAAGATAAAATTAAAGGATGGAGAAGATAATTGCCAAAGACAGGAATCTATAAATGCATTAGTGCCTCCGTTCCTATTTCTTGTGTGTGTGTGTGTGTGTTTTTTCCCCTCTGTTCAGCAGGAAAAGGATGGAGCAGCCATTCAGTTCTTCTGCTCTGCCTGTCTCCTTGTAGCAGAGCTGCTAAATTATTGGACATAAGAGAAACAGGTATGCCTTAATAGATAGACATGAAGACAGATAGAAGTGGGTTCCCAGAGTGCTGAAATTTAAACTGAGCAGGGACCGGAAAAGCAGCTCTTTGTAATTAAAACATAAAGATCTTTTTATGACTGGAAATACATGGGGGATTAGAGAAAGGCCTTCCATCATTCAGAGAGTTAGAAAGATGGGGAGGCAAAGGTAGAGAGATTAGTAAAATGCAGAAGGAGGGAGAGAGGGAGAGAGAAGGAAAGAGAGAGAGAGAGAGGGAGGGAGGGAGGGAGGGAAAGAAAGAAAGAAAGAAAGAAAGAAAGAAAGAAAGAAAGAAAGAAAGAAAGAAAGAAAGAGGGAACACTGTCTTCATCCATACATTTCAAAATTGATAAAGAACATCCCCCTTGGACCAGTAACATAACATCAGGAATATAAATTTCTTCCTGTCTATATAAAATAACTCCCACTGCCAACCCTAGGCTCTATAGAACCAGAGTTCTTCATTAGAGGTCAAATTCCATATTTTGGAAGTATAATTCAGTAGTGCATCTACATCTTTAACACAGGTAATCCTTGACTTACAATTGTTCATTTAGTTATAATGGCACTGGAAAAAAAATAACTTACAACCATTTTTCACACTTATGACCATGGTCATGTGATCAAAATTCAGGCTGGCTCATATTCAGGCAATCAACTGATTCATATTTATGACAGTGGTAGTGACCTAGGGTCTTGTGAACAGCTGTTGAGACCTTCGGAGGAGCAAAGTCAATGAGGAAGCCAGTGTTACTTCATAACTGTGTTACTAACTTAACAACTGCAGCGATTCACTTAACAACTATAGCAAGAAAGGTTGCAAAATGGGGCAAAACTCACTTAGCAACTGTCTTGCTTAGCAATGGAAATTTGGGGTTCAATTCGGGTCGTACGTTGAGGACTACCTGATTTCTACCCCTTCCCCACTTAACTTAAGTAAAACTCAGAACATAGCCTCTGAAAATCCTTAACATATTGTTGTGGCCCGCCAGCGGACAGCAGAGTTGGCAGCAGATTCGGACAGTGAAGAGGTTGGGGAGGAACGTGGGCCAGTCCTGGAGTCTGGGGAAGGCTCTGATGATGGCTCTGAGACGGAGGCAAAGAGGGGGCCAAGGCCATCTGGTAGTTTTTTGCTGCCTCCGGGGTCTCCGGAGTCTGACATTAGCGAGGCAGAACAACAGTGTGCGCGCATGTGCAGAGCTGCCAGACGTAAAGAACAATTAAGAAAACAGGGTCAACTTGGTAGTAAGGCTTGGAGATGATTGGCCCCTCCCATAAGACATAAAAGAGAAGCAAACGGGACGTGAGCTTTTGCAGGAAGCAATTAGTTCATCTGATCGGTTCAAGATTTGAAAATTCTGTTTGTGACTCTGTGCCAAGTTTGGCCTTGCCCTGCGTCTGGAAATTAACTCTCTGGCAGCATTCCATGTGAGATAGGTGGGCGTTGATAGCCTTCCTCTGAAAGACTGTTTATCAAGCCTTGCGGTCTGTAAATGAAAGTAATTTACAGTCGAATAAATAAAAGAGGTTTGCCGGGACTAAATTTACTTCCTTACTTTCTAAGGAAGCCTAGGTCAGAACACATATCAGTTATGAATCAACGGATTTAAAGTATTTATTTCTTGCTTAGCTCAGATTTTCAATAACCCATTTCCTTTACTATCTTCCCCGCGGAGAGCCAATTTGGTGTAATGGTTGAAGGCATCAGACTAGAAATTGGGAGACTGTGAGTTCTAGTCCTGCTTTAGGGTATGAAATCAGCCTTGAGCCAGTCATGGTCTCACAGCCCTAGGAAAAAGACAACAACAAAACATTTTAAAAAAATGTTGGCAAATATATGTGGTGATTTTCCAAACTGGGAAAGCCTCCGCGATTGTTATAAATTGACCCAGTATTTGCCAAGATTGTAAAGGGGTCACACAATTACTCTCTAATTGAGCCCAAAGGAGATAGTATATATATAAAAAATGAAAACCTCATCATACAGAAATAAAATAGAATAAAATCCAGTGATAAAGCTGAAAGTCTAATAAATTAAAACTATCAGAGGACAACCTCAATTTAGCCAGAGATTCAAGGATTCTTGGCTTGCCATAAAAATTTCTCAATAATTTATATATCAGTGTGAAACTGCTAATAGGAATTAACCCTGGAATTCCTCTTAAAATATACAGCAATAGATATAATATTCATTTTAATTACAGTAATCTTTCCCTGGAGACTCTGTGGCAATTTTAACCGCTGAATTATATTCACTATAATCATGTCTCTATATTAAGACATATTTAATTCAACTTATTGTAATATAAGAAAATACAGTCCCAAATATTTTATACAATCTGTAAAAATTACAAGTTTCTTACATTAGTCTATAGAAATGTTTGATCCTAAAGAAAGCAAATTAGATTAATTGGATAGCCATAGTTTAAATCAGATTGTTGTACAGCTTCACAAAGCGTTGGTAATTGTACTAAATAATTATCTAAAAGAGCCAAAATATCTCCTTCTAAATATTCAAGAACCAAATTAAAAATTAAAAGGGACAAAGGACATCCTTGAATGCAGAGTTTAATAAGTTCAAATTCACACATGATAACTTTGCTGACAAGGTGAAGATAACACAATGTAATTCAGTGAAGAAATGAGAACAAAAATATATTTTTTAAAACAAAAACTTCAAAAACCTGATCTGAACCATATCAAAGGCCTTTTTATCTTCTAATGAGATTAAAACAGGCAACTCCAATTTATCCGAGGCTATAGTCACCAAATGACTATTGTCAGATGCCTTTCTATTTTTTTTATTAATTGAGTCAAAATAGGATAAATTATTAATGGTATTTTGGAACCTACTTTAAGCAACAATATTGAGGTATAACCTGCACATCCAAGGAGAACTTTTCTCTGGCTTCTTTAAATTCTGATTAAAAAATAAGGAAGATATTTAGTTAAGGTTATATATGATTCATTCTAATCCTCTCAGAATGTTAATAGCAATGATTAAAATTCAAATTAGAAAGCCATCAGAATTGATGGCTTTCTCCAGTTTTATATTTTTAAAAAAATGTTTTTGGCCAGATGGCTGGAAAAAAAAATAAAATCAAATAAGTAAATAAAATAATTTTGTGTTGTGTATAGATATTTGCCAATTTGTCTCGTGTTCTTTCTAGAATGACCCATTTTTCCTTCGTTGTTTTCCGTTTAGAAGTCCGGCGTGTTTTTGATTTGAATATAAATACAATGAATATGAATATAATTTTATGTTTTAAAAAATGTGCCTCAGGTGCCTGTCCAAATATTTATACATTCCCTTTTTTCCTCCCCGGCTCCCAAAACAGCCTCCATATATATTCCATGTAGTTCAATTGGCAGTAATGATTTTAACTACGGGGAATTCCCCACCAGAACAGAGAAGGGTGTGTGTGTGTATGAGAGAGAGAGAGAGAGAGAAAGATTCAAAATATTTTTTATAGATATTAAATTTATTTGCAGCTTTATGTCTATGGAGATTGTTGGAAATCAGAAGTAAACATCAGTTTACAGCAAAAATATTGTAACTTATGGTCATGTGACCATGGAATGTGGTAAACCACCAATTGCCAAGTGCCCAAGTGTCACATGACCGCAGGGGAACCCTGACCCTGGCCATCAGAATTTCAAATCTGGGTCATCATAAGCATCATGCTGGCTAGGGAATTCTGGGAATTGAAGTCCACACATCTTCTTCAAGCTGCCAAGGTTGAGAAATACTGCTATAGAGAAAGGTGTGAAATTTTGCATGGAAACTAGATGGGAAGTTTCAATAAAACACCTTCCCCCCCCAATAGAAAGTTAACCTATGGAAATTTCTAACCTGTTTCAACACCTGACTGATTTCCCCAGCTTAATAATATCTTCTAGGTATAAATGAATTGATTTAAAGGAAGCCTTCATAGTTTAACTTAGTGCATCTTTCTTACCTTCCCACGTCTTGTCTCTCTTCACCCACTTAAATCAAATTATTCTGGTGACTGGAAAGTATGCAAGGTTTCCAAAGAAGAATTTGATTAAAATTGTCTGATATATACTAAATATATGATCAGTTATGATTTCCAGGGCTTCTTACATACTCCCCATGTCCGTACATTCTGGCGTTATGGGAAGCTCATTAACAGACATGATGGCCCAGTTTGTTACCTGTTTCATTATGCAAAATACATACGTTTCATTTTTAGTTGCTAAGGGGAGAAAACTCCATTCGCTTCAACATAATACAATGATTTCTTTGGATTTTCTTCTCATTCCACTAACTGGCTCCAGCCCCTAAAATCTCAACTGGTGGTCGAACGCCAGGGGAACCCTGATGGTGGCAATTTTAGCAAAATAATCTTTATCTGCCGATTGAAATGCGAATTGTTAACAACTTGGAAAGATGACCACTGGGTAAGTAGGAACACTGACCTGAAAGAAAAATGCTCTCTGAATATCATTTTAAAAAGGTATTTGCCGTGGAAATTAAAGTCCGTATTTCTTAGGTGGAATTTTTGTTCCAGTTCTTTCTGGTTCTATAAACATCTGTGAATTAAGCACCAATGAGTGTTGCATGGTCTGGTAAGTGTCCAGCAAGGCTGTATATTGTCGCCCTGCCTATTTAACTTATATGCAAAGCACATCATGAGAAAGGCGGGGCTAGATGAATCAAAAGTTGGAATTAAGATTGCCGGGAGAAATATCAACAATCTCAGATATGCAGATGATAGCACTCTAATGGCAGAAAGTGAAGAGGAACTAAAGAGCCTCTTGATGCGGGTGAAGAAGGAGAGTGCAAAAGTTGGCTTGAAACTCAACATTAAGAAAACTAAGATCGTGGCATCTGGCCCTCTCAATTCCTGGCAAATAGATGGCAAAGAAATGGAGGTAGTGACAGATTTTATTTTCCTGGGCTCCAAGATCACCACAGATGGGGTGGTGCCAAGAAATGAAAAGACGCTTGTTCCTGGGGAGGAAAGCCATGGCAAATCTAGACAGCATACTAAAAAGCAGAGACATTACCCTGCCAACAAAAGTGCGTATAGTTGAGGCTATGGTTTTCCCAGTTGCAAGGTATGGCTGTGAAAGCTGGACCATAAGGAAGGCTGAGCGCCAAAGAATTGAGGCTTTTGAACTCTGGTGCTGGAGAAGACTCCTGCGAGTCCCTTGGACTGCAAGGCGATCCAACCGGTCAGTCTTAGAGGAGATCAACCGTGACTGCTCTTTAGAAGGCCAGATCCTGAAGATGAAACTCAAATACTTTGGCCACCAAAAGGAGGCTTGGGAAGGTAAGTAGAACAGCAAGGGGGGTGGGGGTGTCAGCTGTGCTGCGTGATTTAGCTTCGCTAGAAAGCAGGTAGCTTTTTAAACTACCGGTTTGCCTGAACCGGTAGCTTTTTTTTACTACCGGTTCGCCTGAACCGGTAGTTTTTATCACTACTGGTTTGCCCAAATCGGAGCAAACAGGAAGCATTTCACCCCTGGGTAAGACTGTCAACCAGTGGAGTAGGCTACCTCATGAAATCATGCATTCCCATTCCCTGGAGATCTTCAATCAGAACTGTAGATGGACATAGATATCTATGTCCATCTACAGATCTTGTACTGAGCAGGATGTTGGACCAGATGACCTCAGGGAATTCTTCTGTGATTCTATGCTTTTATATCTGAAAATTTTCAGTCTGAGTTAGAAACAACTGGTCAGTCAGAACTTTCAAGGTGCATCTCGGTGAAGCCATGCACCTAAAGGATAACACCAAGACCCAAAGTGTGGTTCAGTTGCAAATCAGCAGCCAATATACTTCTTTGAATGATGGTATTATGTATGGCAAGAAGTAGTAGATATTTTACACAACCAGACAGTGACTACCTTATCTAGCATTTTTGTACATTAGTATCACAAACAGAAGCATTTTTGTATAGTTTTCCCCTATCCTTTAAAAGCATGAATGAACGGCCTTTAAAAAAATTTGAAGTCTGAATATTGAAGGATACCTTACAATTCATGGATTAATCTGAAAATATAAAATTAGGAGAGTCTGCATTTAAAGGCAAAGTAACTGTTACTTAGGGATGCAGTGGCTCAGTGGCTAAGACGCTGAGCTTGTCGATCAGAAGATCAGCAGTTCAGCGGTTCAAATTCCTAGTGCCACGTAACGGAATGAGCTCCTGTTACTTGTCCCAGCTTCTATCAACCTAGCAGTTCTAAAGCACGTAAAAAATGCAAGTAGAAAAATAGGGACTACCTTTGGTGGGAAAGTAACAGCATTCCCTACACCTTTGGCATTTAGTCATGCCGGCCACATGACCACAGAGACGTCTTCGGACAGTGCTGGCTCTTCGGCTTTGAAACGGAGATCACTGTCCCAGAGCCGGAAACGATTAGCACGCATGTGCAGGGGAACCTTTACCTTTACCTAACTGTTACTTCTGCTTTATCCCTGTTGTTATTCAAGAACTCAAGTCAAGTGTAGTCCAAGTCAACAAGATTCTGGAGCATAGGCCAGGAACTGAAAAAGAACTGTAGTTGTAACATTATTAAGGCTAAATTTCTCAGCTGTTGTGGTCCATCAGCAGCCCATGGAGCTAACAGCAGAGTTGGACAGTGAGGAGGCTGGGGAGGACCATGGGCCAGTCCTGGAGTCTGGGGAAGACCTGGACGAGGGCTCTGCATCAGATGCAGAGATGGGGCCAGGGCCATTTGGGAGTGATGTGCGGACTCTGGAGCCTCCAGAATTGGACAGCAGAGAGGCAGAGGAACAGGAGGAGCCTGTTCCTAGTGCACGCATGCACAGAGCTTCCAGAAGGCAAGAGCAGCTAAAGCAAAAAGGACGACTCGGGAGTAAGGCCAGGAGATGATTGGCCCCTCCCATTAGGCTTAAAAGAGCAGCAAAGGCTCTTGGGCTCTTTGTAGGAAAGCAACGTTGCTAAATCTGTTTTCCAGTCGGCGTCTTTTGTTTCTTAACTTCGTGGGGCTTTGCCAAGAAAGGCCTTTGGCAGGGTGCCAAAGAAGATAAAGGTTTGTGATAAGCCCGAAGGACTTTTTCTAAAAGACTTGTTTTGGAATTAATTTGGATTAAGCTGGGAATGAAGTAATTCTAAGTTGTTATTATAAAATAGTTTTCTTTGAGACTAATTGTGTCCTGTAATGACTAAGAGAGCCTAGGTCATAACATCAGCTATAATCAGGATGGATAACAATTAGGAGCAGGATATGCACAGCCATTGCAAAGAACTTTACGGAAGTGTTCCAGGTTTCATGAAGACTAAACAAGTTCAGATGTCACACATCCTCATGTCTTTCTCTTTGCTTGTCCCTAGCATGTTCTGATGTTTCCATTTTATGGTGACCAACCAACCCAACAAGCTTCTTTGCTCTAGTCCCTGCATTCTGAAGGTAGATCCCTTCAGTGGCCAGAGCCCACTGTAGCAACATTGCCAAAATTATCTCCGGTAATATTGTACTACTAACTAGAGCATACAAAACCTTTGCTAGACCAATTCTCGAATACAGCTCATCTGTCTGGAACCTGCACTGCATATCTGACATTAATACAAGTGAGAGAGTCCAGAGGTATTTCACGAGAAGAGTCCTCCACTCCTCTGTTCCCAACAGAATCCCTTATGCCACCAGACTTGAAATGTTGGGTTTAGACAACTTAGAACTACGCCGCCTTCGGTCTGACCTAAGCGTAGCTCATAAAATCATCTGCTACAATGTCCTACCTGTCAACGACTACTTCAGCTTCAACCACAACAATACACGAGCACATAATAGATACAAACTTAAGGTAAACCGTTCCAAACTCGATTGCAGAAAATACGACTTCAGCAATAGAGTGGTCAAAGCCTGGAATGCACTACCTGGCTCTGTGGTTTCTTCCCCAAACTCCCCAAACTTTAACCTTGGACTGTCTACTGTTGACCTCACCCCATTCCTAAGAGGTCTGTAAGGGGCGTGCATAAGCGCATCAACATGCTTTCCATCCCTGTCTTAATGTCCCCATTTATTCGTATCCATCTCATGTATTCATAATCATGTTTATACTTTTATCTGTAATCTTATATATGCTTGACAAAAATAAATAAATAGATGTGAAAACTAGAAATGGCAGCGATTTCGACTGATTTGCACCCACATCAATGAATAATCCACAAAGATAGAAAGAAAACAAGCCAAGGTCTTTGAGGACCTCGGATCCTGGAGTTAGGAGTGCCTTTGAACAGATGACTTCTGCTTGTTCATTATTCATTGCTGATATGTTTGGTGTTCTTATTCCATGATCAGCTAGAGGTCCTTGGGGATCGCAGAGATCTGAGAGTTATTGTTGCAAATATGGACGGGGGAAAAGGAAAGTGATCTAAATGCAATTCAATATAACAGGCCTTCAGACCCGTAGTTTTAGGTGCTGTTGTTTAGGGCCTTCCTTTTGTTTCCTTACAGAAAAGTCTTTTTGTTTTGTTTTTAGCACTGTGAAATTAAATATCCTAGGGATAGGAAACCGTCTCATCAAAGCAACTCAGAAATTCGTGTGTTGAGAGAAACAAGGCCAAAATATCAAAGGCATTTCATCCGGAGACATAAGAAGGTTTTTTTCCACTCCTGGCCTGGTTGGCTTCAAAAGACTCAATGCCTTCAATGGAGTGAAGTCCAGCATGGGTTTGAAATGTTTCATGGGCTAGGAAGCTTGAATTTCTCGTTTCAGGGATTCACGGCTGCAAGGAACCGATGGCGAATGAATAAACTGCAAAACCCAAACCTGCTTCCCGATCCAAACTTCTAGGGTTTTCCTTTTGAAGTTTCAAAATGAAATTCAAGGGTGAAAAAAATGAGGTTCTACGTTTAGGCAAGCAAAACAAAAGGCACAGGTACAGTATATGTGGTACCTTGCTCAATAGTAGTAACCATGACAGGGATCTTGGAGTCCTAGTGGACAACCATTTAGATATGAGCCAGCCGTGTGCAGCAGCTGCCAAAAAAGCCAACACAGTTCTAGGCTGCATAAACAGAGGGATAGAATCAAGATCACGTGAAGTGTTAATACCATTTTATAATGCCTTGGTAAGGCCACTCTTGGAATACTGCATTCAGTTTTGGTCACCATGATGTAAAAAAGATGTGGAGACCCTAGAACAGTGATGGCTAACTTTTTTGCCATCGCGTGCCAGGAAAGGGGGGGCGGGGGAGGTTCGTGTGCTCATGTGCCCATACTCATAATTCATTGCGCCCCGCCCCCACGCATACGCGCATATCCCCCCTCTCCTGGCACGCTCTCTAGGAGTCTCTGGAGGGTGAGGACAGCAAAAAACATCACTTCCTGTCCAACCGGAAGTTGGGAAATGGGCCGTTTCTGGCCTCCGGAGGGCCTCCGAGAGGATGGGGAAGGCTGTTTTTGCCCTCCCTAGACTCAGAGAGGATGTGGAGCCATGTGAGAAAGAAAAAGGGGCCTTCCCCACCCACCCTAGGCCCTCCGGAGGCAGGAAACAGCCTGTTTCCCTGCTTCTGGTAGGCCCAGAAGGCCTGAAAATCAGCTGGCTGGCACGCACATGCACGCCGGAGCTGAGCTCACATGCCCACTGATATGGCTATGCGTGCCACCTATGGCACGTTGCGATAGGTTCGCCATCACGGCTCTAGAAAGAGTGCAGAGAAGAGCAAACAAAGATGATTAGGGGACTGGAGCCTAAAACATATGAAGAACGGTTGCAGGAACTGGGTATGTCTAGTCTGATGAAAAGAAGGACTAGGGGAGACATGATAGCAGTGTTCCAATATCTCAGGGGCTGCCACAAAGAAGAGGGAGTCAACCTATTCTCCAAAGTACCTGAGGGCAGGACAAGAAGCAATGGGTGGAATCTAATCAAGGAGAGAAGCAACCTAGAACTAAGGAGAAATTTCCTGACAGCTAGAACAATTAATGAGTGGAACCACTTGCCTCCAGAAGTTGTAAATGCTCCAACACTGGAAGTTTTTAAGAAGATGTTGGATAACCATTTGTTGGAAGTGGTGTAGGGTTTCCTGCCTAAGCAGGGGGTTGGACTAGAAGACCTCCAAGGTCCCTTCCGACTCTGTTATTCTATTCTGATCCCCTTTTGAGACTTTCTGACAAGCAAAGTCAATGGGGAAGCCAGATTCCGTTATAAAAAAACCCCATGTTACTAATTTAAGAACTGCAGTGATTCACTTAACAACGGTGGCAAGGAAGTTCGCAAAATGGGGCAAAACTCCCTTAACAACTGTCTTGCTTAGCAATGGAAGTTCTGGGCTCAGCTATGGTCCAGGGTTGGGTTCTAACCGGCTTTACTACCGGTTCTCTTTGTGTGCGTGCTTCGCGCGCTATCGCCTCTTCGGTCGCAAGCTTTGCGTGCCATCGCCGCGCACATGCTCGGTTCGCTTGCAGGCACACCCAACTTGCGCTTTGCGCAAGTGTGTTGCGAATCTGCCCAGCTGAGGTGCGGCAATCCGCTCTGCCGCACCTCTCAGCTGGGCAAAAAAAGCAGACACATAAGGTCGGAATAACGCAGGGGCGGGCGGGAGGGCCCAACTCCCGAAGACAGAGAACCGGTTCGGTGATGTCATATCATCACCGCTACCGGCTCTCGCGAACCGGGCCGAACTGGGAGGAACCCACCACTGCTATGGTTATAAGTCAAGGACTACCTGTACTTTTTTTTTTAACCCCAATGACCCAGCCTCTGCAAATGCCAAGGACTCTGCTGGCCCTTTTATGATTCATTTTAAACAGAAGGCAAGGCACATTCTCCTCAGCTCAATCCAAGGCTAGCTACGGTAGCCCAACACCGTTAAGCCGGGCCTCCGATATTGATTTTATTAAAAAATGGTTTTAAGATTTGTAAATGTCACTGGAACTTAGCAAAACGAACGTTATTAAATCCTTCTGGTGACGGGGAAAACTAACAAAGGGATTTGCAGCGGTTTCTGTAATTAATTGCGCTGTCATGATTTATATTAACTTACAGTATGACTCCATTAGCCCTGGACCTGTCATCTCAACTCAAGGAACCACCAAGTAATCGCTACCATATTAAAGAATAAATTAGTTTTTGGCTGGAAGCCTAGTTGTGGAATGTTTCATTTGTGTCTGCTGTAGACATATGTACCTAATAAAAGTTTGGGAAGAGTGAGTTAAAGCTCACCAGCTACATCAACACCCATCGCCTGTGTTTTAAAGCAAGCATGATTGGCATTGCTCATTAGCACTAACGAATCGCTTTACGTCAATTTCATGTCTCCTGTTTTTTTCTCCTCTTTTTCAAGGAGGCCTTTAGATGTGCCACGACAAAGCCAAAGACAAAAGAAATAAGCAAAATCCCTCTCCCCCTCCCCATCTTCCCTCAGACCCCGGAGTTTTCTTTCTCTCCCACTTTTTATGTTTTGCGGCCTGTGGTTGTAGTAATAACTTCATCTGGTTTCGCTTAACACTTCATTATCCTGGGCTTGGATAAATTATCCTTTGGGTTGCTTTCTGCTTCTCAGACACGTGGGGAAGTCAAGGTCTTAGCGCAGTGATGGCTAACCTTTTTGCTGTCGCGTGCCAAAAATGGGGGGAGCATGGGGTGCTTGCGTGCGTGCGTGCCCACACCCATAATTCAGGAACAGGCTCAAGCTCAACCCTTCCAAGACTGAGTGGCTGTGGTTCCCGGCATCCCGATATAGTCAGTTGACTCCATCACTGACTATCGGGGGGCGAGTCTTTGGCCCCTGCAGAGAGGGCGCACAATCTGGGAGTCCTCCTGGATACGCAGCTGTCCTTGGAGGAACATCTGACGGTAGTAGCCAGGGGGACCTTCTGTCAGGTTCACCTGATTCGCCAGTTGCGGCCCTTTCTTGATCGGGATTCCCTGTGCATAATCACCCACGCCCTCGTCACCTCACGCCTGGACTACTGCAACGCTCTCTACATGGGGCTCCCCTTGAGGAGCACCTGGAGGCTCCAACTGGTCCAGAATGCGGCCGCACGGGTAATCACGGGAGCCGCCTGGCGCTCCCATATAACACCACTCCTGCGTGAGTTGCACTGGCTCCCAGTGGTCTTCCGGGTGTGCTTCAAGGTGTTGGTTACCACCTTTAAAGCGCTCCATGGCATAGGACCTAGTTATCTTCAAGACCGCCTGCTGCTACCGATGACCTCCCACCGACCTGTGTGTTCCCACAGAGACGGCCTCCTTGGGGTGCCATCAGCCAAACAATGTAGGCTGGTGACCCCCAGGGGGAGGGCCTTCTCTGTGGGGGCACCTACCCTCTGGAATCAGCTGCCCCCAGAGATAAGGAGAATCCAAGACCTTGGTGCCTTCCGCCGTGCCCTTAAAACTTTCTTTTTTCAGCAAGCCGGGCTGGCTTAACATATTTTTTAACATATTTTTAAATATTTTTTAATTGGTTTGTTATCTTAAATTGGGGCCAAATTAATATATATCCTTTTAATTGTTTTTAATGTTTTTATTGTATGTTTTTATCTGGCTGTACACTGCCCTGAGTCCCTCGGGAGAAGGTGCGGTATATAAATTCGAAATAAAATAAAATAAAAAAATTAAATGCATCCCACCCCACACATGCGTGTGTGACCTCCTGCTCCCCCAGCTTTTGGCAAGTGATGGAACAGTGGGTCCGTTTTTCACCCTCCCCAGGCTTGAGAGGCTTTCTAGGAGCCTGGGGAGGACGAAAACTGCCTCCCCGCCCCCTGGAGGCCCTCCGGAGGCTGGAAATAGCCCGTTTCCCGACTTCCAGTGGGCCCGGAAGGGCTGAAAATCAGGTGGCTGGCATGCGCATGTGTGCTGGAGCTCAGCTAGGGCAACGCTTGGCTGCCCACAGATACGGCTTCGCGTGCCATCTGTGGCATGCATGCCATAAGTTCACCATCACGGTCTTAGTGGCTACTTAGGGCTGGTTATAAAATTTCTAAGATTCTAGTAAGAGGTCCAGGGCTTTGATCATTTGGAGCCATGGAAATGGTTGGGACTAGTGATGGTATCCGCCTGATTGAGCCGCGGTGGCGCAGTGGTTAGAGTGCAGTACTGCAGGCTACTTCTGCTGACTGCCGGCTGCCTGCAATTTGGCAGTTCAAATCTCACCAGGCTCAAGGTTAGACTCAGCCTTCCATCCTTCCGAGGTCGGTAAAATGAGGACCCAAATTGTTGGGGGCAATAGGCTGACTCTGTAAACTGCTTAGAGAGAGCTGTGAAGCACGGTAAAGCGGTATATAAGTCTACATGCTATTGCTATTGTGTTCTCTCCGTGCAGTTGGGTGATCCTGCTACTGTTTCTTTGGAAGAACGGATGCTTGATGGTACCTACTGATTTTCCCTAATGACCATTAAGAAGGAAGACAGTTTTCGTTTTTGTCCCTTAATGACAATCATTAAAAGACTGCAGAGAAGAGCAACAAGATTGGTTAGTGGGCTGGAGGCTAAAACATATGAAGAATAGTTACAGGAATTAGGTACAATAGTGGCCAAAATTGCGGAAACCTTTTGGGAAAAGTGTATTGGCTAATAACACCACTTTTTTTTTTAGAGTTTCAAGATAATCCTATTCCACTGCTGGAATGGCCTGGGAATAGCCCAGACCTTAACCCAATTGAAAATCTATAGAGTCGACTAAAGAAACTTTAATCAGAAGCGACCCAGCAATAAAACCCAGTTAATAGAAACAATCATTCAATCTTGGTTTCACATTAGAACAGCTCAGAATTAAAAGACTTGGTTCACTCCATGGGAAGACATAACTCATGCTAAAGGTTACCCAACTAACTGGTTTGTCTCCTGCTTGAGCAGAGGGTTGGACTAGAAGACCTCCAGGGTCCCTTCCACCTCTGTTATTCTGTTACTTAATTCTTACTAATGTTCATCCAGCATGGATCTACAGCAGGGGTGAATTGATCCCGGTAGCGATGGAGGCGGGTGGTTCGGAGAAACCCCCCCCCCCATGCCCAGCTTAACCCCACAATCATCAGAGGCTTTTTTTTTTTTTTTTTTTACTTTTAAAAGCATCTTTTCTACAACCTCTTTGGCCGAAAAAATGCTTTTAAAAGTAAAAAAAAAAAGCCTCTGATGATCGCGCGGCTCAGCTGGGATCACCAAAGGCTTTTAAAAGAAAAAAAACCCTTTTTTTCTTTTAAATGCCTCTGACGATCCAAGCTGAGTTGCCTGATCGTCAGAGGCATTTAAAAGAAAAGAAGTCTCTGCCGATCAGGCAACTCAGCTGGGATCGTCAGAGTCTTTTGAAAGCACTTTTTACAACCTCTTCGCTGAAAAAAGAAAAAATGGTTTGAAAAGTAAAAAAAAAAAAAAAAAAAGGCCACCCCAACCCAGTCACATTACCCCACCACCAAGCCACACCCACAGAACCGGTAGTAACAAACTTTAGATTTCACCACTGATCTACAGGGTATAAACCTCCCATATTTGCTTTGGTCAGGATCCATTGAGGAATTCTTTAATATCCTTCTGCTCTGTAAAGCGTGCTCACTCTTGAGCAGATGAAGACAAAACCTGATAGAAAAGTAGCAGTGATTGTGCATCCAGTGGAGGAGAAAACAAACAAACAAACAGCTTTTTAGATTGGAAATAGATGATCCCGGGATCCAGTAAGCAAATCAGTGAACATACCTGCAGCCTTGCTAAACATCTCCCCATTGTCTCTAACTGACTAGGTTAATGTGTCTCCAGGTGTGTAATGAAATTAGCACATGCCAGTCAACTCCCGAACACAAGTGTTTGATTGCTCATCGCACTGTAAGTTGATAATTGCCAGCGTAAATATGTCATCTTGCTTAATAGAAATCTCATATAACATACCCTGTTAATCAAATTAACAGGAATGAATAATTTTATTTTTTTTTAAAAAAATTACTGCCTACTCCTATGTGTATGATTACTCTGAAGTTAATCCCTTGTGGTTTTCTTTCAAAGGTAAGTGCATTGGATCACAGCCTACAAGTTACGGTAAGTATTTTGATTAAGTAATTAATTAATATATGCATTTAAGGATGGTGAAAGAATAAAAGTCTCTAAGAAATGTCATCACCACGCTATTTTACTATCAGAAATCACAGTCAGTTTTCTAGTTTTGAATTTTCCGGAGGACTGGAGGTATGTCTATGGAGATTCTCAATCATCCATATTCATGGTTGTCCCAGAAGTGTTTTTTTCCCCCCAAAAGGCAACTGGAGTTTCTTGTTTTTTCCCCCCTTTGAAAACATTTCACTTCTCACCCAAGAAGCTTCTTCAGTTCTAACTGACTGCTGGGGAGTGGAAGGATGTATATTCTTTGCAGTCATCTGGTCGTTAGCACTCTGAGGATCGGTTATTATTTCTCTAGAGTTGTTGAGGCCACTTGAGGGTTTATTTGTATCCAGTGATGGGATTCAGCTGGTTCGGACTCGTTCAGGAGAACCGGTAATGGTGACCGGGGTGTCCATCCACCCCGGTGCTATGCCGTCCTATTTAGCCACATTTTCTAAGCGGCGTGATGCGTGCATGCCGCGCAAGAGAGTGAAGTGCACACACGGAAGGCCGCACACGCTTACATTTTTGGTGTGTGGCTAACCAGTGGTAAAAATATGTGACACCCACCTCTGTTTGTATCCTCAGAGTCACCTGAAATGGGTGTAGAACCTTCTTGGGAAGGCTGAAAGAATAGATACTGTATTTTTCGGAGTATAAGACACACTTTTTTCCCTCCTGAAAGAGGCTGAAAATTTGGGTACGTCTTATACTCCAAATGTAGCTTTTTCGAAGCTTTTTATCAGCCCTAACGAGGTCCTAGCATTTGAAGCAATCTATGTGCTTTGCCTGCTCCCTCCGACTCTCAGATGTGCTTTAAAAGCTTTTTTCAGTGAAGTGATCTTCCGTGCTTTGCCTGCTCCCTTTGACTCTCAGCTGTGAAGCTTTTTTCAGCCCTAACGAGGCGCTAACGAGTGAAGTGATCTTCCGTGCTTTGCCTGCTCCCTCCGACTCTCAGATGTGCTTTAAAAGCTTTTTTCAGTGAAGTGATCTTCCGTGCTTTGCCTGCTCCCTTTGACTCTCAGCTGTGAAGCTTTTTTCAGCCCTAACGAGGCGCTAACGAGTGAAGTGATCTTCCGTGCTTTGCCTGCTCCCTCCGACTCTCAGATGTGCTTTAAAAGCTTTTTTCAGTGAAGTGATCTTCCGTGCTTTGCCTGCTCCCTTTGACTCTCAGCTGTGAAGCTTTTTTCAGCCCTAACGAGGCGCTAACGAGTGAAGTGATCTTCCGTGCTTTGCCTGCTCCCTCCGACTCTCAGATGTGCTTTAAAAGCTTTTTTCAGTGAAGCGATCTTCCATGCTTTGCCTGCTCCCTTTGACTCTCAGCTGTGAAGCTTTTTTCAGCCCTAACGAGGCGCTAACGAGTGAAGTGATCTTCCGTGCTTTGCCTGCTCCCTCCGACTCTCAGATGTGCTTTAAAAGCTTTTTTCAGTGAAGTGATCTTCCGTGCTTTGCCTGCTCCCTTTGACTCTCAGCTGTGAAGCTTTTTTCAGCCCTAACGAGGCGCTAACGAGTGAAGTGATCTTCCGTGCTTTGCCTGCTCCCTCCGACTCTCAGATGTGCTTTAAAAGCTTTTTTCAGTGAAGTGATCTTCCGTGCTTTGCCTGCTCCCTTTGACTCTCAGCTGTGAAGCTTTTTTCAGCCCTAACGAGGCGCTAACGAGTAAAGTGATCTTCCGTGCTTTGCCTGCTCCCTCTGACTCTCAGATGTGCTTTAAAAGCTTTTTTCAGTGAAGCGATCTTCCGTGCTTTGCCTGCTCCCTTTGACTCTCAGCTGTGAAGCTTTTTTCAGCCCTAACGAGGCGCTAACGAGTAAAGTGATCTTCCGTGCTTTGCCTGCTCCCTTTGACTCTCAGCTGTGAAGCTTTTTTCAGCCCTAACGAGGCACTAGTGAGTGAAGCAATCTCCATGGTTTGCCTGCTTTTCTCATTGCTTCTCTCTCCAAAGATCAGTTGTGCTTTAGAAGCTGTTTTTTATCCCCAAGCAGGGGATAAAAACCAGCAAACTAATTTGCTGAAGCTGACCGCATTCCCTGTAAGGACATAGATGGATATAGGAGAGAATTTTGGTAATTCGGAGTTAAACTATGGCATTTAACTCGGTGGTCTCTGAGCTTGGTTGTTTGTTTGCAGATGTTTCTTCACCTAAGTAATATCATCAGTGAACTGAGCCCAGAGAGCACCAAGATCTCCACAGCAGATGGAGAGACAGGAATCAAGATGATGCAACATTAGGAGGGTGTGGCTGGACCCCAAAAGTTCATCTTATCCATAAAACAAGGATGCTCTTGAGTTATCTTAGAATACAACTTTGCACACTCTCAAATTAAGGGCCAATGAGTGTGTTGGCTGACTAATGGGAGTTATCATTCAACCTATTGGCCACAAATCTGTCTCATCATTTTTTTATTTTTTTTATTTTATTTTGAATTTATATACCGCACTTTCTCCCGAGGGACTCAGGGCGGTGTACAGCCAGATAAAAACATACAATACAAACATTAAAAACAATTAAAAGGATATATATTAATTTGGCCCCAATTTAAGATAACAAACCAATTAAAAGTATTTAAAAATATGTTAAAAAATATGTTAAGCCAGCCCGGCTTGCTGAAAAAAGAAAGTTTTAAGGGCACGGCGGAAGGCACATCATGCCTTTATACAAAACATAAATCTGGTTTGTGAAAACAGGATGACATGGGAGCAAGATTAGACAAGGGCCCGTATAGACCACAAGCAATCCAATCCAGTGGTGAAATCCAATTTTTTTTACTACCGGTTCTGTGGGCGTGGCTTGGTAGGCATGGTGTGGATTGGTGTGCATGGCTTGGTGGGCGTGGCAGGGGAAGGATACTGCAAAATCCCCATTCCCTCCCCACTCCTGGGGGAAGGATATTGCAAAATCTCCATTCCCACCCCACTCTGGGGACAGCCAGAGGTTGTAATTGCCGGTTCTCTGAACTGCTCAAAATTTCCGCTACCGGTTCTCCAAAACCTGTCAGAACCTGCTGGATTTCACCCCTGATCCAGTCACCTCTGAACTGAGCTCATACATAGTCATTTGACCAGAGTAAAATGAGGTAAGAAGCATCAGATTAAAGGTAAAGGTTTTTCCTGTCCAGTTGTGTCCAAATTTAGCGGATGCTGCTCATCTCCATTTCTTAGCTGAGGAGCCAGTTTTCTGAAGATATTTTCATGGTCATGTGGCTAGCATGATTATACGCTGAGGTGCATGGAATACAGTTACTGTCAGCACTTCAAGCTGCATTTACTCTAGTGCTGACATAAGAAGGAGAAGCGGAAGCATCTGGAAAGGGACGTTTGACTTTTCACCTACTTATTTTCCCTGGAGATAATATCCCCTAGGAGATGGGATGGGAGGGGGGAAATTCCTTTGAGCTGGAGCAGTAGATTAGGGGTAGAATGACTTGGAAGATGGCCAATGAGTGCAGAGGAGTGGGGAAAGGAAAGGGAGGGTTTTGGGTCAGGAAGTCAGTGTTGGCTGTGATGGAGTTGGAGTTAGAATGTCATGCTTAATAAATGGGAGTTTTTCATCAAAGACTTTGTTTGATATGCAATTTATTTGAAACGACCTCGAAACCTGACAGTTACCTTCCCATCGAAGTGGTAAATATTTATCTACCAACCTGCCTTCCATTAAGGACTTGTATACTGCACAAGTCAAAAAGAGGGCTGTGAAAATATCTACAGACCCCCTCACATCCTGGACATAAACTGTTTCAACTCCTACCCTCAAAACGACGCTATAGAGCACTGCACACAGAACAACTAGACACAAGAACAGTGTTTTTCCTGAATGCCATCACTCTGCTAAACAACTAATTCCCACAACACTGTCAAACTATTCACTATGGCTGCATTACTATTATCCTTCTCATTTTTCCTATTATCTATCTCCTTATCTTCTTCTGACTATAACTTTATTGCTTGCATCTTAAGATTTACAGCAAGGGTGTCAAACTCAATTTCATTGAGGGCCGCATCAGGGCTTACTTGGCCAGGCGGGCATGGCCGATTGGGTGAGTGTGGCTGACTGGGTGGGCATGGCCAGCTTGACGCCACTCCCTACATGCTGGCATGTTGCCTCTTCAAATTGGGTAGACCGGACTGAAGCCACGCTGGCCTGCTGTTTTCTCTTCGCATTGGGTAGACTGGGCTGAAGCGACGCGGGTTGGGCCCTACATTTTCCAGGACAGCCCTGTGGGCTGGTTCCGACGACATCATGGGCCGGTTCTGGCCCACAGGCTTTGTGTTTGACACCCCCGATTTATATTGTTTTATTTAGTATGATTTATGCTGATTGCTTATTTAGTATCCTATGACTATCGCTAAGTGTTGCATCTTACGATTCACGATGAATGTATTTTTACGATGACTTATGATCATGATTTATCACTTGTTGCTTTTTATGTACACTGAGAGCTTATGCACCGGAGACAAATTCCTTGTGTGCCCAATCACACTTGGCCAATAAAGAATTCTATTCTATTCTATTTGCATGCTTTCAAACTGCTAGGTGGGCAGGAGCTGCAGCAAGTAACGGGAGCTCACCATCATGCAGCACTTGGGTCTCGAACCCAGGTTGTCAGCTTTCCATCTGACAAGCACAGTGACTTTAACCGCTGAGCCATCCTTTCCCAGGGGTGAAATCTACTTAACCTTCCCTACTGGTTCGGAACAGTGGTGGGTTCCTCCTGGTTCGGTCCAGTTCGGCCGAGCTGGTAGCGGTGATGATATGACGTCACCGAACTGGTTCTCCCCCCCGCCCTCCCACCCTCCCCACCCACGTTATTCTTACCTTTTATTTGGTCCCACCCCCAATCTATTGCTGCTTCCTGAGTCCCAGCTGAAAAAAACTGTTTAAACTCTTGCCGTGGGGCTTCAAAGGGCCGTCCTACAGCTGATCAGTGTTAAAAGCAAACAAATGAGTCGGGTCGTAAGTGCGAGGACTGGTCGTAAGTGCGAGGACCTTCCAGAAATGACTCTGACCAGCTAGCCACGCCCACCTAGTCACCTGACCTCCAAGCCACACCCACAAAATAAGCCACGCCCACAGAACCAGTAGTAAAAAAATTTAGAACCCACCCCTGGTTCGGAAGTGTATGCTCTGTGCCCGCACGCATCACAAGAAATTTGGAACCCTCTGCGCATGTGCAGAGGGTCAAAAATAGGTTACTTCCTGGTTAAAACCAGGAAGTAATGAAGTCCAGGCGGGTGGATGGAGTTTTGCGCTGCTGCCGTTACCAGTTTGCCGAATCACGCACTGCCGCCGCTACCAGTTTGCCCGAACCAGTGTGAACCGGTAGCATTTCATCCCTGATTCTGCCCCCTGGCTTCTGACTAGGGAGCCTGTCTTAGTCTTACCTCAAGTGAACTAGACCACCATATAAGAGTTCCAGTGTTTAGGCTCTGCCTATTTTATGCCTACTGCTACTATAGTTTCTTACCCTGAGTTCTGAGTTTGGATACTCTTCGGGGGCTTTTTTTTTTTAAAAAAAGTCTTGGATTCGAAGATACATCTCTCCAGTCAGTGGGGTGATAGAACGAGGAGGCAGGCAATCATAACTCGGAGAGCTTTTTCTAACCCAAAGGAGAGGTGTTATCTGCTAACGGTGGCCAGGCTAATTGATGGGTCCCTCGGTTCTGGAGAGGGCATGAACTAATGCATCACTCCAGCAGTTTCATTGGCAATAGATCTTCTCAAGATTGTCTGCCTTGGTAAATGAAAAGCTAAAGTGCCCGTTCTTTTAACTCAGCGGGCTTTGCAGAGAAATCTCAGGCAGTTCTAACCATGGCTGCGTTCAGAACTTCTCCTGAGGGAATTGGCCATCAAGATGCAATCCAAAGGTACCGGTGACATTTTATTAATGAGACGTTTATCTTGGATACGTGGATATTTCACCAGAAAAGGTTTCTTTCGTTCTGTGCCATTGGACTATGACCATCTTCCTCAAGCTCAGCAATTTTTAAAAAAAGATGTGTGGACTTCAACTTCCAGAATTCCCCAGCCAGCATCATGCTGGCTGGGGAATTCTGGGAGTTGAAGTCCATACATCTTTAAAAAATTGCTAAGCTTGAGAAATCCTGGACTATGAAACTCTTTGGACCGTAAAAACTGGGGTCTTTTGTAATAGCAGGTTTTCAAAAAAAAAAAAAAAAAAAAAAAAAAGGTTTATTTGGCCAAGCCTTTGATCTGTAAGTGGATCCGTTGTGTGGAGTTTTGTGTAGGGTGTTCATTGTGGTTTTCACTGGGTTTGTTGTGAATTTATTGTCACAGCTCTTGTTAGGGCTATTAGTTTGATTTATATGCCGCCCTTCTCCGGAGACTCAGGGCGTCTTACAATGCATTAAGCAATAGCCTTCAGACTTTTGTATATACCTGCTTAGTAGGGCTTTTTGCCCCCCGCCAAAGTGGTGTTCTATTTTATACAAAGTCAGTTTATTGCCCCCACAAACCGGGTCCTCATTTTACCTACCGTGGAAGGATGGAAGGCTGAGTCAACCTTGAGCCTGATGAGAATTGAACTCACAGTAATTGCAGGCAGCTGACAGCTAAATACTACTTTAACAGTAGTTTAGTCTACTGCACCACCAGGCTCATAACTGCAGCTACCTGGAATAATTAGTGGAAGAGTTGGGGTTTAAATTCAATCAATAAAAAATATTTATTTATTTATCTAGCTGTTTATTTATTTATCAAATTTCCTGGCTGCCCCTCTAAGCTCAGGGTAGAAAATATTAGAATAGAGTAACAGAGTTGGAAGGGACCTTGGAGGTCTTCTAGTCCAACCCCCTGCTTAGTCAAGAAACCCTACACCACTTCAGACAAATGGTTATCCAACCTCTTCTTAAAAACTTCCAGTGTTGGAGCATTCACAACTTCTGGAGGCAAGTTGTTCCACTGGTTAATTTTTCTTGCTTTCAGGAAATTTCTCCTTATTTTTAGGTTGGTTCTCTCCTTGACTAGTTTCCACCCGTTGCTTCTTGTTCTGCCTTCAGGTGCTTTGGAGAATAGCTTGACTCCCTCTTCTTTGTGGCAGCCCCTGAGATAATGTTTTTAAGAAGAGATTAGATAATCATTTGTCTGAAGTGGTGTAGGGTTTCCTGCCTAAGCAGGGGGTTGGCCTCTAAGTCCCTTCCAACTCTGTTATTCTATTCTACTGCTATCATGTCACCCCTAGTCCTTCTTTTCAACAAACTAGACATACCCAATTCCAGCAACCGTTCTTTATATGTTTCAGCCTCCAGTCCCCTAATCATCTTTGATGCTCTTCTCTGCACTCTTTCTAAAGTCTCCACATCTTTTTTTACATTGTGGAGACCAAAACTGGCTTGAACTGGCTTGAATCTGAATGTATATACATGTGTATATATGTATTTCTGTGTATGTGCATTTAAAACATGGTTAACAGTAAATCAGGAAACATGCTGCAGATTAACACTTGGTACAGTAACCACCAGAAGGGACGTGGTAGCTCAGTGGCTAAGACGCTGAGCTTGGCGATCAAAAGGTCGGCAGTTCAGCGGTTCGAATCCCTAGTGCCGTGTAACAGGGTGAGCTCCCGTTACTTGTCTCAGCTTCTGCCAACCTAGCTGTTCGAAAGCACCTAAAAAATGCAAGTATAAAAATAGGGACCACCTTTGGTGGGAAGGTAACAGTGTTCCGTGCGCCTTTGGCGTTTAGTCATGCCGGCCACATGACCACGGAGACGTCTTTGGACAGCGCTGGCTCTTTGGCTTTGAAACGGAGATGAGCACTGCCCCCTAGAGTCAGGAACGACTAGCACATAGATGCAAGGGGAACCTTTACCTTTACCTAATAAAATGCTTATTAGTAAATAAGGTAAATTAGTAAATTAGGCCCTAGCCCTAACCCGAACCCCTAATCCATATCTCTCCCTCTCCCTTCCACTCCTCCGTCTTCTTCATCTTCTTCTTTTCATCCTATCTCCCATCTATCTATAGATACAGCCTTCTTCTCCATCCAAGTAATAGTGCCAGGCCAATTTTTCAATCTTTGCTCAGCAACAGTGACCCAATTGTGTTCTCCTCTGCACCCATAGACAATGGGCTAGCAACAGAGAGGATGCAACACACATGGCATTGTGCTATTCATCTCCTGCTATTCATTTGCTTTATCTATCAGGAGGTCTGGCCTCATTTCCTTGTGTTCTCACCAAGTCGTTTTCTGAGAGAACAGCTATTTTCCCTGCAAGCTTGGTAAATCTAGAACAAGAGCTGTCATTTTCTCAGTGCTCTTCTTCCCCCCCTCCTTTTTTTGTAGCCCTTCCAATTCAGATTTTTCCTAGATTGCTTCCTATCTCCTGAAAATGTTAATCTCACTTCTTTACCCTTTATAATATTTACTATATGTGACTTCTCAGGCATTTATGCACCGTTTTCTCCCTCCTTCCAACAAGAAATAAGATATTTATTTTAGTTTGTAAGTAAGGATAATGTATGAACTTGCCACTCCTCAGGTCGCACAATTTATTCTCCACCTCCCGTTGTTGATTCTGATTGAAGTTTTCTTGGGATTCCAACAAAACTCATATGCTTGTCAATACTTTTAGTCAAACAAACCAGGGATTGAAATAACAGGTTCTGACAGGTTCTGAAGAACCGGTAGAGGAAATTTTGAGTAGTTCGGAGAACCAGCAAATACCACCTCTGGCTGGCCCCAGAGTGGGGTGGGAATGGAGATTTTGCAATATCCTTCCTCTAGGAATGGGGAGGGAATGGGGATTTTGCAGTATCCTTCCCCCAGGAGTGGGGAGGGAATGGGGATTTTGCAGTATCCTTCCCCCAGGTGTGGGGAGGGAATGGGAATTTTGCAGTATCCTTCCCCTGCCATGCCCACCAAGCCACACCATGCCCACCAAGTCATGCCCACAGAACCAGTAGTAAAAAAATTTGGATTTCACCACTGAAGGCAAGGTATTTTTTGAATGCAAAACATCTGCCCAAAATACAGTCCCTCTCTTTGAGTAGCTTAACTTGGACATGAAGTCAAGGTATCATTGGAATCAGCTCACCTGTTGGTGATTTGTATAGATATATATCCAACTATTTTTTCCCCAGTTTCCACTTCTGAGAAGTTTTGAAGTCCCCGGTTTACTGCCAGTCTCCCATCAAAATATTATCTGAGGCTAATCTTGCTTAGCTTCTTAGATAAGTGTAGGTTGGCTAGGTATTACCATCTATTTCAGCTAATTATAATGCAAGTTTTCAATTTCCTACTAATACATAGCAATGATGATACACAGTGGAATTTGTTAGATATTGTATATTTCTCACAGTGCATTTGCAATTAGTTGGTTGACTGTAGGGGTAAAATGTGTGTGTATTTTTGTGACTTTGTGTGTGTTTGTGTGTGTGTATGAGAGAGAGAGAGAGAGGCAGAGAGAGAGAGGGAGGGAGAGGGAGAGGGAGAGAGAGAGAGAGAGAAAGAGAGAGAGAAGGGAGAATGTAGAGAGAGAAAGAAGGAGTGGAAGAGAGAGGTATACTGTCAATATCATGTTAGCTATGGTTTATCCACAGCAGGATGAAGGCCTTTTCTGCTTGCTTTAGGTGTCTTTCATGGACGCTTTTTATCAAGTGGGGTCCATTTTATGACTGCCTTGGTCCACCTGCCATTAATATACTATAAAGGTAAAGGTTCCCCTCGCACATATGTGCTAGTCGTTCCTGACTCTAGGGGGCGGTGCTCATCTCTGTTTCAAAACTGAAGAGCCAGCGCTGTCCGAAGATGTCTCGTGGTCATGTGGCCGGCATGACTCAATGCCAAAGGCACATGGAACGCTGTTACCTTCCCACCAAAGGTGGTCCCTATTTTTCTACTTGCATTTTTTACATGCATTTCGAACTGCTAGGTTGGCAGAAGCTGGGACAAGTAACGGGAGCTCACCCCGTTATGTGGCACTCGGGATTCGAACTGCTGAACTGCCAACCTTTCGATCCACAAGCTCAGCGTCTTAGCCACTGAGCCACCACATCCCTTTTCAGTATACTATACACCTACACATTTGCTGTTAGGGACATAGAAGTAGTGCAACACAGAAAAGGGAGGAAGGGAGAGAGAGGGAGTGGGAGAGGGAGAAAGAAAGGGAGAAAGAAAGGGAGATGGAGAGGGAAAGGGAGAAAGAGATTGTGAGAAGATGGCACAGAATTGGAAAGCAAATCTACTGAACACTAAACTCTAAACCAGTGTATCTCAACTTCAGCAAATTTAAGATATATGGATTTCAGTTCCCAGAATTCCCCAACTAACTGGCTGGGGAATTCTGGGAATTGAAGTCCACATGCCTTAAAATGGCCAACACAGAGAAACAATGCTCTAAACAGATCTTATCAGGGAATTTGGAGAGAGAGAATGGGGAAACCTAAAACTCAGTGACAGAATAGAATGTATTCAAGGCTATAAAAGCTATTTCCATCTTCGTTATAGATGCAAGAGAATTGGACCTAAATATTGACCGCAGACAACGAAGCCCCTGAGTCCCTGTTACAATGGGGCTTCCTTGGTGACGATGACGGGGAGATTTTCTGAAGAATGCCAGCTTTCTTCCGGAGAACCGGGTGTCACAAAAGCAGCTGGAGGCAAGTTAGGAAAAGCTATGCTATGGTAACATGTGAATCGATCCAAGGAATGTCCCCCAAAAGGGATGTGGGTAATAGGGATAGCAAACAAGGCATTGTGTTTGCGAGGGGAGGAAGAATTAAAATTGGAGCCATTCTTCTCACTGGCTTTAGAACAAGAAAACAGCCACGACAGGATACAGGATGTCATTGACTGGGAGAAATGAGGTGGGTGGGAAAAAAGCATATATATATATATATATATATATATATATATATATATATATATATATATATATATGTATGTATGTATGTATGTATATTCATTCATTCTTTGGTTTTGTCTTCCATACGAAAAAAAAAAGGTCTTATCCAAAAAAAAAAAAAATCAGCATTGTTCTAGTTGTGCTGAATTGAAATTCAGTGATGTTTTTTCGCCCTTATTTTTTATATAGTGAAATTTTTTTCAGTGTGCCTTCAACCTCAAACCCTGGAGTGGTGGCCTAGAGGTGGAGCTCTCCCCTCACAATCAGGAGGCTGTGAGTTTTGATCCTAGGTAGAAGCAGATATTTCTCTCTCTGGGCACAATGAGAATATATCTGCTGAACAAAACTCCACATTGGCGACAGGAAGGGCATCCGGTCATTAAAACACTCCGCTAGCTCCATTCAGTTGCTCAGACTCCACCCCGCAAGGGATTATGGGGTTGTTAAAGGAAGATGGTGATGATTCAAGACCAAACCCTCATTTGGGCAATAGATGGGAAGTCACCTCACTGGGCAGGAGATCACCTGGTGCCATGAAAGAGTTGCAAATGATTGACGATTTGATTATTTGAAATACAGTAATGGTTAAAATGATTAGTTTTAAAGGTTTTTTTGGGACCATGTTTTTTTTCAACATCCCAACAATGTGAGCAGTTCTTACAGGTGGAGCCTACCATGAGAAGGGGAGAAGCATAGATTATAGAATAATAGAGTTGGAAGGGACCTTTGAGGTTGTCAGGGTGCTAATTAATCCCATTCTGCTTTTGGGTAATTGCACCTTGATTTAGAGAAGTGGATCGTGACTTTTCCTTGAAGTATACATTAAGAAAATAAACCCGAAGATATATTTTCTAAGAAAAACTCATTTATTTGTTATAAAGAAAATAAAACATTTTACTATCTAAAATAGATTACATCTTGGCAAAGCTTTCCCGGCTGGACCTCTCTTGGCCAGAGAACAAAGAAAGTTAGAAGAAAGTGAAGGAATGTAGACATGCGCAGTATCAGTTACTGATAAGAACTTGGCAAGCTACGGTAAGTCTGAAAGTCCAAAAATAATAGCTCATCTGGTAAATACAAAAAACACAGTGACAGAGGTCTTCTAGTCCAACCCCCTGTTCAAGCAGGAGACCCTATACCATTTCAAACAAATGACTGCCCAGTCTTTTCTTGAAAGCCTCCAGTGATGGAGCATCCACAACTTCTGAAGGCAAGCCATTCCACTGATTAATTTTTCGCGCTTTCAGGAAATTTCTCCTTATTTCTAGGTTGGTTCTCTCCTTGACTAGTTTCCATCCATTGCTTCTTGTTCTGCCCTCAGGTCCTTTGGAGAATAGGTTGACCCCCCACCTCTTCTTTGTGGCAGCCCCTGAGATATTGGAACACTGCTGTCATGTCTCCCCAAGTCATTCTCTTTGTTCTACTAGACCAGGGATCAGCAACTCGCAGCTCTGGAGCCACATGTGGCTCTTTCATCCCTCTGCTGTGGCTCCCTGTCACTCAAAATATGCATCACAACTGCCAAATTGCGACACCCACCAACGCACAATTTATTACGTTTTCGACCCACGGAAGGCCAATCATGGATAAATCCAAGAAAAGAAAAGTTTCAGAAGGAAACAGAATCTTTAATTCAACTATATATGCTAGTTTTGTGGCCGCTCATGAAATAGTCAGGCATGGGAAGAGTTTTGTGGCTCCCGGTGTTTTCTTTTCTGTGGGAAACGGGTCCAAAGGGCTCTCTGATTGTTTAAGGTTGCCGACCCCTGGACGAGACATAACCAGTTCCCTCAATCATTCATTGTATGGTTTAGCCTCCATACCAGTGGTGGGTTGCTCCCGGTTTGCACCGGTTCACAAGAACCGGTAGTAAAAATTTGTAGTAGTTCGGAGAACCGGTAATAACATTGGCTGGCCATGCCCCCGAACCAGTCCCCGGTCGCTCGCCACTCGCTTATCCCACCCACCTCATCAGAGGTTTTTTTTTAAAAAAAAAACTTTTAAAAGCATTTTTTCTACAACCTCTTTGGCCAAAAAAATGCTTTTAAAAGTAAAAAAAAAAAGCCTCTGATGATCGCACGGCTCAGCTGGGATCATCAGAAGCTTTTAAGACCATTTTTTCCTGCAAAAAAATGCCTTTAAAAGACTCTGGCGATCCCAGCTGAGTTGCCTGATTGTCAGAGACTTTTAAGAGCATTTTTTCCTGCAACCTCTTAAGGTTGTAGAAAAAATGCTTTTAAAAGTAAAAAATAAAAAAACGTTGACCACGCCCACCCAGTCCCATTACACCCCCCCCCCCCAAGCCACACTGACAAAATAAGCGACGCCCACAGAACCAGTAGTAAAAAAATTTAGAACCCACCCCTGCTCCATATATGTCTGAAGTTGTGTGACTTAATTCTGGATTCCAGCTGGTCATGCACTTTGCAAGGAGACTTCATTCTCTTCAATTTCTTCTCTCAGTAATTTGTTGCCATTAGCACTGCTAATTTTTCATTGGTCTAGTTTGCCATAGGTCATTGAGAAGGTGTGTGGGACTTTTCTCAGCTCTTCATTTCCCTGTCTGTATTCCTGCAGTCTCTGGCATGGTGCTTCTGCAACATGTATTGTATGTGTTATTTTGGCTCCAAAAATATCAATGCTTAGTTCTGAAATTGGAAGCAGGAACACCACATGTAAATTGTACTTCCACCCTGCATTGATGTCAGAAAAAACAAATTCTTATATTTTTTAAAAAATCCTGAATTGCTTTGGTTAGGCCAATGAACGATAGATCAATTCACCAATTGTATGAATTGTGGGGAATAAATTCAAAATATTTGCCAAGTGGCATTCATATTGGATGGCTTTTAACGTATGTGACAAAGTTCCTCCTCCTCCTCCTCCTCCTCCTCCTCCTCCTCCTCCTCCTCCTCCTCCTCCTCCTCCTCCTCCTCTTCTTCTTCTTCTTCTTCTTCTTCTTCTTCTTCTTCTTCTTCTTTTTCTTTTTCTTCTTCTTCTTCTTCTTCTTCTTCTTCTTCTTCTTCTTCTTCTTCTTCTTCTTCTTCTTCTTCTTCTTCTTCTTCTTCGAATTAAGTGGGCAATTTTGATTTATTTACATTTTTAATTAAAAGAAAATTACAAATAAAAAAGATGCTGTAGCAACTACCATCACATGAAAGCTAACCATTGCCATGTAATTAAAGGGACTCTTTGAATTATAATTAGATTTGAAATTTAATTATGGTTGGAATACTTCAGCTTTACACACAACTGACACCTTATTGATGCATAACCCTTATTTATAATTTTATTACATTTAAGTCTGAGATCTTAGTCTGTAGACTTAAGAGCAAGAATATTCATTTTTGTGGGGGGAAGCCTTATGACAGGGGAAGAGAAAACAAAGACAAGTTTTGCTAAAAATTTCACACGTAGAACGATTTTCTTGGGAGAAACTGTTATGTTCACAACATCGAAAGTGATGAAAAGAAGTTGAGGAATAACCAGATATTCACCTGTTTTATTTATGTCGCACACATGATACCTATAAAAACGAAGCTTTGATTGCACCACCAGGCCTACTACAGGTAGACCTCAATTTACAAACACACCTGAGCCCCAAATTTCCATTGCTAAGTGAGACAATTGTTAAGTAAGTTTTGCCCCATTTTAGGACTCTGCATGTGAATCACTGCAGCTGTTAAGTTAGCAACATGGTTGTTAAGTGAAACTGGCTTCCCCATTGATTTTGCTTGTCAGAAGGCCACAAAAGGTGACCACAATACTCCAGGACACTGGAACCGTCATAAATATGAGTCATTTGCCAAGCTTTGATCCCATGACTATGAGGATATTGCAACGGTCATAAGCGTGAAAAACAGTCATAGGTCACTTTTTGCAGTGCTGTTGTAACTTTGAACGATCACTAAACAAACTGTTGTAAGTAGAGGACTATCTGTATTGCTTTGCAAATTAAATATACTCAGAGACAAGACCAGAGGTTCTGCAGCAGGTTCTGACCAGTTCTGGAGAACCGGTAGCGGTAATTTTGAGTAGTTCTTAGAACCGGTAAATGCCACCTCTGGCCCCACATCTATTCTCTGCCTCCCGAGTCCCAGCTGATTGGGAGGAAATGGGGATTTTGCAGTATCCTTCCCCTGGAGTGGGAAGGGAATAGAGATTTTGCAGTATCCTTCCCCTGGAGTGAGGAGGAAATGGGGATTTTGCAGTATCCTTCCCCTGGAGTGGGGAGGAAATGGGGATTTTGCAGTATCCTTCCCCTGGAGTGGGGAGGAAATGGGGATTTTGCAGTATCCTTCCCCTGGAGTGGGGAGGAAATGGGGATTTTGCAGTATCCGTCCCCTGGAGTGGGGAGGAAATGGGGATTTTGCAGTATCCGTCCCCTGGAGTGGGGAGGAAATGGGGATTTTGCAGTATCCTTCCCCTGGAGTGGGGAGGGAATGGAGATTTTACAGTATCCTTCCCCTGCCATGCCCACCAAGCCACGCCCACCAAGCCATGCCATGCCACACCCACCAAGCCATGCCCACAGAACCGGTAATAAAAAAATTTGAATCCCACCACTGGACAAGACTGGCTGCTGAAACAATACACAGAGTTTACATTCTTTTGGGATTGATAATTTTTTAAAAGATGGATATTTTTTTTTAAAAAAAAGGACTGAAGAAATTCCAGAATATAACATACACAGAATTTCTGTACAGAATTTACTTAATGCATTTTTTAAAAGAAGTATCCTTTTTTTCCCCTGAGCTTATTGTGCAAAGGCAACGAAGTTGAGTTCTGAGACTGACACACACACACAAAAAAAGAGGAGTCAGATTGGCAGCAAAACTGGTTAAAAAGAGCAGTGCCATTTATATGACAATCCGAGACTGTGTTTTGACACAGCCATCACTCTGACGTCGATAAAGTGCCGGAATACAATGTCAAATGTTATAAGGCAGGAATCTCGAAAAGTATAAGGATGGAAATTTTGATATTTTCCATATTTTTGGAGAATTTGGTGAGATTGTTGAGATGGCAAGAAGTTTTGTTGGAAAGGAGAAACAAATGTGTTCCAAAATAAAAGAGGGAGATTGCAAATGTAGACAAAATTCTATATCATACAGATCAGGGATGCTATTCAGCAGGTTCTGACAGGTTCGGGAGAACCGGTAGCGGAAATTTTGAGCAGTTTGGAGAACCGGCAAATACCACCTCTGGCTGGCCCCAGAGTGGGGTGGGAATGGGAATTTTGCAGCATCCTTCCCCTGTCACGCCCACCCAGCCACGCCCACCAAGCCACACCCACAGAACCGGTAGTTTAAACATTTTGAATTCCACCACTGGTACAGATAGTCCTGGATTTATGGCCGCAATTGAACCCAAAATTTCTGTTGCAAAGTGAGAGACAGTGCTTAAGTGAGTTTTGCCCCATGTTACGGCCTTTCTTGCCACAGTTGAATCACTATGGTTGTTAGATTAGTAACCCAGTTGGTAAGTGGCTCTGACTTCCCCATTAACTTTGCTCACCAGAAAGTCACAAGAGGTGATCACCTGACCTTCTCCTCCTCCCCTCCTCCTCTTCTCCTCCTCCTCTCCTTCTCCTTCTCCTTCTCCTCCTTCTCCTCTTCCCCCTCCTCCTCCTCTTGCATTAAGAGAGAAGGACTGGCTCAAAACCACCCAGTTGGCTTCATGGATAAGATGACATCAAACTGGCTCTCATTTGCAACCATACAGCAGTATTTTCAAACTTCTTGATCTAATCTACAGACCTGGGATTTTCTGGAGCTCAAGTAACAGCCAAATCTGGTTCTTTATTTTTTCATGATCAACCCAGATAAGTTCCTGCTTCCTTATTAGAGTTTGGCTTGTGAGATGGTTATTGATGGGAAGTTCTAAATGTTCCAGTAATTTTTCCACTGCTTTATATTTCCATGGACTTTCCCATCCACAATCTCTGATAATGCAAATTTTCTTATGTGATCTCTACATATTTCAAAGATATCCCTGTGATCCCTAGGGCCTTGATAGGAACCCGAATCAATGGAAACTATCGAATCTAAAGACTGTGAGAGCTGTTGTAAGAAATAATAGCATCAGAAATAACAATGGATTCGAACGGATCATTTGAGCGGATACAATGTACAATAAGTACAATAATATTGTACTTTATAATAAGTACAATGTCCTTATTATAAATAAGTACGTGACTGCTGTTATTCGTTTGGATCAAATGACAGTGAGAACAATTAATCAGTGGAACGACTTGCCTCCAGAAGTTGTGTTTGCTCCAACACTGGAAGTTTTAAAGAAGATGTTGGACAACCATTTGTCTGAAGTGGTGTAGGGTTTCCTGCCTAAGCAGGGGGTTGGACTAGAAGACCTCCAAGGTCCCTTCCAACTCTTGTTTATTCTATTCTATTCTATTCTATTCTATTCTATTCTATTCTATTCTATTCTATTCTATTCTATTCTATTCTATTCTCCATTCCATTCCATTCCATATTTTATTTTATTTTATTTTATTTTATTTTATTTTATTTTATTTTATTTTATTTTATTTTATTTCATTTCATTTTCTATTCTATTCTATTCTATTCTATTCTATTCTATTCTATTCTATTCTATTCTATTCTCCATTCCATATTTTATTTTCTATTCTATTCTATTCTATTCTATTCTATTCTATTCTATTCTATTCTATTCTATTCTATTCTATTCTATTCTACTCTACTCTACTCTACTCTACTCTACTCTATTCTAAATTGCCCCAGAATTAATAACCTTCTCTTTCCAAAATAATCCATTCTCATTCACGTTTTTTTACTTAAAAAAAAACAACCACCTTTCTCTATTCAAAATAGCCTTGATTAGATTGTTATCTGCAAGGCTTTCCATTTCCCCTCCCCTCCCCACTTTGAGATGGCAGAAAACACTTATCTTGATATAAATCCGTGATCTCATAAATCACAGCTGATTCTACTTCCTTTTTTTATTTTTCTGTCGTCTGTTTAATGGGGTTTAACTACGAGGAAATGGTTCCTTAGCTACATTATTGAGCAAACACCAATCATTTTGTTTAATGGCGCTGAATCGGGAGGTGAAAATGTTATGCACCGGCTTACCTCAGAAGCTAATTAAAAGCCTTTTTTTTTTTTTAACTTTCCTAGTTTTTATTAATGACCCATCGGCCTAGTGGAGTTCATGAAACATTCTATACATCTCCACGCTGATGAACTGACCACCTCCAGTGAATACTTACTGGACCTTGACGATTTTAACGGGAGGCTCACATTTTAAAGACAAAGAGATCCAGCCCCCAGCACCTTCAACAACAAAGACAAACAGAGTTTGCGGCACGGCAAAGCAAAGGGTGTTATGTGTGTGTGGCTTTTCTGTTTGTGGGTCTCCCATTGCTATGAAAGGCAGTGTTCGGACCCAGCTCCCCAAACACGACAAACCCTCTGTAGTTGAAGCAATGATTCTTTTATTAGGAGCGCCAGCAGCTCCGACAAATAGTTTCTCTTTCACCTCAGGCTAACAAGTCTGTATGGCAGGAGAGATGAATAGTTGTCTGCCACATCTATTCATCTCCACCTTCTGCCTTTTATTCCCAGAGCTAGGGTGAGGCTTCGCTAGCAGCGGTGGCTCTTCCGTCCCGAGGACTGGCCTATACATTTCCACTGCTCTCCTCTCCTCTGCCTTCTGCACATCCACGCATCAGGCACTGGACTCAGCTGTTCCTCCTGTTCCTCATCAGCCACCTCCAGACCTGGGGGCTGTTGACTCTCCATCTGAGGGCTGACGGACAGCCCAGGCTTCACCTCCATCTCTTTCTCTCCCTCCCTCTCTCCCTCCCTCTCTCTCTCTTTGCCAGATTCATTTCCTTGGGAACCCTTGGAGCTCTCAGGTTGCCTTGATGCTGACCCTGACTCCCATGCTTTCTCCTTCTCATCTGATTCGGTTGCTGGAAGGGCTGGCGGCCGACAGGCCACAACAGGCAGTGTCGGGATTCAGTGAGTGAATGCAGTGTCTTTCTGAACTTTTCACACAAAAGAGGCTTCTGTTTTTCTACCAGGTCCTCAAGCAACTTGAGCTCAATGCAAAGGTGTCTCAAGATAGCAAAGGAACCACCAGGAAATCCCAAGTTGTTGGTCATCATCATCATCATCATCATCACCTCTCGCCTGGACTACTGCAAAGCTTTCTACATGGAGCTCCCCTTGAGGGGCACCCGGAGGCTCCAACTGGTCCAGAATGCGGCCACACGGGTAGTTACAGGAGCTGCATGGCGCTCCCATACAACATCACTCCTGCGTGAGCTGCACTGGCTCCCAGTGGTCTTCCGGGTGCGCTTCAAGGTGTTGGTTATCACCTTTAAAGCGCTCCATGGCATAGGACCTAGATATCTTTGAGACCGCCTGCTGCTACCGACGGCCTCCCATCGACCTGTGAGCTCCCATAGAGAGGGCCTCCTCGGGGTGCCATCAGCCAAACAATGTAGGCTGGTGACCCCCAGGGGGAGGGCCTTCTCTGTGGGGGCACGTACCTTCTGGAACCAGCTGCCCCCAGAGATAAGGAGAATCCAAGACCTCGGTGCCTTCCGCCGCGCCCTTAAAACTTTTTTTTCAGCAAGCCGGGCTGGCTTAACATTTTTAAACGTTTTTAATTGGTTTGTTATTGTTTTTTAATTATGGGGCCAAATTTATATATATCTTTTTAATAAGTATTTTAATGTTTGTAGTCTATGTTTTTATTTGGCTGTACACCACCCTGAGTCCTCAGGGAGAAGGGCGGTATATAAATTTGAATATAAATAAATAAATAAATAAATAAATAAATAAATAAATAAATAAATAAAATCATCACCACCCAGGTCAAAGCAATGGCAAACCATTATGGCTATGGCAAGTCAGGTCAACTATACTCAATGGTCTTGAAGTCATCAAGGTTCATGCTCAATTTTAGGAAGATTTCACCATCCCACTGTGCTGTAGTGGTTAAGCTGGTTAACCAGCTGAGTGTTTAAGGTAAAGTGCTAGATTAAGAGTGAGGATACCCAGAATCAATTCCCCCTTTAGCATGGAAGTTCTCTAGGAGATTTTGTCCCTGTCCCTGAAATAGGGCTGAGAAAATATCTAAAACCCCTCATATCCTGGACATAAACCGTTTCAACTTCTTCCCTCTGGATGCTGCTACAGGGCATTGCATGCCAAAACAATTAGACACAAAGTCTCCCACCCCACCCCACCCGGTGCCATCACTCTGCTAAACATCTTAATTCCCATAGCACTGTCTTCAGCTAAAGATGTTTACCCACGTAGTAGGGCTGTATTGATATAATCCTTCTTATCTTCTCATCTTTCCTACTACCTTCTCCTATTGGTATCTATAACTTATCACTTGTTGAATATTATGATTAATGATGGTAACTATGATCTATGATAACTGCTATCACTTTGTTGTTCGTTTGTACACTGAGAGCTTATGTACCAGAGACAAATTCCTTGGCCAATAAAGAAATCTGTCCTGTTGTTCTGTTCTGTTCTGTTCTGTTCTGTTCTGTTCTGTTCTGCTCTGCTCTGCTCTGCTCTGCTCTGCTTTACTCTACTCTACTCTACTCTACTCTACTCTACACTACACTGTTATTCTATTCTATTCTGTTCCGTTCCATTCCATTCCATTCCATTCCATTCCATTCCATTCCATTCCATTCCATTCCATTCCATTCCATTCCATTCCATTCCATCCTACCCTACCCTACCCTACCCTACTCTACCCTACTCTAGTCTACTCTACTCTACTCTATTTTTCGTGAGATGTTGGACTAAGAAAGGGTAGACTCAGATTCAAATCCCTCTTTAGCCACTGAAGTGTTAAATAAAGGACAGAGAATAATCGAGTTGGAAGGGATCTTGGATGTCTTCTACTCCAATCCCCTGCTTGAGCAGGAGATCCTACACCATTCTGGACCAATGGCTATCCGGTCTCTTCTTGAAAACAACTTCTTCAAGACGTTGTGGGTGCTCCAGTACTGCTGGAGATTTTTAAGAACCAGATTGGACTCTTTGTCTGGAATAGTACAGGGTTTCCTGCTTGATCAGGGGATTGGACTAGAAGACACCCCCCCCCACCCCCCAAAGGTCCTTTCCAACTCTGTTTTTCTATTATTCCTTCTAGGACTATTCACATATGCACATCCATGCAGAAAGATATTTTGAGCTGCCCACATGGAATAATTCTGAAAGTCCCCCAAAAAAGCAATGAAGAACCTGCAACATCCTTTCTATTTCTGTGTACACATATGTTAAAGTTTAAACCAAGAGGAGAGGCCTGCTGAAGGCTTATCCTGTTCTCTTCGTTTGCGGACCCTTTGCCTGAAATAATGAAGTATTCAGTAGGCCTCTGCCTCTGTTTGGTTATCACTGAGCTATTGTGTGGTGAACAATGCCTTCTGTTTCTCTGCCCCTTCCTCCTCCAGCTATGCTCTGTGATATAATGCTATTCATCCCCTATGGACCCTCCGGTTCATAAAAAAAAGATATTGATGAAAGGTGGAGCAGATTTACTCAAGTTTGCAGCATAATAATCCTATTGTTCGGTCCTTGAGTTTACCTAATGAACGGCCCATAATGTAAACACTCAAGGAGGAGATTTTGTGAGCATAGACTGAGGGCCCCCCCTCTGTCCTGGGCATTCCTGTTTCTTTTGATATGACTCATTAAAGCCGAGATGGTGTGTAGGTAGAGTTTGCAGATCTGACGGTGTGTGTGTGTGTGTGAGTTGGCGGCTTGCGGCTGAGCTGGCGCACGGACTCAAAGGGCTATTTTGTCTATATCTAACAGGAAAGGCAGATAATGCAGGTAGTCCTCGACTTAACAACCACAGTTGGGCCCAAAATTTCTGTTGTTAAGTAAGGCATCTGTTAAGTGAGTTTTGCCCCATTTTACGATTTCTTTTTTGCCACCGTTGTTAAGTGAATCACTGCAGTGGATAAGTTAGTAACCTAGTTGTTGAGCGAATCTAGCTTCCCCCCATTGGCTTCGCTTGTCAGAAGGTCGCAAAAGGGGAAATCACACAATCTTGAGACACAGCAACGGTCATAAACTATAAACCGGTTGCCAAGCATCTGAATTTTGATCCTGAATTTTGACCGTGTGGGATGTTGCAAAGGTTGTAACTCAGAGATGGGTTTCAGCAGGTTCTGACCAGTTCTGGAGAACTGGTAACAGAAATTTTGAGTAGTTCGGAGAACCAGTAGCAAAAATTCTGAGTGGCCCCGCCCCCATCTATTCTCTGCCTCCCAAGTCCCAGCTAATTGGGAGGAAATGGGGATTTTGCAGTAACCTTCGCCTGGATTGGGGAGGGAATGGAGATTTTCCCTTTCCCTGCCACGCCCACCAAGGCATGCCCACAGAACCGGTAGTAAAAATTTTTGAAACTCACCACTATTGTAACTGTGAAAAATAGTCATCAGTCACATTTTTCACTGCTGTGGTAACTTGGAATGGTCACTAAAGGAAATGTTGTAAGGTGAGGACTACCTGTACACAACAGGCAGCCCTAGGCTTTTCATTACCTCCCACCTGTCAGCTGAGGGCGCTTGTGGTAAGGTGACTGATAACCTTTCAATTCTGTTACCTTTGCTAGATGACTACACAAATGGTTGTCCAACATCTTCTTAAAAACCTCCAGTGATGGAGCACCTATAACTTCTGGAGACAAGCTGTTCCACTGGTTAATTGTTAATCACTGTCAGGAAATCTCTCCTTAGTTCTAGGTTGCTTCTGTCCTTGATTCAGTAGTGGGTTCCTCCCGGTTCGGCCCGGTTCGGCCAAGCCGGTAGCGGTGATGATATGATGTCACCGAACCGGTTCTCTTTGTTCGGGAGCTGGGCCCTCCCACCCCCTCGCCCCCTCCCGAGTTATTCTTACCTTTTATTTGGCCCCACCCCCAATCTATTGCTGCCTCCCGAGTCGCAGCTGATCAGCTAGAAGGAAAAAAACTGTTTAAACTCTTGCCGCGGGGCTTCAAAGGGTCGCCCTACAGCTGATCAGTGTTAAAAGGCAGTGTGGTGATAGACTGGTGCCTCCAAAAACGAATGAGTAGACCGGTGCCTCCAAAAACGAATGAGTAGACTGGTGCCTCCAAAAACAAATGAGTAGACCGCTGCCTCCAAAAAAAATGGGTAGACCAGTGCCTCAAAAACAAATGAATAGAGTAGACTGGTACAGCTCTGCAAGCAGTTAAAAGCCTGGTAGACCAGTACCTCTGCTAAATCCTAAAGAATTGTCACATGACCATCAAGCCACGCCCACAAAATAAGCCACACCCACAGAACCGGTAATAAAAAATTTTAGAACCCACCCCTGCCTTGATTGGTTTCCATCCATTGCTTCTTCTCCTGCCTTCCAGGAACCTATATAGCTCCTAATGTCACTCCCCAAATTAATTTTTTTAAGTGATCATAGAGAGTAATCAAGTTCTCTGTTTTTAATTTAGACGAAGGTTGTTTTGGCCTGAATGATGTCTGGTTTCTTTGGGGAATGTGATCCCCAATGTTCAACTCAGACCACGTGAAACCATGGCCAATAAAAGTGATATCCATCCTGCTTTTGTTTTATGCCTTTTCTACCATCAAGTTAAGAAGAGTTGGAACTGAGTTTAGACCTTCGTTATTCTGGAACATTCTGGAACAAAGCATTGGTAAACCATCTCTCTCTCTCTCCCTCTTCCTCCCTCCCCCTCCCTCCCTCCCTCCCTCCCTCCCTCTCTCTCTTTGCCAAGAGACATGTCCATCAAACCACCAGGAGTTGAGCATAATTCAGTATAGCCTTTCCATAACCATTACTAAACTTTGAACATAAAGATTTAAAATTAGCATATGGGACCTGGATGCATTCCCATGCATTCCCCAACTATGTATGCATCTCCGCTAAATACATTGTACCCCCATAGCTCTTCCTGCCATCATCTACCTGTAGAACCCCGTGACTATCTCTTACTGCAAAGTTTAAGGTGGATGAAACACTTCCACAAGAATGGCCCAAGGAGACCCTCTGCCATCTTGGCCATCCGTTTAAGACCGTGGCAAGCAAAGATTGTCAGGCACAATCAGGGGTGGGCTTCAAAAAATTTAGCAAAGGGTTCTCTGCCCAGTTGCTAGGTGGGTGTGGCCTGTCACTGCGTTTTTGTATTTACCAGATGAGCTCATATTTTTGGACTTTCAGACTTACCATAGCTTGCCAAGTTTCTTATCAGTAAGCTAACTGCGCATGTCTACATTCTTTCACTTTCTTCTAACTTTCTTTGTTCTCCGGCCAGGAGAGGTCCAGCCACAAGAGGTGGCCGGCAGGAACATTGCCAAGATGTAACTAATTAGATTAGTGAGATGTTTTATTTTCTTTATAACAAATAAATGAGTTTTTATTAGAAAACATATCTTCGGGTTTATTTTCTTAAGTACACTTCAAGGAAAAGCCTCGATTCATTCTCTAAAATCAAGGTGCGATTACCCAGAAGCAGAATGGGATTAATTGTCACCCTGACATGGCCATGGTATGCATGGCCTAGACGGCCTCCTGCACCACAGTGGGGATGGGGCATTTTTTCCCTCCCAGGGCTTCGGAGGTTTTCCTCGAGCCTCTGGGAGGGCGAAAATGGCCCCCCCAGGCTCCGGAGGCTGTCTGGAGGCCAAAATGGGCCCATTTCCAGCCTTCCCGAACTTCTGGTAAGCCCATTTTTCGCCCTCCCAGAGCCTCTGTGCGCGCCCTGCACTTACCTGCATCCAAAATGGCCGCGTGGGGACTCCTGGGAGGGGTGGGGTGGGTGGGGCCAGCCAGGAGTGGGATTTGGGGGTTCTCCAAACAGCAGAGAATCTTAGCTAGAGGTTCTCCCGAACCCTTGCGAACCCCTAGCAACCCACCCCTGGATATAGTAGAACATCTTGTGCAGTTCTCTTTTGCTTTGTCCCAAACTTAAAAGAATACTTAGCAGCTGTGTAAAAATGCCGCGTTACATTTACCTTTGCAGCCCTTTTATTGTTTAAATCATGCCCAGCTCAACACTTTCGCCAATTCATTTAGAAATAAATACTTCATGGACCCAAGTAGATTATTGCCTCATTACTCCCATCATGGCTCCATGTTTTATTGTGTATCGTTCAGATTAAATGTCTCTCCACCACTCCAAGGTATTTCTCGTTAGACTTAGAGATAGAGACAGAAGGATAGAGAGGAGGATATTTTTTTCTTTGTAGCCAGTTGTAACCCTTCACTGACTTTCGTGACAGGTATGTAGCGATGAATGCGCTTAATATGTTTTATGCAGCCACTATAATGTTCTAAATATCTTAACCCCCAAAGGAGTTGAACAGGCTTTTCTTGGCATTGATGAGGTCAATTCATTGGTTAAGGATGGAAATTTGTTTAGGTTTTTTTCCCCCCTCTTCCGTTCCCTTTTCTTGGAAGTTAGTTGTAAATGCTCCCGTCCTTTGCATTAACAAGGAAAAACTAAGAAAGATGGATACAAAAGGAAGGAAACAAATGAACATCAGAGTGTGAAGCTCTGAGCTTTTCACTTTATCATTTACAAAACCAGCTAGCTGAAGATTTATAAACATTTAATCCGTCTTTTTATCGGGAAATAACCATTTGGGTTGCTTGTTTTGGGCTACAGTCATGACAGATTAATACCAAACCTTGTTTCGGTGGAAATAAAAATGCAAATATCTCTTGATAAGCCAAAATAATAGTTTTTTTTTTTTAAAAAACCACCCCTTGACATAGCCATATGTGGCAACATCAGAGCCATTCTGTCTCCCTTCCCCTTCTTAGCTCCCAAACCTGTTATTAATAAAATTATTGTTTAACCTCGGCTGGTTTATAATGCCAAACATATGTAACCTTGGCCTTAACCACCCTGTCAAGTCAAACGATATATTCAAGTTCATTTACATGACACACCGCCTAATATTAGGGAACAACAATGGCATTGTAGCCCTAACAGGAACGTTGGCGTCAAGAGTCAGGAGAAACTGCCAATTTGATTTTTGAAGGCACTCAAGAAGGCGGTTTATTCCCTCACCTGCCGTTGCACCATAAACGTTAACATTGTTAGCAACATCTGGCTCTAATCAGCTCAGAGGCCCCGATATGTTACTCTGGTGGCACATAAATTTAGCATTATATTCCTCTTTTTTTTTCTCCCTTTTCCTCCCTGCCCCTGTCCAACTCACCCCTGTTACCTCATCCTTTCTCCTGATCAGTTTTTTGGGGACAAGATAAAATCGTGACTCCGCCGAGTTGAACAAAAGACAAGCCGCAAACAAAGTTAGCCGTGTCCAGGTTTCATATGCAAAGGGTCTCTATGATTTGAATAATAAAGATTTCAGTTTCAGCTGGAGGCTTTAAAACAGGGGTGTCAAACTCAAGGCTGGATCCGGCCTGTGGGGTGCTTAGATCTGGCACGTGGCAGGGTTGCTGGGGGTTTGCAGGGGTTCAGGAGAAACTCTAGCTAAGATTCTGTGCAGTTCAGAAAAACCCCAAATCACATTCCTGGCCGGCCTCATTCACCCCACCCCTCCCCTCCCAGGAGTCCCTACACGGCCCATTTTGGATGCAGGTAAGTGCAGGGCATGCGTGGAGGCTCAGGGAGGGCGAAAAACGGGCCTACTGGAAGTTCAGGAAGGCTGGAAGCAGGCCTGTTTCCAGCCTCCAGAGGGCCTCCAGAGCCTGGGAAGGCCATTTTCGCTCTCCCAGAGGCTTGAGGAAAGCCTCCGGAGCCTGGGGAGGGCAAACCCCCCCCCCCACACCATGGTGCAGGAGGTAGACTAGGCCATGTTAACCATGGCCACGCTCACGCAGCAATTGGGCAGAGAACCCTTTGCTAAAATTTTTGAAGCCCAACTCTGCCCGTGGGGCCTCCCGGGAAACCTTGGTAGCACAGTGGATTAATGCACTGTTATTAACATCTGCTGCTTGCAATTACTGCAAGTTCAAATCCCACCAGACTCAAGGTTGACTCAGCCTTCCATCCTTTCAAAGGTAGGTGAAATGAGGACCCAGATTGTGGGAGCAATAAGTTGACCTTGTATAAATATACAAAAGTATGAAGGCTATTGCTTAACGCCTTGTAAGCCGCCCTGAGTCTCCGGAGAAGGGAGGCATATAAATTAAAGCAAACCCGCCCCCGAAAACCACAAAGGACCGACCCAGAGTGCCTCTGCCAGAGAAAATGGAGCTTGGGAGGGCCGTTTTAGCTGGCAGAGGGTTGTAAGAGGCTGTCGCAGCTGAAAACAGAGCTCGGGAGCCCGTTTTTGTTGGCAGAAGTGCTCGGGTCACCACAGGTGCCTGGACATGAGTGACATCAACCTGGCCATGCCCTCCCCGGCCCCCCAAGGTCAAATACAAGCCTGTTGCAGTGTTCTAGAGTCAGTGATCCCCTTTTGCAATCTTCTGACGAGTAAAGCCAGTGGGGATGCCAGATTCACTTAACAATCATGTAACTAACAACTGCCAGTAATTGACTTAACAAGGGTACCAAGAAAGCTTGTAAAATGGGGCAAAATTCACTTCACAACTGTTTTGCATAGCAACGGACGTTTGGAGCTCAACGGTGGTCATAAGTCGAGGATCACCCGTATTCTGATTGTGCATTTCGCTTTCGATAAGAAGCTTAGATCATCCCTTCAATACGTGGTTTGAGAGGCAAACTGCTTCCCGTTGAAACTATTGACAAAACTCCCCATGATTATATCTTTTGTCAATTAATAAATGCTAAGCATTGCGATTGTTTTCTCTACTTTCTCCACTGACATTTTTTTTTCAGGGTATTGTTATCTGAGTGAGAGGTTGTGGGGTCCAAAATGATCATTTGTCTTTCTGCTGTCTCTTGGTTGGTGGCATTATGGAATCTCCGGCACAAATTACATGTTTTCAAACAGGAAGGTCGATTTAGATGCAAAAAAAGGCCATTGTGCAACTGAACCTCCTGCTTATTTTCTTTCTATTTATCCCTAAGTATAGACTTGCATTATGTCTAAATAATGGCAAATCTATTCCATTGATAGTTTCTTTATGATCATCATTTTTAAATATCTAACACTTATGAACCAGTTTTTTTTTTAAAAAAATATGATTATTATTTTCGCTGAGATGGATTTCTTTGAGCAAATTCAGTTTGGCAGGAGAGTGCCACACAACATTAACAATTAACTTACATTATCAGTTCAATTACTGCATTAAATAATGAAATTATGGAAGGGCTGAGAATCTTTCTCAAGGAAATCCATTCCTAACGTCTTTTGCTTCTCACTTGGAGAATAGAATAGAATAGAATAGAATAGAATAGAATAGAATAGAATAGAATAGAATAGAATAGAATAACAGAGTTGGAAGGGACCTTGGAGGTCTTCTAGTCCAACCCCCTGCCCAGGCAGGAAACCCTACACCACTTCAGACAAATGGTTATCCAACATCTTCTTAAAAATTTCGTGTTGGAGCATTCACAACTTCTGCAGGAAAGTTGTTCCACTTATTAATTGTTCTCACTGTCAGGAAATTTCTCCTTAGTTCTAAATTGCTTCTCTCCTTGATTAGTTTCCACCCATAGCTTCTTGTTCTACCCTCAGGTGCTTTGAAAAATAGTTTGACTCCCTCTTCTTTGGGGCAGCCCCTGAGATATTGGAACACTGCTATCATGTCTCCTCTAGTCCTTCTCTTCATTAAACTAGACATACCCAGTTCCTGCAACCGTTCTTCATATGTTTTAGCCTCCAGTCCCCTAATCCTCTTTGTTGCTCTTCTCTGCACTCTTTCTAGAGTCTCAACATCTTTTTTACATCGTGGCGACCAAAACTGAATGCAATATTCCAAGTGTGGCCTTACCAAGGCATTATAAAATGGTATTAACACTTCACGTGATCTTGATTCTATCCCTCTTGTTTATGCAGCCCAGAACTTTTTTGGCAGCTGCTGCACACGGCTGGCTCATATCTAAATGGTTGTCCACTAGGACTCCAAGATCCCTCTCACAGTTACTACTATTGACCAAGATACCATATATACGGTACCTGTGCATTTTGTTTTTCTTGCCTAAATGTAGGATGTAGAGACTCATTCCTTTGGATTATCTCAAACAACAAACAATTCTTCTGAATTAGCTGTCCCACAGGTGCCACAGAGAGCCACAGAAGTGGTGTCAAACTCAATTTCATTGAGGGCCACATTAGGGTTGTGTTTGACTTCAGGGGAGCGGAGTGGGTGTGGCCAGAGTGGGTGTGGTCAGCTCAATGTCACTTGTAGTGGGGGCGCCTGCGATGGCCCGAGCACTCTACCCAGGAGTGCTATTCAGTAGATTCTGACAGGTTCTGGAGAACTGGTAGTGTGAATTTTGAGTAGTTCAGAGAACCGGCAAATATCACATCTGTCTGGCCCCAGAATGGGATGGGAATGGAGATTTTGCAATATCCTTCCCCCTGGAGTGCAATGGGAATGGAGATTTTGCAGTATCCTTCCCCTGCCATGCCCACCAAGCCATGCCCACAGAACCAGTAGTAAAAAAAATTGAATTCTATCACTGACTTTGCCGGAGAAAACGGACTCCTGAGCTCCATTTTTGCTAGCAGATGCATCATGGGTTGGTCATTTGCTGTTTCCAGGACGACCCTGCGGGCCGTATTTAAGCACCCTGTGGGCCGGATCCGGCCCACGGGCCTTGAGTTTGACACTCCTGCCTTACAACATCTCTGTGGTCGGTCATAAAAGTGAACGACCACAGGGGTACTGCAGCAGACGTAATTTGGGGACAGGATCATAAGTATGTTTTGGGGAGGTTTCTTGTCACTTTGAACAGTTGCTTAGTGAACAGTCATAAACTGAGGACTACCTCAACTTCCAACCGGTTGTAAGTTGAGGACTACCTCAAATCCATTCCACGTTTATGAGACCACCATTGAAGAGAGATGCTGACTCGACGGGATACAGACCCAGCGGAAAAAAGCTTAAAATCCCCTATTCTACCCAGCAACTTTACGAACTGTTTAACAGTCGCAAAAACTAGTTCTGTGTGTGAACTTATTCCAGACGGATGCTTTTAAAATCTTTCTTAAATCATTGTGGAATTTGAACCTAAGACCTCCTTCGCCCAATTTGTTATTTAATCATCATACCCGTCTGCCTTCCAGATGAACAAAAGGGGTAAAACTGAGGTGGTTTTTTTCCCCCTCAGCGGAAATAAACATTGGATTGAGTCATCACCTTGTCCGCCCATGTCAAGCGCAAACCCAATTTTTCTCATGAACTCATAAGCATAATGGGACCGTGACTGAACAGGACACCCATTTATCCACGATTGGCAAAAGCTTAAAGTTCTTGGTCTATTTATATGTTAGTTCACCACTAAATGGTGTAATGGGTGTAACGCCACCAAGTTTCACCACGAGGGAGGGAAGCCATCTTCTATTCCACCCCCCAGCTGGTCCTAGCCGCAAGACGTCTTTAGCTATTTCTATGACTCTGGCAGCCGGCGCTGTTGTGAGGGAATTAAATTTGTTCTTCAACTGCTCATTATTTTAACAACCTCCCTGGCTTTGTTTTTGTGGCTTCAGCACTAGTAAAAAGTACGGTACGTTCCTTCTGCCGAGCAGAAAAACCGTCGACACCCTGTTAAAAAGATTACATCATCAAGCCTGCCTGTTTGGCTGCCGAAGTGAGAAAGCAATTGTCAAGTGTATAGCTACGATGTGAGGGGATTTTACACATTTCTCATGTTCAATAATTAGGACGTGAACATTTTCTTCCAAATGTTGCTGCTTTGGCAGGATACTCCTCCATCCTTTTTTTTTTCCTTTTGGGTTGTTGTTGTTGTTGTTGTTGTTGTTGTTGCAGTTACTTCGGTAAGAGAAGTTTTGCTTTGCTGACTCGGAGAACAAAATCCGTCGGGACTCTGGGTGAAACGGTACAATGGCAGGGCTCTTCACAAACTCCAGAGCGACAAGGATGAAACTTCTGATCCGTGCTATAATAGAGAGAAAAATTGGTGAACAACACTCTCTAAGGAAATCTCTCTAACATACACACCTATCTATCTATCTATCTATCTATCTATCTATCTATCTATCTATCCATCCATCCATCTACCTATCTATCTACCTATCGATCTACTGTGTCTATCATCTCTCTCATCTATATCTATCTATCTCATCTATATCTGTCTATCTACCTACCTACCTATCATCTATCACCTATCTATCTATCTATCTATCTATCTATCTATCCATCCATCTATCTACCTACCTACTTATCTCATCTATATCTATCTATCTATCTATCTATCTATCTATCATATCATATCTATCTATCTATCTATCTATCTATCTATCTATCTATCTATCTATCTACTATCTCATCTATGTCTGTCTGTCTATCTACCTACCTACCTACCATCTGTCTGTCTGTCTGTCTGTCTATCTATCTATCTATCTATCTATCTATCTATCTATCTATCTATCATCTATCTATCTATCTATCTATCTTTCTATCTATCTATCTATTATATCTCTCTCAACTATCTCTATCTACATCTATCTATCTATCTATCTATCTATCTATCTATCTATCTATCATCTATCTATCATCTATCAATATCTGTCTATCATCATCTATAATTTATCTATCATCTCTCTCTTTCTCTCTCTCTCTTTCTCATCTATTGTCTATCTCAGTGTTTCTCAACTTTGGCAAGTTGAAGATGGATGGACTCTAGCAAGATGATTGGGAGCTGAAGTCCACAAATCTTCAAATTGCCAAGACTAAGGAACATGGTCTATCTATTCGCACATACTCCAGTTGAAAACTACATTTAATGCATAAACTTCTGATAAGGAAGGGGAGGGGGAAATGGAGAAATGCTTCTATATGTAACACATACATTTTGCTCTCACACACAAAGATTCACTAAGCTTTCCCTAGTTAATTTGGCCCTTGGCATTTCTTAAGTATTTGTCTTGAAAGACTAATCTGCTTTACTTTCTGTCTCTCATGTTCTGCTCTCATGTTCTGTTGTCATTTGCTAAGTTTAGTTTTAAATAAAGTTCCTTGTGATCTCCTACCACAAAGAGCACTGTGAATAGCTCACTCGCTAATGTACCTTTTTGATCACACAGCGGCCCCCATGTCAAATCATTGCATTTGTTCTTGTTTGAAAAAAACACCGGTGGATGTTTTTGTACAAAGTGTTAGATCCTCCTTTGTTGTCATTGATTGGCATCACTCTCAGTACTTAAAAATGTGAACTAATTCAAGCAGATTACAACTAAGTATTTCTCACAGTGGGATCCTAGGCACATTTTCTCATTTTCCTGTATTCCATAGTAATGCCACTCTTCCATTTCACGTTGAGTAGTTGCATGACCTAAGGTCGTTCCCATACCGTCACTATTTTCACTCACCAAATCATCAGACACAGTTTCAAGGTAACCCGTGGCTGTCCTCACCTCTATGGACCTTGAAATGCGTAGGAACAAAGAGCAAAGAACAGCAGAAAATGTCTACTCATGCTGTCATCTGTCATAATCTCTGGAGTAAATATAAATCTGTTACCCTCAATTAAGAGAAGAAGGAAATGATATATATATATATATATATATATATATATATATATATATATATATATATATATATATATTGCCTACAGAAGGATTTAGAACAGAGTTTCTCAACCTCGGTAGCTTGAGCGCTGGCTGGGGGATTCTGGGAGTTGAAGTCCACCCATCTTCAAGCTTCCAAGGATGAGAAACACTGATTTAGAACATTGAATAACAGAGCTGAAGGTCTGTTGAAGGTCATGTAGTCCAATCCCGTACTCGAGCAGGAGAAGCTACACCATTCCAGACAAATGATTGTCCATCCCTTCTTAAAAACTTCCAGTGTTGGAGCACCCACATCTTCTGAAGGCAAGCCTTTCCACCAGGGGTGGAATTCAGACATTTTAGCAATCGGTTCTCTGCCCGGTTGCTGGGTGGGCCTGGGCATGTTGGGTGTGGCCTACAGGGCCTCCTGTGCCATGGAGAGGGGGGTGCTTTTGCCCTCTCCAGACTCCAGAGGCTTTCTTTGAGCCTCCGGGAGGGTGAAAATGGCCTCCCCCGGGCTCTGGAGGCCTTCCGGAGGTTGGCATTCAGACAAATCAACCCTCAACAGACACGTAGAGATAAACCACATTTGTCCACCATTCAAAGGAGACAATAAAAAAAGTTAAGGAAACCAAAAGACCAGAACACATCCTCTGCAGCAGCCTAAACCCCAAGAAGCAGGGATTAATACCAGACAAACAATCCAGCAGACAGCAGCACCTTAATTAAGGAACTACCAAGGACAAAAGCCACATCCCTACTATCATTGGCAGGCCAGACTATTGTATATAAACAGGGAGGAAACTGTACACTCACCAGCACTAATGATGTTACCTAGTTTATTTTTATTTTTTATTTTATTTTTATTTATTTTTATATGCCGCCTTTCTCCGGAGACTCAGGGCGGCTTACAATGCGTTAAGCAATAGCCTTCATACTTTTGTGTATTTTATACAAAGTCAGCTTATTGCCCCCACAAACCGGGGGGGTCCTCATTTTACCCACCTTAGAAAGCATGGAAGGCTGAGTCGACCTTGAGCCTGGTGAGAATTGAACTCGCAGTAATTGCAGGCAGCTGGATGTTAAATGCTGCCTTCGTAGGAGGCATTAGCCTCCTATGCCACGCAGGCTCCTTGGGTAATGGAACGTCTGCAAACAAACAAGCTCAGAAAGTACCAAGGACTCTGCAGTACATTGACATTACAATGAGTTTCCTCAATGGCCAAACTTGGTTTTGAACCAATTCCATGGATTGCCGCTGACTTTCATGCCTAAGGTGGTAATAGAACTCAGTCTGCTGGTGATTGGTCACCCTGCTGGCCTTCATGCTTATGGCAGGACTAGAACTTATTGTCTCCCAGTTTCTAGTGTACTACCTTAACTACTACACCAAACTGGCTCCCATTCTCTTTTACTCCTTAGTATTATAAGCAATAACTTTCCACAAAGTATTTTATAGATAAAGCCATTTTTCAGATGAAGATATTATATATGTTGGGGGAAGGGGGGAAAGGGAAGGAAAGGAATCATTCATTGCCAAGACTACACTTGAGTGACATTCAATAGTTCAGTCAAATATGTATATTGATTTAACTGAAAATGCCCAGAAGCTGTACAATCTAAGTGATAAAACTCACACATCATTAAAAGTGAAAATTGATTATTGGATATGAAGTTATTCATTGTACAGTCGAGGTGAAAATTGGCAATCTAAGTATGGGTACCCTTAAGGCAGTAACCAAAATGCAGACAGAGAAAGTATATTAGTGAGTGCCACCGAATTGCTACTACTAGTTGCTGGGTAGCGTCAGTCTAGAACAGTGATGGCTAATCTTTTACGGACTGAGTGCCCAAAGCACGCGCAAACCCCCAAAATGCAATGCGCACGTGCCCCCCGTGCATAGGTCCCCATGCATGTGCCCCCATGCATGCGTGCAACCCCGAATGTGCACTCCCCCACACGTGTGCAGACCCCCCCCACAACCCCCCTGCATGTGCATGCCCCCTGCATGTGTGTGGTTCACGTGTACCTGTGCCTCACATGTCCCACCCCCACATGTGCGCGCACCCCTGCACGTGCCCTGCCCCCTTGCATGTGGCTCACCCCTCCTGCATGTGCACATGGCCCCCCGCACATGGCCCATGCACGACAGAGCTGAACTGGGGAGACACGTGCCATAGGTTCGCCATCACGGGTTTCAGTTTCAGTTTCAGTTTTATTTGATTTGTATACCGCCCTACTCCCGAAGGACTCAGGGCGGTGAACAGCCAACAATAAAATACATAGATACACAAAATTTAAAAACCAAATAAAATCAAATTAAATTATTTGGCCCAGACAAATTAAAACACCCCGATAATTTAAAAACAGATTAAAATTTAAATATTTAAAAAGGGAAGAGATTAGGCCAAGCCCGCTTGATGGAATAAAAAGGTCTTCACAGCACGGCGGAAGGAGCGCAGATCCGGGATCCTCCGTATCTCCGGGGGGAGCTCATTCCAGATAGTAGGTGCCCCCACAGAGAAGGCTCTCCCCCTAGGGGCCGCCAGTCAACACTGTTTGGCTGACGGCACCCTGAGGAGTCCCTCTCTATGAGAGCGTACTGGCCGGTGGGAGGCTATTGGTGGTAGTAGGCGGTCCCGTAGATAACCAGGTCCTAAGCCATGGAGCGTTTTAAAGGTGGTAACCAAAACCTTGAAGCGGACCCGGAAGACCACCAGGAGCCAGTGCAGCTCGCGCAGGAGAGGTGTTACATGGGAGCGCCATGTCGCTCCCATTACCACCCGCGCGGCCACACTCTGCGCCAGTTGGAGCCTCCGGGTGCTCCTCAAGGGGAGCCCCATGTAGAGAGCATTACAATAGTCCAGGCGGGAGGTGACGAGGGCATAACGTGCGTAACGTGCGTAACAAGTCCCGATCCAGAAAGGGACGCAACTGGTGAATCAGGCGAACCTGATAAAAAATCCTCCCGGTTAAACGGGTCTCGAACGTTTAAGCAGAGAGTAAGGTAGACAAGTCGCATGACATCGAGAAGATGCTGCCTTTGAGGTGGCCTCTTGGGAAGGCTGTTGAATGATTTCGAATGGATGGGGGCCTAGAAAGTCATATCTGCTTTGTAGAGTTATCACTGAAATTGCAACTTAATTGGAAAGTGGAGGAAACAGGAACTGAAAAATGTTTGACCATCTCATACAGATAGTCCTCAATTTATGACCGCAATGGAGTCCAACACTTCCATTGCTAAACAGGGCAATTGTTGAGTTGTGCTTCATTTGACCAGCTTTTTTTTTTTGTTTGTTTTTTTGCTGCCCTTGTAAAGGGAATCACAGCAGTCCTTAAGTGAATCATGTGCTTGCTAAGTGAACCTGGCTTCTCCCATTGATTTTACTTGTCAGAAGCCAGTTGGGAAGGTTACAAAAGGGAGACCACATGACCTCAGGATGCTGGAACCATCATAAAAAGAGCCTCGGTGGTGCAATGGACTAAGTGCTGCTAAGTTCTAGCACTTAGCTGCCAGCTGCCTGCAATTAGTGTGAGTTCAAATCTCACCAGGCTCAAGGTTGACTCAGTCTTCCATCCTTTCGAGGTAGGTAAATTGAGGACCCGGATTGTGGGGGCAATAAGCCAGCTTTGTATAGAACAACATGGCTTGGGGGGGGGCCGAAAGCCCTAATAAGCAGGTATATACATAAAAGTATGAAGGCTATTGCTATAATGCATTGTAAGCCACCCTGAGTCTACAGAGAAGGGCGACATATAAATTGGACTAATTAATTAATTAATTAATTAATTAATTCCTGCCAGTTTTCAAGTGCCCAAATTTTGATCACCTGTCCAGGGGTGGTTTCTAAATTTTTTTACTACCGGTTCTGTGGGTGTGGCTTATTTTGTGGGCGTGGTTTGATGATCATGTGACAATTCTTTAGGATTTAGCAGAGGTACTGATCTACCAGGCATTTAACTGCTTGCAGAGCTGTACCAATCTACTCTACTCATTTGTTTTTGAGGCACTGGTCTACCCATTTATTTTTGCAGGCACCAGTCTACTCATTTGTTTTTGGAGGCACCGGTCTACCACCACACTGCCTTTTAACACTGATCAGCTGTAGGGAGGCCCTTTGAAGCCCTGTGGCAAGAGTTTAAACAGTATTTTTCTTTCTAGCCGATCAGCTGAGACTCGGGAGGCCGAACCGGGAGGAACCCACCACTGCACCTGACCATGGAAGCTGCAACGGTTGTAAGTGACGTTGTAACTTTGAAAAGTCAGTGAATGAATGGCTGTCTGTTGAGGACTACCTGTACATAGCAGATTGTCCCACATCTACAAGAACTAGGGCATCCAGATTGCAACAAAGTGAGACCACACACCCCTCAATGGCAAATGGTGTTGTGATGTGTGTAGATGTGTGCAGGGATGCTTGCCAAGATGGCTAAAAAAGCATCAAGATGGCAGCCAAAACTCATATAATAGGAGACCCACCTTTTAAAAATAATATTTTTGGCTGTCTCTTCGCAGATCCTTGTGGAATATTAAGATACAAATGCAAAAGAGGTAGAGTTTTTAGTATAATACAATTTGCTCCCTTGTGGTTGTCCATGGTATGAATGTATAGGAATGCTTCCATTTCTTGCACTGATGGTCATTCTTTCTTGTTACTTTTTTATTATTTTATTTTATTATTTCTCTTCTCTTCTCTTCTCTTCTTTCTCTTCTCTTCTCTTCTTTTCTCTTTCTTTTCTTTTACTTTACTTTACTTTACTTTACTTTACTTTACTTTACTTTACTTTACTTTACTTTACTTTACTTTACTCTACTCTACTTTTAAAATAAGCTGCGATGGTGCAGTGGTTAGAATGCAGTATTGCACACTAATTCTGCTGACTGCCGGCTGCTTGCAATTTGGCAGTTCGATTCTCACCAGGCTCAAGATTGACTCAGCCTTCCATCCTTCCGAGGTGGGTAAAATGAGGACCCAGATTGTTGGGGGGCAATAGGCTGACTCAGTAAACCACTTTGAGAGGGCTGTAAAACCACTGCGAAGCAGTATATAAGTCTAAGGGCTATTGGTAGTGCTAAAAACTGGATTAATTTGATTTTAAAGCAATTTCCCAACGAAGCCTACAGAATCTACTTTTTTTTTTTAAAAAAGCCATCCTTTTTGACCTTTCCTCTCACACAAACAGATTTATTTACTTATTTACAGCCCAACTTCATTATTTTTACAAATAGCCTATTTGCAGATATATCTAATACACCTTCCTCTTCCTCCTACTTTCCCAACAATCACAACCCTGTGAGGTGGGGTGGCCTGAGAGAGAGTGACTGGCCCAAAGTCACCCAGCTGTCTTTCACACCTAAGGCAGAACTGGAACTGTAATCACCTGGTTTCTAGCTCAGCACTTTAACCGTAAACCAAACTGGCCCTTTCCTTAACTCTCTTTTTCGAGACACATCATTTTTCTCAAGATGAAGTCCAACTTTTGCCTTTCAATCCTATTCTGGTGTAATGGATGCCCAAAAGCAATGGGAGCTGAGATAACAAACTTAGTGTCAAGTGCCAGAGAAGTCAGGAAATCCAGGCAGTTCAAATCAGTATAAAGATTTATTGCAAGATTAAGCTCTGTACAAGAATCTGAACTACTAATGGTCAAAGCAATTTGGCGGGAGAGAAGGAATTCACGGTGGGCTGGACTTAGATCTCTTGTGGATGCGAAGAGACTCATGTAGAGGTGGGTTTCAGCAGGTTCTGACCAGTTCTGGAGAACCGGTAGTGGAAATTTTGAGTAGTTTGGAGAACCGGTAGTAAATATTCTGACTGGCCCCGCCCCATCTATTCTCTACCTCCCAAGTCCCAGCTGATTGGGAGGAAATGGGGATTTTGCAGTAACCTTCCCCTGGATTGGGGAGGGAATGCCACGCCCACCAAACCACGCCCACAGAACCGGTAGTAAAAAAATTTGAAACCCACCACTGGACTCATGACTGATGATGCATTTGACCCCTCCCTCAAACTCAGTCTGGTCACATCTCCTACACTTGGAATAGCCAGAGAACAAATCAAGGTCAGTTTCATTCATTTTCAGCTTAATTCAAATTAAGCCCAATTATAGTTTTTCTTCATGTTCTTAATGACTATATCCTCCTGACTGTTTAAAATGTAAATTGAGCAGAAGCAATTCTCTGACAGGGTTGAAAGGTCACACCTGTGTTTTTTGTGATTCACAGGCAACTATATACTGGGATCACAGAATTTGTACCTGTGTGTTGCAAGAAATGCACAGGGTGGTGTATTATTGGTGGCCATGTAGTGAACAGGATTATATACATTAGAGACTTTCCGATGCAAAGTCTATGATCAGTGTCACTGAATTGGCTTCTACATTCAGACCCTAAAATGTCCTACCTGCTTGCAATTGTGCCCATGGGTGAGATGTTTTATCCAAAGACCACAAGACAAGTAGCTAAAACAACTCAGTGTCCTTCCCATTGCAGTGGGTATAACTGGATATAACTCAATAGTAATTGCTAGCTTAAGGAAAATCCAATACAGGTGTCAGAGGGTATTATTACAAATACCATGACTTCCACCTCTTCTGACTATATTCATCTGTATGTTATTGACAGCTGTAACTTCAGTGATCATAGGGCTTCCAATAGAATAACAGAAGCTCAGGAGTTCTGAAGATGTCTCCAGCAAGTCGGATGGATATTTCTGTTGGGATGATCTCTTTCTCCTACTGTTGGCTTTTGATAAACTGAGGCAGTTTAGGTGAGATTAAATCTATACAGTCCACTCTTCTCTCCAATAGTGATATTGATGGAGTTTGAGTTCTATATACAAAAAGTCTTGAGGAATCTATTTGTAGGTCTGAATCAAACTGAATCAGTTTTGGTCGCCATGATGTAAAAAAGATGTGGAGACTCTAGAAAGAGTGCAGAGAAGAGCAACAAAGATGATGAGGGGATTGGAGGCTTAAACCTATGAAGAACGGTTGCAGAAACTGGGTATGTCTAGTTTAAAGAAAAGAAGGACTAGGGGTGACATGATAGCAGCATTCCAATATCTCAGGGGCTGCCACAAAGAAGAGGGAGTCAAGCTATTCTCCAAAGCACCTGAGGGCAGGACAAGAAGCAATGGGTGGAAACTAATCAAGGAGAGAAACAACTTAGAACTAAGGAAACATTTCCTGACAGTTAGAACAATTCTGGAACCACTTGCCTCCAGAAGATGTAAATGTTCCAACACTGGAAGTTTTTAAGAAGAGATTGGATAACCAAGTGGTGTAGGGTTTCCTGCCTAAGCAGGGGGTTGGACTAGAAGACCTCCAAGGTCCCTTCCAACTCTGTTATTCTATTCTATTCTAAATTTCTGGAGACAGGTGGCAATGGAGGGTCCTTTTCCTTATTTACACTTTATTTCAGAGGAGAAACTAGACAGAAAAGTTGCTTTTGGATCCAAAGCTACAATCTACTCTACTTTAGCAACCTGTTTTCACAGCGGCCATCAAGAGAGGTTGATGAGCTGTGGTGGCGCAGTGGTTAGAGTGCAGTACTGCAGGCTACTTCTGCTGACTGCAATTTGGCAGTTCGAATCTCACCAGGCTCAAGGTTGACTCAGCCTTCCAGCCTTCTGAGGTGGGTAAAAATGAGGACTCAGATTGTTGGGGGCAATAGACTGACTCTGTAAACCGCTTAGAGAGAGCTTTAAAGCACTGTAAAGCAGTATATAAGTCTAACTGCTATTGTTATTATCAAAGCTGTAGTCCTTTATTTCAGGAGCAGTGGGCATTATAGAAGCTCGGTACTTGATTGCTTGGAAAGTTGTCGAATTTGGTACTCCCCTTTGTTCCCTTGTCATTTGTCTTGAACTTGATGCGCAAGATAGAACTTGTTGGTATAGGTTACCTTGTGACTCACTATCCGTGGTGCCACAGTGGTTAGAATGCAGTAAAAGTAAAGGTTCCCCTCGCACATATGTGCTAGTCGTTCCCGACTCTAGGGGGCGGTGCTCATCTCCCTTTCGAAGCCGAAGAGCCAGCGCTGTCCGAAGACGTCTCCGTGGTTATGTGGCGGCATGACTAAATACCAAAGGTGCATGGAACACTGTTACCTTCCCACCAAAGGTGGTCCCTATTTTTCTACTTGCATTTTTTACGTGCTTTCGAACTGCTAGTTTGGCAGAAGCTGTGACAAGTAACGGGAGCTCACCCCTTTACGCAGCACTAGGGATTCAAACAGCTTTGACCTTTTGACCTTTTGATCAACAAGCTCAGCGTCTTAGCCACTGCAGTACTACAGGCTATTTCTGCTGAATGTTGATTGCCAGCATTTTGGTAGTTTGAGTCTCACCAGGCTCAAGGTTGACTCATCCTTCCATCCTTCCAAAGTTAGTAAAATGAGGACCCAGATTGTTGGGGGCAAGAGGCTGACTCTGTAAACCACTTAAGAGAGGGCTGCAAAACACTGTAAAGTGGTATATAAGTCTAAGTGCTATTGCCATGAATGTTTTTCACACTTGCGACCATTGTAGCATCTCCATGGTCACATGACCAAAATTCAGATGCTTGGCAACTGACTCATATTTATGATGTTTGCGGTGTCCTGAGGTCATGTGATCCCTTGTTGCAGCCTTCTGACAAGTAAAGTCAACGGGGGCGCCAGATTTGTTTAACAACCGTGTCACTAACCTAACAACTGCAATGATTCAGTTAACATCTGAAGCAAGAAAGGTCTTAAATTGAGGCAAAACTTACTTAACAACTATCTTTCAGACATTTGGGGCTCAATGGTGTCCATAAGTTGAGGACTACCTGTACTTTAATACAGTGGTGAAATCCAAATTTTTTTACTGTGGGCGTGGCTTGGTAGGTGTGGGGTGGCTTGGTGGGCGTGGCTTGGTGGGCATGGCAGGGGAAGGATACTGCAAAATCTCCATTCCCACCCCACTCCAGGGGAAGGATATTGCAAAATCCCCATTCCCTCCCCATTCCAGGGGAAGGATATTGCAAAATCTCCATTCCCTCCCCACTCCAGGGGAAGGATATTGCAAAATCTCCATTCCCACCCCACTCTGCGGCCAGCCAGAAGTGGTATCTGTCGGTTCTCCGAACGACTCAAAATTTCCGCTACCGGTTCTCCAGAACCTGTCAGAACCTGCTGGATTTCACCCCTGCTTTAATACTGTCCTCTATCTTCCTAAAAAAATAAACACAATGTCTGTAACTAAAACACGTCCATCTTCTTTAGCTCCGCTTCATTTTAATTGGGTTAATGGGTATGGCCTCTTGGAGAAAAAATGAGAGCTTCAAATAGTATTTCTGCTGTTTTGATGTATACCTTGGCTAGCTCTCAGGTATTAGAAGATCAAGGTTCTGTCCCATTAAAATGAAGGATTATATGCAGCGCAGTTTCACTTGAAAATGGAGACGTGAAAATTGAATGTCTTCTTGTGGAGTTGAGGAATTCTACATTTCTAAACCCTCATGAATATAGATAAGCTGATTTTGGAACAGTGCTGTTAATTTCCTTCAATTTAACCAGACTAACAGACTCTAATGTACGCTCCTATTTCCCCCCCCAACTAAAAAAAAAGGTAGCAGAAAAACCACCAACAAGTTTGTTCAATTCATCCCATTTCCAAGAGGTAGAAAAAGAAGATTTGTTTCTGATGTTGTGCTTTTTCCATTTCAGTTAAGTTGTAGAATTCTGTCTCCCGTGGACTTCCTCCCCCCCCCTTTTTTTTTTGCTATGGATCATGGCGTAAAATATTTTGAGATAGAATTTGTAATCATGATGAATAATAGATGAAAAATTCTAAACTTTTTGAAGTTTAAAATCCAATGCTGTTTGATTTCCTGTGTCTTTATAGTAGCTTTTTCTAATAATTCTATACTTTTCTTTCCCGCCACGGGGCTATGACTAGATGGCTCTTTTTAAATAAATAAATTCTTCGAGCAGATTTGGGACTGTGCTCTTTTCTTCCTCTTGTTGCTACCTTTTGAGTTTTACAAATATATCCTCTATGTTATCCCTTGTCCCTAATCAGAACAATCTCAAAAGGCTAAAACATAACAACACCGGACATACATATTATTATGTTTTTTTTTTTAAAAAAAATTTATTTTTAAAACATAAAATACATCTTTTTAGAGCAAGAATTTGATCTAGTATAAAGCAAATACAATTACTCACATTCCCTCAACCAATTTTGTTCCAAATTTTATCCATTTACCTCTTAAAAAAAAAAAGAAAGGAGAAAAATCTTATTCAAAACATTTAAATTTTAAACATTCTACTATGTCACCCTAAATTCTAAACAATTATTTCCAAATAGACATCATTCCAAATCTTTGTCATTTTAACAATCAATATTTCATATATATTCTTTTTTTCTAAGACCCATTTCATTGAGTCTATATTGTACCTCTTTTAAATGACAACTAGTATCCATAATCTTGACAAGGAATATTTTCCTCCTCTCTTAATTTCTAAATCAATCAACATTTCCATCTAAAATTTGTCACTCCCAAAATACTTTATTTTAAAGTCTAATATTTAACTGATTCATAATTTAAGGAACTATTTCCCAACAGTGTTTCCCGCCGCTTCTATCTCTATTTATTTAACTGGTTCACATATTATTATGTTAATACATCTCTGTCTCCTCCATCTCCATCATCTGTTTCCATCTCCATTTTTATCTCCATCTCCATCATTTCTCTCCGTCTCCATCATGTCTCCATCTCCATCATGTATATCCATTTCCATTATCTATCTCCATTTCCATTATTTATCTCCATCTCCATCATCTCTCTCCATCTCTATGATCTATCTCCACCTCCACCATGTATCTCCATCTCCATCATGTATCCCCATCCCCATCTCCATTATCCATCTCCATCATCTATCTCCATTTCCATCATCCAACTCCATCTCCATCATCTATTTCCATCTCCATCTCTATTATTCATATCCATCATCCATCTCCATTTTTTAAAATTTCCATCTCCATTAAATTATTTCTTTTTCAAGTAAGCAACTTCAGCAGACCCCAGTGCCTGCAGAGCAAACAAGTGCTAAGCTCCACATTTATTTGAGCAGTGTGTCCCCCCCTGCAGACAAAACTAAAAAAAAGCCAACACAGTTTTGATAAAACAAGAACATTTTTTCAGTGGACATCTTTCAGTGGGGAATAAATGGACATAAATAAATTCAAAAGACTGATACATTTCCACTTGGTTTAATTTTTATTATGATCTAAATAATTTTGAAAGGAAGGAGGGAGGGAGGGAGGATGAAGAAGGGCGGGAGAGAGGAAGGAAAGAAGGAAGGAAAAAAGAGGCAGGGAGGGAGGAAAGAAGGGAGAGGGAAAGGAAGGAAGGAAGGAAGGAAGGAAGGAAGGAAGGAAGGAAGGAAGGAAGGAAGGAGACAGGTAGATGATTTCAGATTCCCAGCATCCTTTTCTTCATCTTCTACTTGGTACAGTCTGGTCACCCTACCCAAATGTCCTCCCCAAATTGTATGAGCTCAAACCGAAGAAAGCTCAGACCAAAGAAAGTCACAAGGAGGTGCTTTGTACGGGAGCTGGCAATTCCAAGCGGGGCCTGGCTGTCTAGCTTCTGCAATTTGCACCCTCTCGGTAGCATGAGAAAAGACTCTTGCCAGCATACAAATGATGGCAACCTCCATGTAGTCTCTGTGTAGAGACACTCTCTGTAGGAGCCCTGTCTGGCTGGGAGCCCAGCAGTCTGAACAGTGTGGCAGCTATCTTTCATCTCCCAGTTGGAGGAGTCTATTAAAAACTGACCTTAAGAAATCCAGCTGAACTATAAACACCTAATATAGGCTAACTATTCATGTTGAGAAGAAACTTTATTCGGTAATGAACAATGTTAAATATATCCTTGGAATAGGCTGGCTCAAAATGCATAGAAATTTGTTCAAGCTGTAAAATGGCTTTGCAAATAACATGGATGTAATCTGTAGGCTATCATCTGCACCTCTACAACTGTCTGGTTTGGTTCTGCAACCCAACAAGATGGACACAGGCTTCAGAGGATAATTAGAACTGCAGAAAAAACAATGGCTACCAACCTGCCTTCCATTGAGGACCTGTATACTGCACGAGTCAAAAAGAGGCCTGTGAAAATATCTACAGACCCCTCATATCCTGGACATAAACTGTTTCAACTCCTATCCTCAAAACGACGCTATAGAGCACTGCACACGAACAACTAGACACAAGGACAGGTTTTTTCTGAATGCCATCACTCTGCTAAACAAATAATTCCCTCAACACTGTCAAACTGTTCACTAAGGCTGCATTTCTATTAATCTTCTCATCGTTCCTATCACCCATCTTCTCCCACTTATTTTTATTTATTTATTTATTTATTTATTTATTTATTTATTTATTTATTTATTTATTTATTTATTTATTATTTAGATTTATATGCCGCCCTTCTCTGGAGACTCAGGGCGGCTTACAATGCGCTAAGCAATAGCCTTCATTCTTTTGTATATTTATACAAAGTCAGCATCCATGTTGCTTGTATCCTTACGATTTATATTGATATTGTTTCCTGATTGCTTATTTGTACCCTATGACTATCATTAAGTGTTGTACCTTATGATTCTTGATGAATATATCTTGTCTTTTTATGTGCACTGAGAGCATACGAACCAAGACAAATTCCTTGTTTGTCCAACCACACTTGGCCAATAAAAAAAAATCTAATCTATTCTATTCTATTCTATTCTATTCTATTCTATTCTATTCTATTCTATTCTATTCTATTCTATTCTATTCTATTCATAAGCAACCTCCAAACATACATTTTCTGTAAACAGGTCACAATGCATCTTGGTCGCCACGATACAAAAAAGAGATGTTGAGACCAGGGGTGAAATTCAAAATTTCACCCCTGATTGAGACTCTAGAAAAAGCACCAAGAAGAGCAACAAAGATGATTAGAGGGCTGGAGGGTAAAACATATGAAGAACAGTTGCAGGAATTGGGAAAGTTTAGTGTAATGAAAGGAAGGACTAGGGGTGACACGATAACAGTCGTTCAATATTTGAGGAGCTGCTACAAAGAAGAGGGAGTCAACCTATTCTCCAAAGCACCTAAAGGCAGGACAAGAAACAATGGATGGAAACTAATCAAGGAGAGAAGCAACCTAGAATTAAGGAGAAATTTCCTGGCAGTTAGAACAATGAATCAGTGGAACAACTTGCCTCCAGAAGTTGCGAATGCTCCATCACTGGAGACTTTCAAGAAGAGATTGGACAACCATTTGTCTGAAATGTTATATGGTTTCCTGCTTGAGCAGGGGGTTGGACTAGAAGACCTCCAAGATCCCTTCCAACTCTATTATTCTGTTATTCTGGTCCCAAGGCATATTGGCTGGAAGGAGTCTACTGAAGCTAAGTCTTTGGTAAGGAATCAAAAAACTCAAAGTAATGGCTAGTCTGCCCTATGAGTTAGACTAGATTAAGAAACCAACGCCATGTAGATCCAGAATTACTTTTATTGCACTTTTATTACTACTGAATGAGACCATTATCAAATATGGAAGTTTTGGAAAGCTACACTTTTAAGGCACTTTGCTTAGTATTTTTAGTCTTGTTTTTGAAGGTTCTGGTTTTCTAATATTTTGTTTAGGCTTCGATACATTTATGGGTTCAGATTTTTGTGCATTTTTAGCTGATTTGCAAACCGACAATTTGAACAGTGTGATTTCCATGTGCATGCACATTCTGAATTATAGACAGATCTGAGACATACAGGGATGACTTTTTCTCCTAGCTACAGGAGAACAATTCTTTAGCAAACCACAAAATGCAAACCACAAAATTTTTCAGTGGTGAAAACTTTAAGGTTTTGCACTGAGGCAGGAAAAACCAGTTTCACAGATTTACATTCTCAATTTGTTCATCATTGACCATCAAAGTAATTTCCATTTCCACATCTTTCCGAAATGTCTTAGTGTTTGCACAAAGGCCAAATATTTGCAAATATGTCTGTATCCAGCCATGTGGGTGAGATTTAAATACCTTTTTTATAATCGATCCAAGGCATTTTAAGGGGGTTTTCTTCTCTTGGTATTTTTTAGTATCATTTTATCAATCAGCACTTGAACTTTTCTTCCTCATAAGTTTCAGGCAGTTCCTTCTTTGTTCAGATGGATACAATGAATTTTTGAATATAAACTTGAAACTTACTAATACAAGGTAGTCCTCGGCTTACGACCAAAATTGAGCCCCAAGTTTCCACTGCTAAGTGAGACAGTTGTTGAGTGAATTTTGCCCCATTTTATGACCTTCCTGGCCACAGTTGTTGAGTGAATCCCTACAGATCTTAAATTAGTGACTCAGTGGTTAAGCGAATCTGATTTCCCTATTAACGTTTCTTGTCAGAAAGTCGCAAAAGGTGATCACGTGACCCCAGGATACTACAACTGTCATAAGTACATGCCAGTTGCCAAGCGTCTGAATTTGGATCATGTGATCGTGGAGATGCTGCGACAGTTGTGTGAAAAATGGTCATAACTCATTTTTTTAGTGTCATTGTAACTTCGACTCATCTGTATATCAGTTTGACATTTGTTTGCAAGCAAGTACTCTGTTTCCCCCAAAATAAGACATCCCCTGATAATAAGCCCAATCGGGCTTTTGAGCGCATGGCAATAAGGCCAAGCGCTTATTTCAGGGTTCAAAAAAAAATATAAGACAGGGTCTTATTTTCAGGGAAACACAGTAATTGATCTCTGATAGCCAGTTTAGTATACAGTAATAATTAAGGCATCAGTCTAGAGACAATGAGTCTCATTTTAGGAACAAAGCCAGTTGGGTGACCTTGGACCAGTCATTTTCTCTCAGCCCTGAGAAGGAGGTAATGGCAAACCATTTCTGAATTCTTACCAAGAAAACTGCAGGAATTTGTCCAGGCAGTTTCCAAGAATCAGACATGATTTAACAGAATAATAATATATAAAGCTAAAAAAAAAATCCCCAAAGAGAATTCAACAAATCCTAAGAATAACAAATCTCTCTAAAGTCTTGTCTAAAGGCTATAAAACAACTTAAAGGCTTCTTAACTAAGTTCTCATGTCTTCCTTCAAAACTCCCCATTTATTATGCCCGAGGATGTACTGCAAAAATTTCTTTTATATTTTGTTTTTTTTTACCTCAGAGTTGTCTTATTGGTGAGAGGGATGGCAAATAAATTTAAATAATAATAATATCAGCAGAACAGAATAGAAAGGATAAGATAACAAACTACTAAGACCCGCAAATAGAAATAGAATACTATTGTGAAAGAAAGTGAAGGCAGTATCAATAGTAAAGGGTGCCTTGGTTGCAATCCCAAAACATCTGGAACATCACCTGAATGCCATCGGCATTGACATATTCACCATCAGTCAATTGTAAAAGACAACTTAACTCAGAACAGCTTGCGTCCTGCCACGATATCTGTAACACCATCAAACTTTCACATCTGTCTATCCCAGGTCCTTGGGAAGGCCTCGATAGGTGGACAAAAATGCCAAATCCAGTCTAAACATCTGGCTGACTCTGTGATGAACCATAATATCCTCTGTGTACTTTTCTCTAAAGCTACCAGCAGCATAGCGATAGCAATATATAGATTTATATACTGCTTTATAGTGCTTGACAGCCTTCTCTAAGCGGTTTACAGAGTCAGCCTATTGCCCCCAATAATCTGGGTCCTCATTTTACCCACCTCGAAAGGATGGAAGGCTGAGTCAACCTTGAGTCTGGTGAGATTCAAACTGCCAAATTGCAGGTAGTCAGCAGTCAGCAGAAGTAGCCCGCAGTACTGCATTCTAACCACTGCGCCACCAGGCTCCACTCTAACCACTGCGCCACCATATGCATTATCCTCAAGTGTTTCTTGGGGTTCCACATCTTAGCAAAAAACCCTGACTTAGTCATTTCCTCTTGTTTGGGAAGACTGAGTTTCAGAAACCGCCATTTTGTTTCTCTTCCAACACACCGCATACTGTGGTGGTTCACAGAAGTGCTATCAAATCTGTGTTGCAGAAATACATGTGGCCTCTAGATGGCAGCAAAGATGTGACCGTCATCTTATTGGCTTCAACCCAGATATAATAATTTTATTGTGCCTGACACATCATTTAAGGGAAAAGAGAGATTATAATTGTCTTTCCCTGAAATCCTATTCAAGTTTTTGACCGTTTTTTTGCTTAAGATCTTGTAAAACTATTGAATTCTGCCTAAAGACACAATGCTAGTTCTGGAGATTTAGGCTCTTCGCTAAAAAAAAAAAGTACTGCATAAAAAACATGACAAAACAAATTATCTAGAGAAGAATGAACGTATTAATAAACAGTTCTTATATTTATTTTTCTCTTATATCTTTTCTAAGTCAGACATTTGGCAAACTTTAACGTTATAATTAATTAGAAAGTGAAATCCCAAATAGCTTATTCATTTTAGAAATAATCTTTTTAAAAAATATATATATACAGATTTTGGTCACTATTGTGACACCATTATTCTTTTAAATCATTCTATTCTTCCCCCTGAAGAGATTTCAAGTCTTAGCCTCTTAATTTGAGCTCATTTAAATGTATTTAACTGTTTGAATTCATGATAATTATGAATACAATTAAGCTTAGCAGGCCTAATGAGTAATAGAAAAAGGCTTTTTTGTTCTGACAAAGAATAATTTTTGTAAAGGAAAAAAGAACAGTGAAGAAGCATTGAATGTGATGAAACCGTAAGTGAATATAGTCACATAAAGGAAGAAATATATGAATAATTATAATTATAACTGTAGTCCCGTGTAGTATTTTCAGGAACGGAGACAATACACCTCCTCAAATGAACTTTTAGACAATTAACTAAACATTTTGAACAGATTTAAGGAAGGTGTGAGAGATAACTAAAATGAGAAAGATATTATAGGAATTGTCAATATTCCTAAAAAGTTAAAGATATTAATTTTTATCTATTCATTTGGAACTGCCCAGAGTTGTTAGGCGCTGAGCATCATTTATTTATTTTATTTTATTTATTTATTTGTATCCCACTTTATAATTTTTATAAGTAATTCAAGGCAGTAAAGATACCTAATATTCCTTCCTCTTCTTAGGTTCCCAACAACAACAGCCCTGTGAGGTGGGTTGGTCTGAGAGAGAGTGACTGACCAAAGTAATCTAGTCAGCTTTAATGCCTAAGGCAGGACTAGAACTCTCCGTAACCTGGTGATTGATCTAAAGTCACCCAGCCAACTTTCATGCCTAAGGCGGGACTAGAACTCTTGGTATCCTGGTGATTGGTCCAAAGTCACCCAGCCAGCTTTCTTACTTAAGGCGGGACTAGAATTCTTGGTATCCTGGAGATTGGTCCAAAGTCACCCAGCCAGCTTTCATGCCTAAAGCGGGACTAGAACTCTTGGTATTCTGGAGATTGGTCCAAAGTCACCCATTTGTTAATTGTTCGGGCCTCCTCTTTTACCATTTCCTCTCCTTTATTTTATCACAACCTTTCCTCTTCCTCTTCCCTTCCCTTCCTTCTTCTATCTCTTTCTACTTTCCTCATTCCGCCTCTCCTTCCCTTTTCTACTTCCTCTCCTCTTTCCCCACTCCTCTCCTCTTCCTCCCTTTCTAACCCACTCTCCTACTCTTCTTTCCCCTTCCTTCTTCCTCTCCTTTTCCCTCTCTTCTTTCCTTCTCTCTCCTTACCTCCCTACTCCCCTCCTTCCCTCTCTCTACTCCTCTCTCCTTTTCCACTCCCTTGTTGTTTCCGTTTTCAATTCAAGGTATTCGAGCAGCCCAATTTTCTACTTACATACATCTTCATTTCAAATTCTTTTTTGCTTTATAATTACATCTCTTCTGTACATTATTAATCAATCCGTGTATCATCTGGGTATAACATTTACAACAGAGCTGATGGTTGAATCTAATCCCTCTCAGAATCTGCAGTTCAGCAAAGTAGAATGAGTAACTCTACTCAATCACCTATAATACTCTGGAAGCAGCAGTGGGTTTCACATTATGTTACTACTGGTTCGCTGCATGCACACACGGATACTTTGTGTACGCACGCCTGGTTTGTGCACGTGACTGCCTTCCGTGCATATGCCCGACCTCAAAAATGTGCCTAAATAGGATGGCATAAAGCCGGGGCATATGGGCAGGCCTACCTGCGATTTCCGCTACCGGTACGGGCGAACCGGTCTGAACCAGCTGAATACCACCTCTGTCTGGAAGGGATATTGTACCAGTGTCCCTTCCTTTGCTTTTAGTTTTTTTTTTAGTTTTTATTGAATTTCTATACCGCCCTACTCCCGAAGGACTCAGGGCGGTGAACAGCGACGAAATAAAACACATACATATAAAAATTTAAAATCGAATAAAATGAATTAAATAAATTTGGCTGAATTAATACCCATAGTTTAAAATACCCATATTTTAAAACACATTAAAATTTAAAATTTGCACTAAAAAGGGAGAAGATTTAGGCGAGACCAGCTTGATGAAATAAAAGAATCTTCAGCTCGCGGCGGAAGGTGTGCAGATCCGGAATCCTCCGTATCTCTGGCGGGAGCTCGTTCCAGATCGTCGGTGCCCCCACAGAGAAGGCTCTCCCCCTAGGGGCCGACAGCCGACATTGTTTGGCTGACGGCTTTGTAGCTTTTCCAAATGCATATGACATGTACGGGGCTCAGAAAGGATTTTATTCTTACAAAAGCTGTATGTGTCTTAAACAAGGACTGAAGTAAAGAGAATAGTAACTCCCGACGGCCATAAAAAAACACTCCAGCTACAGAAGCTCATTTTTCAGCCTCATCTTATAGACTCTTGATATACAACACATCCCTGTTTTAAAAAATTATTATTTCTTGGAAAGCTTCCCCCTGGGAAGTGAAAAGTGCTCTGTAATTGTTCGGCACACCTGTTTCCAAAAACCTCAGTGAAAAACTATTTAGTTTTCTCTGGTGAGAAGACTATACTACAAGTCCTGTTCAGACTTTTGACTCCAGGCCAAGCAAAACATTGTTTATATAAACCCGAGCATTATGGACTCTATTCAAACACTGAAAACGTGTGTGTGTGTGGTGGTAGTGGGTGGGTTGGGGGTGGCTGGGAGAGAAATCTCTATACGAATTTTAACTGGGAAGTGGACTATTTTAAAGATTTTCCAGTTCGGGGGTGAACATTGAAGCTTTGTTAAGCAACTGTTGAATGAGCACACAGCTCTGTTATATATTGACCTGGCATTCAATAGCAACAGTCAAAGCCCTGGTCCACTGGGGATCAGATAGCCATCACGGAAGGTGGAAGTCAAGCAGTAAGCAGCAGGGCCATTTTTCAAACAGTGTCCCCAGTGTCCCTGAGTTCATGTCATATCTCCTTCTGCCTATCGCCATCAAGCTGAGCTTGCCTTCCCCCACAGCCACTCCCACTCCCCATGCTTCCATTCCAGGCCCAGATGTTCCTATTCCAATTTCTTCCCGCTCTCATGTCTTCCACAACTCAATCTACTTGGACCAAGATGCCCTACGCACAGTTACTCATGCGCTGGTCACCTCACGGATTGACTACTGCAATGCTCTCTACATGGGGCTGCCCTTGAGGACCACTCGGAGGCTTCAGCTGGTGCAAAATGCAGCCGCGCGGGTTGTGATGGGAGAATCCCGATAGTCCCATGTTACACTCCTCCTGCGTGGTTTGCATTGGCTACCGGTTGCCCTCTGGGTGAGATTCAAGGTGCTGGTGATGACCTATAAAGCCCAACATGGCTTAGGACCAGGATATTTGGCGGACCACCTACAGCCAGCAACAACATCCCATCGCCCGGTTCGCGCCCATAGAGAGGGCCTACTCAGGGTGCCGTCGGCTAGATAGTGGTGGCTGGCGGTCTCCAGGGGTAGAGCCTTCTTGGTCGGTGCGCCCACTCTCTGGAATCAACTCCCCTTGGAGCTCCGATTAGCTCCTGACCTTCGCACCTTCCGCCGGGAATTAAAAACTTGGCTTTTCAAATCCCTTGACCTGGACTGATGATGGGGTTTTAATTGATTTTAAGGGTTAATTTTAAATTTTTTAGACTTTGGTCTTTATTTTATATTGTGGCTTGTATTTTATTGTTGTGAGCCGCCCTGAGTCCATTGTCCATTAGGGCGGCATATAAGCCAAATAAAATAAATAAATAAATAAATAAATCTCCTTCCAACCATCTACTTTGTCCCACCAAAAACCCAACCACCGCCAAGTGCGCTTGTCAATGGCATTTCGGCCATCTTGGTAGGGTGGGGGTTCCAAGCCCAATGGATTAGAGACTGCTCAAGCCTTGCCTTCCACCCCACCCAATCCAGACCCTTAATAATGAAAAGGCCAGAGAAAAATCCACTTTCTGGAACCTTTAACACTCAGAAAGCTTGGACAGCTGGATCCACTCCGCTGAGGTCCAGAGGTTGCTTCAAATATGTCAGAGTTTGCAACAGCAATCAAATCCAGAAAGCACACACAGGTAACTGATGCAGCAGGATTCATTAAATAAGAAACCTCTTTATATACATAATAACACACGAGACATATATACAATACCAAGAGCAGTTCTCAGAATCAGAAGCATAATTACAGAAGCACAGTTAACAGAAGGAAGGACAATAATAGGAACACACAACTTATATTTATACATATCAGTTAATCTAAGCCACGCCCCAGGCTCCAAGCTATTTCAGCTCCCAAACAGCCCTCATTGGCTGACTTAGTTGCTATGCCTATACATTGGCTGACCTTGTTACCATGTCCTATTCCCGCCAGTCCCCAATGGCTGACCTGTTGCCATGTCTATCGCAGTCATGAACTTTCATACACACTGACAAAATAGAATGGAGATTCAAGCTATGGCTTTGGCAACTCCCAAAGTGCCTGTTGTAGATAGGACTGCAATGAATCTGACTTGCAGTGCATGGATCCAAGGATCCGTGAAGAGCCCCCTCTGTGAAGGAGATGGATGGTTAAGAGGTTTGATAAATAGATAAGAAAGAAGATCATAAATGGAGCAATTGTTAAGTAAGGATAGAGAATCGGTTGGCTTCAGGCTGGAGATGGTTTCATATCATTCAAACAATGAGGCTGCTTTGGTGGACAGTGGTTGGGTTCCATACCTAACTCCTAATTGAATGTAAGTCTAGAATGAAAATGTACACAAAATATTTACACCAAAATAAAGCTATTGGTTGGAACAGGGTCTAGGACAATTTGCTGCCAACTTGATATGGCCATCTCACCACAGCCAACTTGCCATGGCCAACTCACTGTGGCCAACTTGCCAACTTGCCATGGCCAACTCATCACAGCCAACTTGCCATGGCCAACTTGCCACGGGACAATGCACTGCAGGACAATTCAACTCTGTATTAATTGTTTCATTCATGTACTTTTATTATTGGTGACCACGTTTTTGTGGAAATTATTGTAACCCTTGTATTTCTGGATTGGTTTTAGTTTGTTATTATTGGCCATGTTTCGGTCAAAATTAATTTAACTTTTGTATTTGTTAAATTGTCCTGCGGAGAGTTGGCTACAGCGAGTTCTTTCATTCTGGTTGGAGAAAGAAATGTTTCTGCAACTAAAAGTAGTTTGATTCCTAGTTTGATCTTATATTAGAATGTATTTCAATCTAACCAACATTTTTCTTTTTCTGTTATTCTGTTTCTGATTATATTTTCAGGTTATTTTCTTTTCGAAAGAAAGATTATCAGATGCCAAAAGACAATCTGTTACACAACAGAGTATAAATACCAAAAATAAATGAAAAGCACAATATTCTTCATATTACAACAGTTCAATCTGGGCAAGCCAACATTTTCCCCTCTTTTAAGGGTTCTCATTACCTTTACTGGAGTTTTGAAAATGCATTTCTAATTGTTCTGTCTTCAAGAAACAGCCTTTATCTCATTTTTAAATTACAGATGAAGCTACCCAATTTCCTATTTATTTGATCCCAGGTTAAGGTGGAAATTTTGTGGGGTTTTTTCTGCCTGTAAGTCTTGCTCTGTGTGTGATTTGTGGCACTTTGGTGGTGACTACGGTAATGGCAAAGGGACACGGTGGTTCAGTGGCTAAGACACTGAGCTTGTCAATCGAAAGATCGGCAGTTCAGCAGTTCGAATCCCTAGTGCCGCGTAATGGGGTGAGCTCCCGTTACTTGTCTCAGCTTCTGCCAAACTAGCAGTTCGAAAGCAGATAAATAAATGCAAGTAGAAAAATAGGGACCACCTTTGGTGGGAAGGTAACAGTGTTCCATGTACCTTTGGTGTTGAGTCATGCCAGCCACATGACCATGAAGACGTCTTCGGACAGCGCTGGCTCTTCAGCTTTGAAACAGAGATGCGTACCGCCCCCTAGAGTCGGGAACGATTAGCACATATATGCGAGGGGAACCTTTACCTTTACTTTATGGTAATGGCAGGGAAGGGCTGGGATCTGCTGAGGTCCAATTGGATCTTTGTGGTGTTGTGGGCAACTTTCCTCCAGACTCTGGTAATTTTCTGTCTTAAGCAGCAGGTTGGGCTAGAAGATCTCCAAGGTACCTTCCAAATCTATCATTTTATATTCTATGTTCCTTGCACAGTCATTTTGGCACAAAATGACCACATGGGCTCTTGGTCTAGGTGGGTCCCACAGTCTTGCACTAGATCCCCAGATGTGCATTAAAAATTGCAATTGATAGGCAGTGAGGATGCAGAGTGGTACTGCCTGACTCGGTCCTTGGGTAGCCCCCATCACCTCACTTCTGTAGATCAAGCGCTGCATCCTCGGGATGGATAGGTGTTGTGGCCCGCCAGCGGCCTGCGCGGATTGTTGCTGATCCGGACAACGAGGAGGCTGGTGTGGTGTCGCACCTGCAGCCTGTGCAGCCAGCGCTCGAATCGGACAGCGAGGAGGCTGAAGAAGATGTGGTGCCAGAGGCAGGGATTCAGCCAGGGCCTTCAGAACCTCCAGAGGCTCCTTTAAGTGAAGAGGATGAAGTGGAGGAGCCTCTTCTCAATGCAGGAGGGGTTCCTCAGGAGGAGGTCTCCTCGAGAGTAAGGCTTGGGGCTAATTGGCCACTCCCTTAGCCTATTTAAGTTTGCCCACAGCTTGTAAAAAGCTGCAGGAAACAACGTGTGTTCGTCCGTTCATCCGCTGATCATTGAGTTTGAATTTTCTCTGCAAACCTGGCTTCTGGGCTTTCTACCAACTCTAGTAAGACTCTGTCTTATCTGTGGAATTTCTGGCAGGTTGTTAAGAATGTTTTTATTAGCAGCCTGCATTTGCAAAAGACTGTGTTTTGAAGTAAACTGAGTTTTGTTCAAAGTTTGTGTGTGCTACATTCTTTGGGATCCGTAGCTGGGGCAGAACAATAGGAGATTCCAGGTAAAGCAGTAGAAGATCTTGTCTCCTGCTTTATCATGAAGCCCTCATCCATTCGCTGCCTGACCCACTGGGGTGTTGTAACTCGGCTTCACAAGGAAGTTCCCATGACCGCATGCCAATAAATCAGGAGCTGCGGGTGACCTCTCCTGCTTTATCATGGATCCCTCCTCCCCATTCCACTGATTAGGGTCTACAGATGGTTAAGCTTTTGGGTCCAGCCATTCATCAAAGCTCTTATCTTCCTCTAGTCCCACCTATGCTGAAGAGTGGGATGAATGGTGTAAGTTTTTCTTGCTGGGAGAACTTCCCTTTTTAAAATTTTGTCCCATATTAAATTTGAACAGATTCCATCCACCTGTCTGTTTGTACAGGCAGATTACAAGTTGATTATCAGGATGGGGCTTATGTACCAGTACCCTTCTGGGCTGACTCACAGAATGGGTGAAGTCAGGGGTGAAATCCAGCAAGTTCTAACAGGTTCTGGAGAACCGGTAGCGGAAATTTTGAGCAGTTCGGAGAATCGACAAATATCACCTCTGGCTGGCCCCAGACTGGGGTGGGAATGGAGATTTTGCAACATCCTTCCCCATAGAACCGGTAGTAAAAAAATTTGAATCCCACCACTGGTTGGAAGTCCTATTAAATTGGCTTTCTGGGTGACTTACCTACACACCAAAGAGTGGATCATCTGATCTGTGGTGGCGCAATGGTCAGAAGGCAGTATTGCAGGCTAACTCTATACACTGCCAGCAGTTCGATCCTGACAGGCTCAAGGTTGACTCAGGCTTCCATTCTTCCGAGGTGGGTGAAATGTGGACCCAGATTGTTGGGGGGCAAATATGCTGACTCTGTAAACCGCTTAGAGAGGGCTGTAAAGCACTGTGAAGCGGTATATACTGTAAGTCTAAGTGCTATTGCTATTTAGATAAGGCTGTGTGTCTCCTAGAGGAGATGATGACTCAGTGGTTAAAAGATGCTGAGCCTGTAAGATAGAAAGCTGACAGCCTGGGTTTAAGATCCAAGCATCACACAATGTGGTGAATTCCTGTTCTTGACCTAGCTCCTGCCCACCTACCAATTTACAAATGCGAGTAGATAAATAGGTATTACTTTGGTGGGAAGACAACAACTTTCTGTGCTTATCGGCATGTAGTTCTGCTGGTTACATGACCATGGAAGCATCTTCGGACAACACTGGCTTTGTTGGCTAATAAATGGAGTTAAGCACCATTCCCTAGAGTTGGAAATGACTAGACAGGGGAAATTTTTACCTTCCTTATGTGTCTCCTGCCATGTTAGGAGTCCTCTGTTAAAAAAAGAAAACCCCAGCTGTTTTAGATGTAGGGTCCAGGGGTGAAATGCTACCGGTTTGGACCGGTTCAAGTGAACCGGTAGTAAAAAATGCTACCAGTTTGGGCGAACCAGTATTTCCAACAATCAGCTAGGCGACAATCAGCGGTGACACTTGATTTATATTAGCTAGAATCGTGAGATTTCCTGCTTTCTAGCTAATCTAAATTGTGTGGCACAGCGGATTCCCCCCCCCCCACTGGTCTCCTTACCTTTGCAGACTCAGAAGGCTTCAAAATGTTCCTTTTTTAGTGCTGCCCACCCGGGCACGAAACGCATGCTCGGTAGCAAACTCACAGAACCGGTAGCGGACTTCAGAGGATTTCACCCCTGGTTGGGTCTGTTTGTTTATAACCATAACATCAAGCTGCGATCTGAACGTCTTTCTAGGTTTAACTCTGGCTGGGGACTTTAGGACAAGTATGTCAAACTATTGGGGAAGAGCTGAAACAAAGCTGAGCTGTAGGCACTATGTACTCTTGGACATAGATGCTAGGGGTGAAATCCAAACACATGTAGGGAAAAAGTGAGTCTGGAAGCACTTGGGAACAGCTGGGTTTGATGACTAACGCAATTGGATGCCATGAGGAACAAATTAAACAAGTGACTGCAGTCCAAACTGCTCCTGTGACAGACACTTTAATCAGGAAGTCAAAGACTGATTGACAAGATGAAAAGCTGGATGACATGAAAAATGGAAACAGAAGGATCAACACAAGAAAAGGGCACCCGAGGTCAGCAGGCTGACAAAAATAATCAAGTACAACAGGCCATAATCCAATCTTTGAAGGTTTGGCAAAAGGCTAGTTATGAGAGTAGCAGCCAAAAGAAAAAGAACAGTCATTTGAGAGCAAGAAACAAATTTCTGGGACTCACCGACACGTGTGAATCTCCCCTTCATTTTGAAAAGAGCTCCTGCCGAATTTCAGGGGGGTGATGTGTAAATGTGCCATTACATATGTATACATACAGCCAAGCTATACACATAAACACAATCAATTTGTGAGAATCAAAAGCATTAAAACATTGGAAAAGGCACAACTGATGATCAGCATAACTTTTTTTTTTAAAAAAAGAATCAGTCCTCTGAATATTGTGATTTGTTTTTTGATTTCCACTGGGGTTGCAACTGAGTTTTTCTGTAACCCATAAATTGCAGATAGTCCTTGACTTACAACCATTCATTGAGTGACTGTTCAGAGTTACAACAGCCCAAAAATAACTTATGACTGGCAGCTGACTCATATTTATAATGGTTGTGTTGTCTCAGGCAGAGGTGGTATTCAGCCGGTTCGGACCGGTTCAGACCGGTTCAGACGAACCGGTAGCAGAAATTGCAGGTGGGCCCACCCACTTGCCCCGGCTCTATGCCATCCTATTTAGGCACATTTGTGAGGCCGGGGGCATGCGCAGAAGGTGCCAGAGCAAGCAAAGTGCTTGCACACAAGGCCAGGCACATGTGTGGAAGGAGCATGTGAGTGCGAGGCACACGCATGTGGCGAACCGGTGGTAAGAATATTGGAAACCCACCACTGATCCCAGGGTCATGTGATCACCTTCTGGCAAGCAAAGTCAGTGGGAAGGCGCATTCAATTAAAAGCCGTGTTACTAACTTAACAATTACAGTGATTCACTTAACAACCGTGACAAGAAAGGTTGTGAAATGGCCAAACCCACTTAACAGTTATATCACTTAGCAACAGAGATTTTGGGCTCTGTTGTGGTTGTAAGTTGAGGACGATCTACATTTTCTGTACAATTCTGTGGAATGTCAGCCTCAGGGGATACAACGGCAAGAATTACCTCAGGTACCCTAATCAAACACAGGTACCACCTGAATAGCTGAAGCACCTAGATAGTGATGAAGTGGGGCCTTCCAGCCTTCATTGGCATCGAGCGATAGTTTTGGTGAGAACCGATCCTAGGACTTCTTTGATATTTTTGCAGGCCAAGGAATGTGCAACAGTCATCTCCAGCACCATAGTTCAAAGGCATCCACCCTTCTCCTCCCCTGCCTTTTTCAGCATCTGAGTTTCGCCGCTATAAGTAGCAATTGGAAAAATCATTGCTAGTGAACTAGAAGCTAGAGAGCAGCTGGCTAAAACAAGCCAGCAACAGGTGTGAACCAATGAAGTGTGTGCTTTCCTCTATCACAGAGGTGCCAACTTCCCTGCCGAGCCCAACTAAAGTTTGCAGCCACCCATGTGGAAATTTGCTCATGCCAGATGGAAGCAGTTCAGCCTCCGTATTGCTTTCCTTGTCCTGTTGATGAAGATTACCATCAAGTATGACAGCAACAACTGTGATTCAGACAATAGGTAGTGATCATTGACAAGTAATTAATTGAAAAATAGTCATTCCTCAACGGTCCATCAGGTGGTAGGGGTTTTAAGTTACTTCTGTTGAGCAGTAAAGTACAGGATGTTGGTTCTGGCAATGTCGTAATTAATCAGCGAAGGATGACACACGTGTCAGTCTGGAAAAACTGCCTCCTATCCTTCAATTGATGTGACAACTTAGCCTTAAATTCCGGTGTAGGGCTTCTTCGAATTTATTTTAGAATTGAAAATTTAGGATAAACTGGTAGGGAAAAATATGGAAAAGACATACCGTATTTTTCGGAGTATAAGATGCACCTTTCCCCCCCCAAAAGGGGGTGAAAATTTAGGTGCGTCTTATACACAGAATGTAGCGCCACCCACCCACTGGCCCCCACTCTTTGGCTTCTGCCTCCCAGCAGTTACCTCCTTGCAAGCAAACAGTAAGAAAAAACAGCTCCTTTCAGCTTCACCACAACCTAATTAGCACGGGTTGATTGGATCCGCCTCCTGAACTCTCAGCTGATTTGCTCTCAGCTGTTTTGCAGCAGGGCTCTGCTGCTTGCTGCAAAGAGGTAAATTGCTGGAGCAGATTTTTTTTCCTTGTGCTACTCAAGCTATGCTGAAAATGAAAATGAAGGCTCTTTGCTGTTTGCTGCAACGAGGCAAAATTGCTCCGAGGCAGAGGCAGAGGGAGATTTATTTTTCTTCTTTATCTCACCAAAAAAGGTAGGTGCGTCTTATACTCCAAAAAATACGGTACTTTCCATCCTGCAGACTGGTTACCACTTCCCCAAAACTTCATAGCATTTTTGGGGAACTTCTTAATTTCAGTGAAAATCCCACCATGGTATTTTCTTTGATGCATTTATCATTATTCCGCTCCATCTCCATGGATCTCAGGGTGAGATAATCAGTAAAAAGCAACACAATTGTGCAACACTCAAGCTATTTAGAATATAAGGCAAATTAGGTAGCATTAGTAACAAGTGACCTGTGCATTCACACGCTTAACTGAATCAGTTAAAGACTCAGTGTTAGTATGTGTATAGTTGGTGAATTTGTTTAATTATAATCTTGATTAGATTTTGTGGCTAGAAGATTGTTAGCATTTACTTCAACGCAGTGGGCAAATCTACTAAATATAATAATTTTGTACACAGTTTAGGTGTATTACATGAATACAACCTTGATCAATTGATTGAGTGCTGTCCTGTTGGTGCAAATCTTAGTAAGTGATCTGTCCCTGTACCCACACACACACAAACACAGCCAGCCGAGGGTTAAGGAAATACTTTGGAATGCACCCAGTTTCTTTATCTCCCACTTGGCAGCGATAGACACACCGCCTGCCAAGTGCCTTTATTTTCACAGTAAAACAAAAAGATTAAATACTCAAGAGTCCAAATGTCTGACAACAAGAAACCTTTCTCTCAGCAATTTCGGACGAGGCTTTAGTGACTATCCAAGGTTTGCTTTGTTCGTCACAGGGATCACTGACCACCACCCTCTATTATATAGTCACTGGGGTGTGGTCCAGTGACTCAGTTCTAATCCCTAGCACGCCTCCTAAGCTGCTGCAATCGTTTATCACGCCTTCGGAGGCGTGCGTCCAGGAATGATGTTTCTTCGTCACTCTGATCCGAGCCACCTGTCTCCCTACTGATCTCCTCTCCCTCGGCCGGCACCTGAGACAATACCAGAGGGGAGGGGCCTGGAGAGGGAGGCCTGGCTGACTCCTCTTCCTCATGCTCGGAGCTTTCTTCCTCCGATGGGACAGGCTCAGAGGGCGTGGCCACAACAGTAAGCATAAAGTTTTTCTCCAAAAGCTAACAATTTGCTGTTGTAAATTTGGCCATTTAGGTGTCTTTATCGTGCTTTTCTTGCAGCTGAAATTGAGTCCATCCATCTTGCTGCAACACATTCTCTGTTTTCTCTCAACTTTCTAGAAGTCTATTATAGATTTCTCTAGAGAGTTATGTCTTCACATAATATGTAAAATTATAATAATTTGATCCCAATCATTTGTGCCATGAGCGATTACTCTGGATGGGCTTTTTCTATGACTCATTTGTTTGGGTTTCTTAAAAAACCTATCTATGATGTCCTTAGATGTCTTCTCCAAGTTCAAATTTCAAAAGAGCCAATACTATGTTCTACCCTTCTTCAAAGTACAACTTTTGCTTTCTTAGAGTATCACTGAGAGTACCATTTCCTGCACAATTCTAATCTAGGTATGTCAGCATATATGAGTAGCTTTCCCAAGATCCATCCTTCTTTCCTTCCTTCCTTCCTTCCTTCCTTCCTTCCTTCCTTCCTTCCTCTGATATTATCGTCACAGGATGTAAACTATTCCAGGTAAAGCTGTCTTTTGCAATTGACTGATGTTGAATTGTCAGTGTCAATGGTGTTCAAGTGGTAATAATAATAATGATAATAATAATGATAATGATAATAATAATAATAACAACAACAACAACAACAAATAACAAACACTGGAAATTGCGCCAGAAGTTTGGATTTGAGTACAGCAAAAACCACTGGGAACATCAGGTTGAGAAAGTTTTAGAGAATGAGAAACTCAAGATCTTGTGGGACTTTAGGATTCAGACTGACAGGCACTTGGTCCACAACACACCTGACATAACAATAGTTGAAAAGAAAAAAGTATGGTTCATTGACATTGCAATACCTGGTGATGCACGGATTGAAGATAAGCAGCAAGAAAAAAATCACAAAGTACCGGGATTTGCAAATTGAAGTTGAGCGACTGTGGAAAAAGAAATCGTGTGTTGTCCCGATTGTAATTGGAGCCCTTGGAGCAATACCCAAAGGGCTACCCCGCTATTTAGAAATTCTAAATTTGCCGGACTTGAACATTTTGACTTTACAAAAAACCACCTTACTCGGAACAGCTTACATCCTCCGACGATACCTTAATTGTTCCTAGGTCCTTGGTTAGGACTCGAGCTGCTGAGCTATTAACCAGCCTCAAAGGCTGTGAATCTCACTAAAGATTAACCAATAATAATAACAACTGCTACTACTACTACTACTACTACTTTATTGTCATTGTACGTGTATACACAGTATACCCATACAACGAAATTCACTTAACACCCAAAGACCAGGTCCAACACACATAACAATCCCCAAACACACTCCCACCCACCACAATTCCCCACCCCTAAACCACCCAAACATCCACACAACAGACCAAGTAATCCTGTCCAACATCTCACTGATGGTGGCCGTTTAGTTCATTGTTGAGTGCAATTATAGCTCTGGGATAAAAACTATTCAGAAAACGTGTGGTCCGAGTTTTAATTGTTCTGTATCTTCTGCCAGAAAGCAACAGTCCAAAAAGATTGTAAGCAGGATGGGAAGAGTCTCTGAGAATGTTATGCAACTTTCTCAAACAGCGAGATTTGAAGATGTTGTCCAGGGCTGGTAGCTGGAGCCCAATGATATTCTGGGCAGTTTTAATGATTCACTGTAGAGCTTTTCTGTCCGCTACAGAGCTGCTCCCATACCATGCAAGAATGCCATATGTCAGGACGCTCTCAATGGTGCTGCAACTGTAGGACAGAAGTAGATGCTGAGATAGATTTATCTTCCTGAGCATTCTCAGGAAGTACAGCCTCTTCTGTGCCTTCTTCACAGGCACGTTAGCATGTTGTGTGGTGCTATATAATATGATTTTAAGTCCATCTCTTTACTATCACCTTGTGGTCATCTGGTAGGCCTTGGTTAGTGATCTTAATGGTTGTCATTGAACTATATTCACCACCGGTCAGCATTTTATAATGGAATATATGCTGAAAACTAGAATAGAATAAAATAACAGAGTTGGAAGGGATCTTGGAGCCGCGGGGCACAGTGGTTAGATGCAGGCTACTTCTGCTGATCACCGGCTGCCAGCAGTTTGGCAGATCGAATCTCACCAGGCTCAAGGTTGACTCAGCTTTCCATCCTTCCGAGGTGGGTAAAATGAGGACCCAGATTGTGGGGGGCAATAGGCTGACTCTGTAAACCGCTTAGAGATGGCATTGTTAAGTCTAAGTGTTATTGCTAGTGCTATTGGAGGTCTTCTAGTCCAACTCCCTGCTTAGGCAGGAAACCCTTCACCACTTCAGACAAATGGTTATCCAACATCTTCTTAAAAACTTCCAGTGTTGGAGCATTCACAACTTCTGGAGGCAAGTGGTTCCACCAATTAATTGTTCTAACTGTCAGGAAATTTCTCCTTAGTTCTAAGTTGCTTCTCTCCTTGATTAGTTTCCACCCATTGCTTCTTGTCCTGCCCTCAGGTGCTTTGGAGAACTGGTACCTGAAGTTTGTAAGCAACAATACAGGAAATATACAAAAGTGAATTTTTTTGCATTCACATTACTTCCTATCAGGGGTGAAATTTATTTACCTTCGTTACTGGTTCTCCAATGTGAGCATGCACGCATGTGCAGAGGGTCAAAAACGGGACATGATGACGTTTGGGCAGGTGGGCGGAGCCTCCTGCTGCCGGCGCTACAGGTTCGCCTGAACCAGATAGAACCGGCTCAATTTTACCACTGCTTCCTATAAAGTGAATACTAAAATTTAGGAAACAACTAACTTTTGAACCTTATCAATTACAGCTCAAACTACATGGTTTTTTTTTTTCTTCCAAATGATCTATTAATTTTAAAAACCAGAGACACCTTCTTCCTGCCATCTGTTAATTTTTAAAGGCAAAGGAAGCATTTTAAAGCATCTATTTTTAATTTTTGTAAGAAACAGTTTCAAGAAATAAAACAATATTGAAGAGAATCAGCCTGCGATGTTTCTTCTCTCTTCTTTTCTGTTGAAAATCTGGATTTGAGGATCTATTTAATCTGCTAATATCTGGTTGTTGGGGCATGTACTATTTTCCCCATTAATGTGCTCGCTCACACATTTTTCTTCTTTTTTTCTCCTTCCCCCCTCCCTCCTAATTAACACATTTTACATTGGAGTAATTGGCTTGTTCTCTTCTAAGCAAATCTTTTTCTCACTGTCCTGGTTTGCGGTAGAAAGAAAAATGTGGACAATTCTTAGTGATGCGGTCAAAAATTATTTTTTTTTATTATTTTTTTATTTTTAATTTGATTTATATGCCGCCCTTCTCCGGAGACTCAGGGCGGCTTACAATGTGCTCAGCAATAGCCTTCATCCTTTTGTATAACCATGGTCAGGACAGGAGGAGGAAACCCACAAACGGAGCATTCACACAACATGCATAACCAGATCCAGGTTTAGTGGCTGCATTCACACAACATACTAATCATGGTTAAAGCTTTTATAGGATAAGGATAAGGATAATTTTATTTCTATACCGCCCCTCTCCCAAAGGACTCAGGGCGGTGTACAACCAGGTAAAAACACAATACAAATATCACAATTTAAATTTAAAAAATTATTAAAAGTATTACATTTAAGGCCAATTAACTAAAAAACCCAAAAATTTAAGAATTCCAAATGTAAAACTCAATTTATGAAGCTAGCCCTGCCTGTCGGAAGAGCAGGGGGTTTAGCATGTTGATCCAAGCCCATTTGGTTTTTTTTTTTTTTTTAATTTGATTTATATGCCGCCCTTCTCCGGAGACTCAGGGCGGCTTACAATGCGTTAAGCAATAGCCTTCATTCTTTTGTATATTTTATACAAAGTCAGCTTATTGCCCCCACAAACTGGGTCCTCATTTCACCTACCTTAGAAAGGATGGAAGGCTGAGTCAACCTTGAGCCTTGGAGAGATTCGAACCAGCAGAAATTGCAGGCAGCTGTGTTAATGACAGGGTGCACCAAACCACTGTACTATCAAGGCTCTTATTTGAGACCACCATGTTATGCAAACCAGAACTTGGGTTAATTCATGAGTTAAGACACAACAAAAAGAGGCATGAAGATATTGTAGGTTTATTGTCAGGTGCAAAGAATCGGGATCACATGGAAAGTTCCAGTGAAGTTGATTTATTGCTCATGCCTACACAGAAGAATCTAGTCAATTAATTATTATGGCTATTAGTTGACTAGATTCTTGTGTAGAGGCATGAGCAATAAATCAATTATTTAATTGGTGTTAAATAAGAATTAACAGAATTTCAAGAGCAGTTGGACTTAGACCAGTGACACCTAATCTTTACCGGACCGAGTGCCCAAAGCGCGCATGCCAGAACCCCCAAAATGCAATGTGTACATGACGCCCCGCATGCACCCTGCCCCCCACACATGTGTGGCAGAGACTGAAGACCTGTTGGCTGGCGGGAGGCACGCGCGCATGCGTGGCAGAGCTGAACTGGTGTTCTGTCCCCATCTCACACGCACACACACCAACAGACGTCTAAGAGTTAAAGACCAAACCAGCCGACAAAATCCTTTTCCTTATGATAACGGAACTTGGCAGCAACCGAGTGGCTGCCTGCCAAGAGTTTATTACTACAAAGGAAAGAGATAACTTCTCCCCGCTTCTGGTACATCAAAGTAAAATGCTCAATAATTACAGAGTCAATCAAGTCCAAAAATAATCCAGCAAAGTCTATAGCAAAAGTCCGGCAATGCAGAATGGCGTGGAAGCTTTCAGCTTTGTTCGTCACAAGGTTTGACTGGCCACTACGCTCCCTTTTATACCCTGTGGGGTGTGGTCCAGTGACTCAGCCTAATCTCGAGCACGCCTTTTCTTTTGTTGCGCGCGCTTATCTCTGCGACGCTGGCGTGGATCCAGCCAAGACTCATTACCCTCATCACTGTCCATCTGTGGCTGCGTGGACATGCTTGGCCCCGGCCCTATCTCTTGCCCTTCGGCGAACACCAAAGGCATTGCCAGAGAGGAGGGTCCTGGAGAGGGAGGCCTTGCCAACTCCTCTCCTTCACTCTCGGAGTCCTCTCCTGCCGATGACACAGGCTCAGGTAATGGAGCCACAACAACTGGAGTGACCGCTCACATGCCCACAGAGGGGGCGCTGCGTGCCACCTCTGTCACGCGTACCATAGGTTCGCCATCACCGACTTAGACACTTGTGGGAAAGTAGCGAATCTAGGCTGATTACTCTCTTGACTCCCCTCTCAGGTTCTGCTTGTCCTTTTATCTTACATATATAATAACGGAGTTCAATGTATTGTGTAAATACAATCAAAGAGAAAGCTAGAAATTTCGGTGCATTGTGGTTCATGACAATGTAATCCATTAGTTTTGTATAACCAATGTTAATGTAATGGTTGCGACAAAGGAAGGGCGGTGACTTCTCTGTCCTTACAGTATTCTGAATGGATGAATTAATTGGTAATTGACATGGGCTCTATTTTTTCAATGGTTTTGAAAGCTTCCCAGGTGTCAAGATTATTCAACGTGCCATTTTCAGAGAAAGCAATCACTGGAGAGCTCACGGTTCTTCTGTGAATTTCTTCTTTTTTTACTCATAAATGCAACTTCAGCTTCGAAGGAGGACCATAGAATTACCACCACCACAGATAAACTTTCTATCAAACTTCTATTATTTCTTACAAAGACCTGTGCCAAAGCTAGTTCAGCATGTTCCTGTATTTGTTATGGAAAGAAAGTTATCTCTTTGTTTGTCTATATATCATTTTGGCTCATCTTCAGAGTTTTGTTGGGCTGGGGTTGCCCCTCATGAGAGATTTATCTATTTTTTTTAAAAAAAAATTATGAGTATGGCTGCCCATTTCGACATAGAGCTTCTGGGCTGCTACCGTAACTACACATAAAAACATGCCAAAAACAAAATTCAAAAGTAAACACAATAAATTAGTTGTAACCAAAACAGACATAATGTCAGCTTTGGAAGCCATATTAGGCCGGAAGCTTCCATGCTGCTACCTTCTCATGTGGGGGAAAGTAGGAGGGGGAATTTAGTAGAGGAGTTGTCTGTAGACATAATAGCATTCTTCTTGTCAGTCAAGGTCAGGACGATCCTGCATCTGGAAAAGAAGTGGTCGGAGTGATGCCTCAAGATGGGATGGCGGTTGATTGGAGTATATGATCGACTGAGGACTGAGGGGAGGGTTTTGGGGGTTTTGACTTACTGAGGGAAAACCTGGACCTCTCAGATTCAGGTTTTCCCAGATTTGCCAGTAAATAGAACTTTGAAAAATGGTTGCTTCAGAGTCTTTACTTGGAGTTGGGGGTTTTTCTGGAATGCTGACACATAATAATTAAAAATGCTAGAAAAATACAGATAGTCAATGCTGTAATAACCAACCAACTAAAATATATATCCCTAATCCTATGTACCTGATTATAACACATTGTCTAGGATATAAAGTAGGCAAGGTCAATTTGTGGCCATGGGTCGCATGTAACCCTGGACAGCTAGTAATGCAGCCCCACAAGTTCACAAGCTTTTGACTTTATTGTACGATTTATATATACTAACTATATTTTATATGCAACCCAAGACAATTCCTCTTCACTCAAATGAGGCCCAAGCAAGCCAAAACGTTGGACACCGATGGTCTAAAGTTTGAATAAATAAAGTCTCCCTCAAACTGTATTCATTCTTTGGGTGACTATATGGACATATCCATGTACTTTTCTTGGCCATGATACAAACGTGGTTTATTATTATCGTTTGGGAGAATTATTTTTTTTTTACATCCAATGTAATGCAAAAGTCATGGTGGCCTCCCATTGTTGTTCTAACCAGAACCCATTTGATTTCAAGTCTAGCCCAGGTCAGTTGAATGTTGCACCTTTTGAGATACCTAGAAGCTCATTGTCAGGTTTCAATGCTATCTCAAAATAAATGAATTTCCAAACTGCCGATCTTTAAGGAAATTTTCTCTTTATTCGAGCACAGCAATCTGATTCTGGCTCTTTCGCGGTCAGTACTGACCTTTGCCCCCCAATCCCTCCCTTTCCGATCCCCAATTCTCTGCTTCTCATTGGCTATCTTCCAAGTCACTTTCCTGATCCCTTCTTCGTCAGATCACAGGAATGTCTCCCCCCCTCCCATCTCCGAGGAGACAGAATCTTCAAGGGGATTTAGTAGGCAAAAGTTCAGGCTTCTCCTCCCTTTATTATATGTCAGTGCTGGGACACTGACACTCATTGGTTAACAGATATCGTTGATCAGGTCTTTAGAAGTAATTTTTGTAGAGCTTCCATGTACCATATTTTTTGGAGTATAAGATGCTCCTGACTATAAAATGCACCTACCTTTTTTGGTGAGGAAAACAAGAAAAAGAAACCTGCCTCTGCCTCCCAGCAATTTTGCCTTGTTGCAGAAAAGAGCAAATAGCCTGCTTTACTTCCATTTTCGTTTTCAGCATAGCTTGATTATCACAAGAAGAAAAAAAAATCTGCTCACAGCAATTTACCTCCTTGCAGCAAGCAGCAGAGGCCCGCGCAGCAATAGGCAATGGCAATCCCTGCAGCCTGAAACAGCTGAGAGTCGGGAGGCCAATCCAATGGGCAATCAACTTGTGCTAATTAGGCTGTGCTGAAGGTGAAATGGGCTGTTTCTTCTTGCTGCTTGCTGCAAGGAGGTAAATTACTGGAAGGCAGAGGCCAAAGGGTGGGGGCCAGTCGGTGGGCAGGGCTACATTTGGTGTATAACACGCACCCAAATTTTCACCTCCTTTTTAACCCCTCCCCAAATAAGCCCTCCCTGAAAATAAGCCCTCCCCTAAAATAACCCCCCCCCCCCCAAATAACCCCTCCCTGAAAATATTTAAATGCATCCATAGCCGGTCCCTGGCATTTCCTCTGGTTAGGGATAGAGAGACAGAGCTAGGTAAGATGGCAAGAGGAGCCCCGTCTTGCTCCACGTGCCCCAAAATAATAAGACCTCCCCAAAAATAAGGCCAATCGCTTATTTTGGGGTTCAAAAAAATATGAGACAGGGTCTTATTTTCAGGGAAACACGGTAGTATTGTCATTGTTAGCCTTTTAGCCACTTTATCGATCAGTACTCTCTGTGTCTCACACCACCTCCATCAGGTCCCCCATGGTCATCCTGGTGTCATCCTTTATTATGTCCAGCCAACGGGTGCTAAGGTAGCTCCTTCTCCCTTTTCTATTAATCACTCCGAGCCTGAGTGACTTTTTGAGCGAGTCAGTTTGCATGACATGGCACGACAGCCTTCACATACAGCAGAGTGAAAAATAATAAACCTGAAATAATAAATCTCATAACACAACTCATACAGTGGTAGGTTTCACATAATTTTACCATTGGTTCGCCACGCACTGAAAATCTGAGCATGTGTGTGTCTTCCGTGCATATGCACGGCTTCCGTGCATGCGCTTTGCTCGCTCACGCATGTCCACGGCTTAGAAAACGTGGCTAAATAGGATGGCATAGTGTCAGGATGGGTAGGCGGCACCTGCAGGTCGCCACTAACAGTTCACCTGAACTGATCCGAACCGGCTGAATACCTGAACCGGCTGAATAACACTGAATACCTGAACCGGCTGAATACCACCACTGATCTCATAACAAAACGATCAAGATCATAAACACTGTACGTTCACTCTTTTGACTTATAACTAGTTTGTTGATGTAGAAACAGACCAGATCTAAACAAGTTATGGATTGATCACAAATGTCATGCCACATTATTTATTTCATCTTACTGAAGTTCTTTAGCGCCTTTCATTCAAACGGCGTCTTCTTCTGGTCTCTGTAGCACCTTCTGGATGAAAAAAGAAGGGGGAACTGCTTTGTGTATCCTATAATAACTTCCTTCTGAATAAAATCATGAGGAGACATGTGCATGTGAAACCTGTTGTTAACAGTTCTCACAGCTCTAGACAACATGGGCAGTTCATTTTTTACCACCCCGTTGGATATAAGTCTCCAAATCATTTACGGAGCTTCGTATTCCAAAATTACCTTCATTGCATCTCAAGAGAAGAACATTATAAACACCGCATGTTCAAAATAGGTGTTATATAGAAACAATGGAGAAAGTTTAGCCTCTCTGCAGGTCTTTGTCTACTTTGTATAAAATATTTCAAGTTCCAAATTAAAAAGTCACTTTTTAATGGGAATGGGGAACCCCCTCCTATTTTCTCATTCTTTAAAAAAAAAAAAATCAAGAAGCGCCTAGATTGATTTTAGATATTTTAGAAAGACCTCATCTGTAGAGACTACAAAGACATGGATTTTATGTGATTTTTGTCTAATGATTCTTTTTAATAGAAGAGAAACACCTTCATAACATTTTAGTTCAGACAACGACCCTGGTGAGTTCAGTTTAATAAATCTTGAGGCCTCCTGGGGAATGAATGAAGGCCTGAATTTCAGGAGATCAATCAACAACATTTATCAACTCATTCTCATTTGTTCTCCTCGGGTATCTAAACACGGGTTCAACACAAACGAGGCCGAGGATCAAACACTTCTGTGAGTTGAAATTGTCTTGTTGTTAATGCACATCGGTGTTACAAAAAATATAAGCATGTTTGAACAAAGCTGCAGAGATCCTTTTAAAGTTTCACATAGATTGAAGAGAAAAGAACCAGATGTTTCTTTGTAGAGGGAATTCAGAAAGACGAGATAAATATTTCATAGGCCGGGAGTTTCAACAGTTAAAGCTTTGGAACACAACAGTTTCTTTACTTCAATACTAGAAGTGTCGATCAAGAAAACCATGATTGATTCCGATCAACTGCACTGTAACATACCCATGTTTCCCCGAAAATAAGACCCTGTCATATATACTGCTCAAAAAAATAAAGGGAACACAAGCAGAAGACATCCGAGATCTGAATGAATGAAATAGTCTTATTAAATACTTTGTTCTTTACATACAGTAGTTTATACACTGCTCAAACAACTAAAGGGAACACAAAACTTCTTGAAAACCTTCAGTGAGGGAACACCAGAAATGCTCCTGGTTCAGACCGGATTGCCCGATCCGGTAGCAATGGAGGTGGGTGGTTCGGAGAACCGGTAGCAAAAATCCCTGCCTCCCCATGCCCAGCTGAGCTGCACAATCATCAGAGGCTTTTTTTAACTTTGAAAAGCATTTTTTTCTACAAACTCTTTGGCCGAAAAAATGCTTTTAAAAGTTAAAAAAAAAAGCCTCTGATGATCACGCGGCTCAAAAGAAAACCTTTTTTTCTTTTAAATGCCTCTGACGATCCAAGCTGAGTTGCCTGATCATCAGAGGCATTTAAAAGAAAAAAAGCCACTGCCGATCAGGCAACTCAGCTGGGATCATCAGAGTCTTTTCAAAGCATTTTTTACAACCTCTTCGCTGAAGAGGTTGTAGAAAAAATGGTTTTAAAAGTTAAAAAAAAATTGACCATGCCCACCCAGTCACATTACCCCTCCCCCCCACCAAGCCACACCCACAGAACCGGTAGTAACAAATTGTAGATTTCACCACTGGGGAACACCCACAATTTCCAGAGGTAAGCCATTCCACTGATCAATTGTTCTCACTTTCAGATAATTTCTCCTTAGTTCTAAGTTGGATCTGCCTTTAATGTCCCAAATGTGTTTTTTTTTTCCAAAATGCAACTGGTGTCAACTCACAAAGCATCCCTGGCCTGCTCTCGAGTTGCCATAAGCAAGCGGGAGGGGGAACTGATGAAGCAACATGGCAGCCAAAACAGGAACACATTCCAGACATATATTTCTCAAGGTTGTCTCCTAGGGTTACCCACAGCGGCCGGAGGGGAGTGATCTCTATAACCCACAAAATTGCTCCGTTGGCTAATGTGATTGATGACACAACCTGGGGGGAGGGGGGAAACCGGGTCATGATTAGGGCCATAAATTACGTGGGGTCAGAGTTGGCTTCATTTGGGTACGTGCCGACATGGAGCTCCTAATAAATAACGGGATTTCTTTTGAAGCTTGGCTCAAGGCTCATGATTTAGTTAGGGCATCCGTTGGAAACCTGACAAGTAGACTTTATTTGTATTTCCTTGAAGACATTTCACTTCTTATCCAAGAAGTTTCTTCAGTTCTTGAAGAAGCTGCATGGATAAGAAGCGAAAACACCTTTAAGGAAAAACAAAGGAAGTCCAGTTGCCTTTTGAAAAAGCACCTTTGGGGCAACCATGACCTGGATGAATGAGAATTTCCATAGACATCTCTAATTAATGATCTCGCACTGTTACTTCTTGTCTGGTCCTCAGGTGCTTTGGAGAATAGGTGGACTCCTCTGTGACAGGCCCCCAAGTGCCTAATCAATTGCCCTGCCTTACAGGCAAAGGCATTGAGCAAATGGGCTGTTGTGATAGCCAGCTGCGGTGGCCTAGAGGTAGAGCTCTTGCCTCATAATCAGGAGGTTGTGAGTTCAATCCTAGGTAGAGGCAGATGTAGGGTCTCCTGCTTGGGCAGGGGGTTGGACTAGATGACCTGAAAGGTCCTTTCCAACTCTGTTAATCTGTAATATGATAGTATTAAAGGAAGTACATTAAATCAAGGAAACTTGAAGTATTTTGGCAGTGAAGTCCTGCAAAAGACGGAGCCATACAAATAGCTAAGAGACCACTCATATTTCTTTAGAGGTCCAGCTATCTCTATTTCGAGTAGCAAGAAATAGAAACCAGCTATAATAACGCCCTTGTGTAAGTCAATGATGCGGCTAGACTTCCAATGTTGTGGATCCTTCTAAAAGAATAATGTAGTACTGCAAAAGGTGAAGAAAAGGTTAATCAAATTGATTACCAGCCATCCCGAAACTACATTTGAAACTCTCTGCATCAGATTAAGCATTTATCCCAAGGCAGAGTTTTAAGATTCTCTGTTTTGACACCAGCAATTCTACTAAAACCTTTTGCTTCTCCTTAATCAACTTAAGACAAAAAGATGACTTCGGCAGTGCATTGACAAAATGTGTCCAGAAATGATAGTGTGGTTCTTTTTTTTTTTTCTTCTTTCTTCTTTTCATTTTTCCACAAGTGGTTTTGGAAAGGCCAGATAGGATGCAGAAATATAGCTGCAGTGATTTGAAAATCATTTTAATCAGTCGAGAAAAATTAGCATCCCAAACACTGAACCTTCAACCCTTATTTACATCCACGTCTTATTTTCATGGGTAGCTAGAAAGCAGCTGACGAGATAGAAGGACAGACGTGACTGCTACAATCTGTCGTCTCCTTTTGCTGTATTTGGGTATTGTGAGATATTTGCTTGTATGCACTGCAGGAAAACTTTAGAAAGGAACTAGGCACCCTGGGCCCTGTTGACTCCTCATTTCACAGATATTTCTTTACCTAAACAGAGAAAAAATGACCAGAGCAGAAAAGCAGTGCAAGCACAAGTGACTTTCGACTTCCTGCTGGCTTCCCCATTGAATTTATGGGAAGCTGGCAGAGAGCATCAGAAATCTTCCTTCCTTCCTTCCTTCCTTCCTTCCTTCCTTCCTTCCTTCCTTCCTTCCTTCCTTCCTTCCTCCCTCCCTCCCTCCCTCCCTCCCTCCCTTCTTCCTTCGTTCCTTCTTTCCTTCCTTCCTTCCTTTGCATGTTGATGTCATTGCACATGTCATTACTTGCCTTCATTGTGAAAGGGAGAAGACAGTCGATGTTCTCAAGAAATGACATTAGGAATTGTAGTCAGCCCGTCCTAGAAGCTAAATTTAAATTGAGGACCAGGACTGCTAAAACAACATTCTCAAAAATCTACTTGTTCTTTAAGAATGGTTGCACGAACTGGGCATGGCTGGTCTAGTGAAGAGAAGGACCAGGGGAGACATGATAGCAATCTTCCAATACTTGAGGGGCTGCCACAGAGAGGAAGGGGTCAAGCTATTTTCTAAGGCACCTGAAGGTCGGAAAAGGAATAATGGATGGAAACTGATCAAGGAGATATTCAACTTAGAAATAAGGAGAAATTTTCTGACAATGAGAACCATAAGCCCATGGAACAGAAGTTGCCTTCGGAAGTTGTGGGAGCTTCATCACTGGAGGCTTTCAAGAAGAAGCTGGACTGCCATTTGTCAGAAATGGTGTAGGGTCTCCTGCTTGGGCAGGGGGTTGGACTAGATGATCTACAAGGTACTTTCCAACTCTGTTAATCTAATCTGATGTCAGCATCCCAGCACTGACATACATAAGGAGAGGAGAAGCTTGAACTTTTGCCTACTTAATCCCTTTGAAGATTCTGTCTCCTCGGAGATGGGAGGAGGGAGACATTCCTGTGATCTGACGGAGAAGGGATGAGGAAAGTGGCTTGGAAGATAGCCGATGAGACGCAGAGAATTGGGGATCGGAAAGGGAGGGATTGGGGGGCAAAGGTCAGTACTGACCGTGAAAGAGCCAGGGACAGATCGCTATGCTCAATAAAGAGAAAATTTCCTCAAAGATCGGCAGTTTGGAAATTCATTTATTTTGAGATAGCATCGAAACCTGACACTAATCTAGTCTAGTCTAGTCTAGTCTAATCTAATCTAATCTAATCTAATCTAATCTAATCTATCTATCTAATCTATCTAATCTATCTAATCTATCTAATCTATCTAATCTAATCTACCTGTATATACAGGACTAGCTACATGGGTGAGCTACAGTGCTTGGATCAGTCAGTGATGTCATAGAGATGGATTTGGATATGCTGGGGAAATTTAGGGGAGAAGCTGAATCCTTGCAAGAGATTTGGACTCCGTGTGAATCAAAATGGCACCCGTCCTTCCAAAATACATCACATCCAAAAAAGAGCAAAGCAGCTTGTTGGACGGATCTTTGGGGAAAAGCCAACAGGTGCTGGGTAGCATCTGGTCCAAGGAAAAGGAGATATTTCAGAAAATAGTATAAAAGACAAGAAGAGAAGAGAGTTGATAGGTAACCATGACAATCACAAGACAGAAAGGAGAGAAAACCTATTCGCTAACAACATCTGAGAAAGGATATGGTGTATAAGTGTTTCAGTGGCAAAGCTATGGACACTACCAAAATCACAAAGAAGTGGGGCTCAGGATAAAGCTATATAGAGGTCCAGAACTGGAGGCTTACATGACCACGCTCAGAATGTCAATAGGTATGTCTAGCCTAATGAACAGAAGGATTGTTTTATTATTATTATTCTATACCCTCAGGTGCTACTCTCCAAAACACCTGTGGTCAGGACAAGAAGCAATGGGTGGAAACTAATCAAGGAGAGATTAGGGGTGACATGACTGCTCTTTAGAAGGCCAGATCTTGAAGATGAAACTCAAATACTTTAGCCACCTAATGAGAAGGAAGGACTCACTGGAGAAGAGCCTAATGCTGGGAAAGATTGAGGGCAAAAGAAGAAAGGGACGACAAAGAACGAGGTGGCTGGATGGAGTCACCAAAGCAGTAGGCATGGACTTAAATGGACTCCAGGGGATGGTAGAGGACAGGAAGGCCTGGAGGAATGTTGTCCATGGGGTCGCGATGGGTCAGACACGTCGTCGCAACTGACAACAACAAGAAGAAGAAATATATAGGCTGCTGGCCGCCGCCAGACGTTCATCTGGGATCGTCAGCTCCCTCTGCCTGTATAGAGCCGCCGTTACAGCGGATGGCGGCTCGAAAAAACTCCGTTTCCAAGAGGAAACGGAGAGAGAGCCGGCAGGGGTGGGTAGAACTCCCCGCAGAGTCCCAAAAGTTTTTTTTTTAACTTTTGGGACGGAGCGGATGAGAAGCCCCATATCCCCTGCCGCTGCTCCGGGCTTTGGGAGACCTCTGCCTATGCAGAGCCAGGCGTCAAGAGCAAGCCTGTGAATCTAAAAGAATAATTAAAGAAATGAAGAACTGGACCCTTAATACTGAACCGCAAGTATCTTACCCTTTCAAAAACTATTTAAAAGAAAAGAGCAGAGGAAAAGAGGGAAAAAGAGCCTTCTAAAATGGCGTCTGCTGTGGCTGGAGAAGGGCTAAAAGGGAAAGGCCTTCCGTTTTTCATTATTACAATGTAGCGGAATAAATATCATTGGCTACATTTCTAGAGAAACCTCGCTCCTGTGCTGCTCAGAAGTTTTTTTTAATGAGGGAAAGTCTTTTTGTTTTCTATTTCTTCTCTTATTTTTGCTAAATCTTGTCTGTGTGGGAAATGGCATCAGGACTTATACAGCTGGACAAACAGGGGGGGGGAATTTCCCCCCTTAAGAAATTGCGCCAACAAATTTCAACTCTCCAGCGTCAGAAACCCGATTTTAATATATTAGAATTTATCCTTGAAGAGATTGTAAGAAGGGATGAGATTGTGAATCAGCAACTTGAAAAATTTAAGCAGGAAATTAAAGAAATTGGTGAATTGGTGAAATCAGAGTCTGACTTCTTGAATAAAAAGATTTCAAAAGTTGCTAATGGTTTATCAGGCTTTCTGATTCGGATGGAGGCAAAGACTGAATTATTAGAGACTAAAATGAAGGACGTCGAGGAGAATTTGGATGACATGACTCAAAAAATTAAAAAGGATTTGATAAACATTCAGGATAACAGCTTGGAAGACAAATCTAAAATGGAGACTGACCAAAAGATTGGTAATGAGGAAAATGTACAACAGAGGATTGAAAGAGAAGTTTTAATGATTCAATATAATTTTACAGAATATGCAATTAGATTGAGAGGTCTGCAGGAAAATAATAGAGATGATTTAAGGAAAGTATCTTCTGAAATTCTGGCTGGGATCTTAAAGGTTCAACCTGATGAAGTGTATTGCAGGATTGATAGAATTTATAGAATAAACTCCTGGTGGGCAAAGCAAAGGCAACTGCCTAGAGATGTGGTGATCTATTTTACAGATAAAGAAATTAGGAATAATATTGTGCAGAACTCTTTTAATTCCAATTTGCAATTTCATGGAAGAAAGATTTGGATTTTCAAGGAGCTCCCGCCCAAGATGTTAATGGAGAGGAAGAAATTTGGCTTTTTAGTGACTGAATTAAAAAAAAGAAATATCCTATTCAGGTGGGACATCCCAGTTGGTTTAATATTGAGATATCAAGGCGTAAGATATCAATTGCACACTGTTGAAAAAGCGGAAGATTTTTATCAAAAAATTCTAAAAATGAATTTAACACCTTTAGGCATAATACAGGATAAGCAAAAGGAGTTGGAAATAAAAGGAAAACATCAAATTACAGAGGCTGTGATGGATAAATTGTCTTTGGACTCCTTGGAGACCCCAGCTGGACTGTTTATAAATAAGAGAGCAGTGTCATCCGAACCCAAGGTGATGAATCATCAAGTCACAGACAAGTGCGCAAAGCAATCAGTTGATATACAAGTGATGGAGAAGAAAGATGAGATGATAAAATTAACCCAACAAGAACAATCCACAAAGCAGAATGAAAATCAACCAGCAGATATACAATTGGTAAGCAAGAAAAGAGGATGGAAATTCAACCCGAAAAAGAAAAAGAAAAGAAACAGATCTTATAGAAACAGCAATTTCCAAACTAAGCAACAGTGAAGCCAGGCGTTTTAAAAAATGAATGAATATTAGAAAAGACAGTGGTGGCGAACAATTGTCTGATACTATCCTGAGGATTGTGGCAGATCTCTGCAAGGCCATGACTTTGGGAAGTGGAAAGAGCCTCACTTTGTTGGATTTGAATCATCTAATTTTTTCTTATTTACTTTTTTTTCCTCTTGGAAATATATTATAACTACTTTGAGTTATAAGGCAGGAGAGTTTTGCTGGGGCATGCAGAAGATCTGGATGTTACTCAGTAGGATGACGGGAATTAACAATCCTGATGAATACCACAACTATAACCATACGGATATATTCATAATTATAATGTCACTCGGGTGGTTGTTTTTACTTTTATACAGGTGTGCGGATATCTACTACTGATGGGGGCAGAAGATGACTGAAGATTTTGAACAAACTGTTGCACCAGCATGTTATTTTACCCTATTATGGGTGATGGATTTAATAATCTAGTGGAAAGACATCAAAGAAGATATTATATGGATCATAAACTTAAAGTTATTGTCTTTTCTCTTTTTACATTATGAAATGCATATATAGATATGTGTATATCTTAGTAAAGTGGGCAGTTATTTAGAATCGTATTGCATGATTTTGTAGGAATTGAAGGGCTGAAATAGGTTAGTTTACTGACTGTTATAAAATGGGATGCATATATAGATATGTGTATATTCTAGTAAAGTGGGTAGTGGATTATATTTAGAATTGTATTGTCTGATTTCAAGTCATATATTTAGAGGAGTGGAGGAAGTGGAGAGAATTGAATAAATTTGGTTGCAGGGAGAAGGCCGATTTAAAATGTTATATTAATATATATAAAAGATTAAAGGTTAATTTGTAATAATACTCAATAAGTTTAGGGGAGGAGAAAAAGGGCAGATTACCGTAAAAATGGGAGTTATAAGATTAACAAGTTAAGGGTCAGTATTCCGAGAAGGGATTAAGGGAAAGGGAAGATATTATGTATGTAACTAGTTATGAAATAGCCTATTGTTGTGAAGAAGTCACAGGGGGGGTTGGGTGGAAAGGGTGGGTTAGGGAAGAGGGGGGGGGGGAAAAGGGGGAAAAACTTGTATTTGAAAACTTTTTCAATAAAAAAAAAAAAAAAAAGAAGAAGAAGAAATATATAAATTTTAGACCTAACTCTCAGAGGGAGAAAACTATTATTGTTGCTATATATTTGTCAGTGGTCAAGGTGGGGGGAGGGAGGGATAATATTTATTGACTTTCTATTCCACATTTTAAATGTCTTTATTTAGTTTTGTTTTGTAAAATCTCCATTTTTTCCCTCCTCCCCTTGGAGTTTGTATTTTAATTTTCTGTATTAAAAAAAATAATCAAAGGAAAAGGTTGGGCAGCCATTTTCTGAGATGGAATAAAGTCTCCTGCCTTGCGTGGGGTGGGTTGGGGGTTGGTCTAGAAGACCTCTGGGATCCCTTCCAGCATTATGATTCTATGAAAAATACATTGGGGGAAAAAAAAGATCTGCTCTCCAATCCTCCCAAAACGAGCTTTGCTGAAAAGTTCTACCAACAAGAAAATCAAACAGCATCTGTCTTCAAAAGTCTTCAAAAGACCACAAGGTTTGTCAGAAATGGTGTAGGGTCTCCTGATAGAGCGGGGAGGTTGGACTAGATGACCTGTAAGGTCCCTTCCACCTCTGTTAATCTGAACTGTCTTTGTATTTGTTCTGCCTCCTTTCAGAAAACGAATAAATGCGAGTGTTACTGGGTGCATATTTCTTTAAAGGCTTCAAGAAAGCGGTTTAGAACATTCTGAAAACACACAGGAATGAGCCATTGAATGGAAAAATTTATGGGTGATGCAGGGGAAGTTTACACCCACATAATTCATTAAAGTTAATAGGAACAGTATGAAAACTTTTCTGTTTGGAAATTGTCCCCTTTGTCTACGGGAAGGAAAAGAATGAATGCTTTGGGACTCGCAGTATTCTTTGCAAATGGTCCATTCACAGGGAAACCAAATTCATCAGTCAAAAGATTCATAGGACTAAGCTTTGCCTTATGGGGTTTCCTAATTTCTCTGTTGCATATCCATCCTTTTTGTCTCCCTTCTTTTCTCAAAACCATCCTTGCCACTTGCATTAGACAAGAAGAAAAATATTCTAGAGTTAATTCGGCACCACTTGCCAATTCTGAGAAGGAAATAGGTCTGGTGGCGTTGAACAATGTCTCGTTTGTGTCTATTTTTTGAATCGCCTTGTAAGAGTTTACACATTCAAGCTCCCTGATTCTCAATTTACATTACTTGGCCTGCAGAGATTTCATCTTGAAGCGGAATCTGATTAGCTGTGTGTAACATTGACATATTCGATGCATATTTTTTTGATGCCTATGTAGAAAGGAAACTACTTACAGTGTTCACATTATTTTTAATCTTGGAGAAGAAAAACTAGATTTTGCAAGCAAAGGATTGCTTTATTCCATACATGGCTAGAATTGGTAAGAAATGATACTTTTTAAAATAAAAAAAAAAGTATCTTGGCATTTTCAAATTTTTGAATGTATTAGGGAGGCATTTGCTAAAGTGCATAAACTAAGCTTAACGTGTTGTGTGAACAAAGCAATTAGGTTTTTAATTGACTTGGTTAAACCCAATCACTATGGAAACAATTGATCTCAACTCATTAAAGTTTACACTGTACAATGTGCAAATTTATTTATTTAACAAATTTATATAGCCCCCATCTATTCAAGGAGCTCTGGGTGATGAACAGAAATAAAAGCAAATAGGTCTATTATCAAGGAACTGGGACGAGGCCCCTAAAAATTTCATTATCAGCTCATCAAAAAACCCACATCCACAGGGTTCCATCCACTTCCTGACCTCAGTGCCAGATCTTTACAGTTTTCCAGAATGTTAATAGGCTCTCTTTCTCTCTCTTTCTCTCTCTCTCTTTCTTTCTCTTTCTCCCTCTCTCTTTCTTCCCCCCTCTCTCCTTCTCCCTCTCTTGTACATAATTTTTATTAAAACTTTTAAATAAGAAGATATAAATGAATAAAGATTAATATTAATATTAATATAATATAAATTAAGGAAGATTAATATTAATATTAATATAATATAAAGTAAGGAAGAAAAAAGAAGAAAGCAAAGAAAGCAAAGAAAAAGAAAATAGTGCCAGAAAAGGGGAAAAAAATGTTGAAGAAAAATAAAGACAGAAGAAAGAAAAATGTAGAGAAGGAGCTTCTGATATTCTTTCTAGCAGTTTTAAGTATAAATACATTTCAACCCCTCTCTCTCTCTCTAAAGTTACATCATATTACTCGTCTGTCTATAATTGATCTTATTCTAATAGCAATAGAAATAGCATTTAGACTTATATACCACTTTACAGTGCTTTATAGACCTCTCTAAGCAATTTACAGAATCAGCATATTGCCCCCAATAACAATCTGGGTCCTCATTTTACCGATCTCGGAAGGATGGAAGGCTGAGTCAACCTTGAGCCTGGTGAGAGTCGAACTGCCAAATTGTAGGCAGCCAGTAGTCAGCAGAAGTGGCCTGAAGTACTGCATTCTAACCACTCCACCACCATTGCTCTTAACATCAAAACCATGAATCATGTTCAATTTTTCTTCATTCTTTTTTTTTCTTTTTGCAAAAAATTGGGGAAGGCTCTTTGATAAGACATGTGCCACAATAGAGAAGGCACTGTCTCTGGAGAGAGAGAGAGAGAGAGAGAGAGAGAGAGAGAGAGAGAGAGAGAGAGAGAGGGAGGGAGGGAGGGAGGGAGGGAGGGAGGGAGGGAGAGAGAGAGAGAGAGAGAGAGAGAGAGAGAGAGAGAGAGAGAGAGTGTGTTACAAACACATATACAAATGCAAATATGATATAGCTTCACTGATGGTACCCAGATCATGTGTGTTGTGGCCCACCAGTGGCCAGCAGATTCGGACAGTGAGGAGGTTGGGGAGGAACGTGGGCCAGTCCTGGAGTCTGGGGAAGGCTCGGACGATGGCTCTGAGTCAGAGGCAGAGAGGGGGCCAAGGCCATCTGGTAGTTCTTTGCTGCCTCTGGAGTCTCTGGAGTCTGACATCAGTGAGACAGAAGAACAGTGTAGCCTGTTCCCAGTGTTTGCATGTGCAGAGCTGCCAGGAGACAGGAACAATTAAGAAAACAGGGTCGACTTGGGAGTAAGACTTTTTATTTTGAGTAGTTTGGAGAACCAGCAAATACCACCCCTGGCTGGCCCCAGAGTGGGGTGGGAATTGAGATTTTGCAGTATCCTTCCCCTGCCATGCCCACCGAGCCACGCCCACCAAGCCACACCACACCCATCAAGCCACGCCCACAGAACTGGTAGTAAAAAAATTTGGATTTCTATTCGTAAGCAAATACCCTCACCCAAGATCCAACAAAGGTAGGATTCGCCCTCAGCCAGAATAGGAATTGCCCAACATCCTTTCAGAACGCAAGCCTCCTCGTGGCATCATCTCAGCAGTCCAAACTTCAACCAAACCTGGGAGCTCAGACAAACTCAGCTATGACCCCTACATAACCCCTACAACAGCCAATAGAATAAGTGTTCTTGCACAGGAACAGGAAGCTCAAGTGCAAAGCCCAAGAGAAGGTATAGAAACCTCTCACTCTCATCTCCGTGTGGTCAGCTACCCAGAACCCATGTCATCCTGCTTCATCATTAAACCATCTTTCCAATCAGCCTCCATGTTTCCAGTGTCTTTCTCCCAGCTTGGATCTGAACCAGATGGATATTTCTTCTAACACTGGGAAAGATGGAAAGCAGGAGGAGAAGAAGAGGGCAGAGGATGAGATGATTAGATAGTGCCATCAATGCAATAAACATGAAGTTGGCCAAACTCCAGGAGATGGAGGAGGATAGGGCGGCTTGGCGTGCTACTCCATGGAGTCACATGTGACTTAGCAACTGAACATCCACAACCCCACATGTTCTGGAAAGGCCATAGATAGCCAATAGGTCCCTGTCACCACCACAAAGTTGCCCACAGTTGGTGAAAAGAACGATCGCAAGGACATCTATGCTGCCAGCAGACATATGAGCAAGCTTCCTTTTGAAGGAACGGGAATCTCTGTTTTTCTTTAACAAGCAATTTAGAAAAGGGTGTTGAAGAACGAGAAGGAACATTTCTACGAGTTACTTGTCCTTCTATGGCGTTCCACCCACCCCCCCAAAAGGCTTAATTACTGTGTGGTACCAGAAACACATAGTCATCAGCCATTATTTGGCCAAACCAAACAATGAAATAAAGTTATAAATTGCATATTTATTTAGTCAGGGAGGTGGGAGAGCTGGGTGAATTTATTGCTCCAGGGTGTTAGCAATGAAAAACCATGACACAACATTCCCTCAGCTACATAAGTCCACAAAACAAAACATATTAGTTAGCATTTCACTTTTCCTTTCATATGTGGCTAATAAATTATGAGGTCCCCCATTGAAGGCTAGGAAGGAAATGACACATAGGAGAGAAGTAAAGATGGCCGTACCTCACTCCTCCTGTCCCACAAGCGTGTGTTCATAGTTTACACAGCTAGAGAACAAAACCAACACCCTAAGCCTAGACAAGTCATCATGATGCCCTACTCTGTGGTATGCGCTTCTATTTCCAGCCAGGATCTGTGGGCAGGACAGCTGAAGATCTGTTTTGCAAAGCAATGCCATCTCCAAAAGGATATATATACAGGTGTTCCTCAACTTACGACCACAAGAGGGACTGGAACGTCCATCGTTAAGCGATGCTGTTGTTTGATTTTACAACTTTTTTTTTTGCCATGGTAGTTAAGCCAATCATCCCAGTTGTTAAGTGAACCATGTGGCCGTTTAGCAAATCCGGCTTCCTCATTGGGTATGTCTAGTTTGATGAAAAGAAGGACCAGGGGAGACATGATAGCAGTCTTCCAATATCTCAGGGGCTGCCACAAAGAAGAGGGAGTCAACCTATTCTCCAAAGCAACCTGAGGGCAGGACAAGAAGCAACGGGTGGAAACTAATCAAGGAGAGAAACAACTTAGAATGAAGGAGAAATTTCCTGACAGTGAGAACAATTCATCACTGGAACAACTTGCCTCCAGAAGTTGTGAATGTTCCAACACTGGAAGTTTTTGAGAAAATGTTGCATAACCATTTGTCTGAAGTAGTGTAGGGTTTCCTGCCTAAGCAGGGGGATGGACTAGAAGACCTCCAAAGTCCCTTCCAACTCTGTTATTCTATTCTATTGTCAACTTGCAAAGCTTTCAAGTTGCCATGAGCAGGAGGGAGGGAGAACTGAAGTGAATTCCATACATTCTTCCTGATCTCAATCAGAAGGAGGGTGTTAGGTTTCACAACCAGCCAAAGTGGTTAATTGGAGAATGTGATTTATAACATGGCCAGAGAGGAGGGGAGAGACAGGGTTATAGGGGAATGTAAATCTACGTGGGATCAGTCCTAACTGCATCCGAGTATTGCTGGAATGTTGCTCCTAATAAATGACTGTATTTCCTTTGAAGTTTGGATCATGGCTCATGAATTAATTAAGGCATCTTTCGGAAACTTGACATCTATTCTATTCTATTCTATTCTATTCTATTCTATTCTATTCTATTCTATTCTAGTCTAGTCTAGTCTAGTCTATTCTATTCTATTCTATTCTATTCTATTCTATTCTATTGATTTTGCTTCTTGGAAGACCTCTGGGAAAGTTGTACACGGGGTTCACCCAACACCAGAATGCTGAAAACCTATTGTGCATACAATAGCTGTATGCCAAGCATCAAAATTCTGTTCATGTGACAGTGTGAACGCTGTGATGGTCGTAAGTGTGAGGACCATTCATAACCTACTAACCAGCACCGTTATAACTTTGAAGGGTTGTTAAAGAAATAGTCATGGAATGAGGAATTGCCTCTAGTGAATCACTGTTGTTATGTTCTAGTTGTACAGAAAGAATACTCCCCTGATCAAATTCACTTTTGGGTGTTTGTGTTAAGGGCAGACATAGAGAACATCAGCCTAACTCAAACGAAAACATGGAAGAGGAAGAGAAGCTTTTCATGAAGTATAGCTCAGAGCTTGAGTATTCATGAGAAGCCAAATTAGAAGTACTTCGATGTTGTGGTTAAAGTGCTGGCCTGGAAACCAGGAGACTGAGTTCTAGTTCCAATTTAGCATGAAGGATGACTGTGTGTCTTTGGACCAATCTTCAGGAGATGGTGAGTTCTCGTCCTACTTTAGGCATAGAAACCAGCTGGGTGTCTCTGGGCTAACTAGGAGACTATGAGTTCTAGTCCTGCCTTAAGCATGAAAGCTGACTGGATGACTTTGGACCAATCAGCAGAAGATGGTGAGTCCTAGTCCCATCTTAATCATGAAAGTCGGCTGGATGATTTTGGACCAATCACAGGAGACAATGAGTTCTAGTCCTGCCTTAAGAATGAAAGCTGACTGGATGACTTTGGACCAATCAGCAGAAGATGGTGAGTCCTAGTCCCATCTTAATCATGAAAGTCGGCTGGATGACTTTGGACCAATCACAGGAGACAATGAGTTCTAGTCCTGCCTTAAGAATGAAAGCTGACTGGATGACTTTGGACCAATCAGCAGAAGATGGTGAGTCCTAGTCCCATCTTAATCATGGAAGCCAACTGGATGACTTTGGACCAATCACAGGAGACAATGAATTCTAGCCGTGTTTTAAGTATGAAAGCCGGCTGGACCAATCAGAGGACACAATGAATTCTAGCTGTGTTTTAAGTATGAATGCCGGCTGAATGACTTTGGACCAATCACAGGAGACAATGAATTCTAGCTATGTTTTAAGTATGAAAGCCGGCTGGACCAATCACAGGAGACAATGAATTCTAGCTATGTTTTAAGTATGAAAGCCGGCTGGACCAATCACAGGAGACAATGAATTCTAGCTATGTTTTAAGTATGAAAGCCGGCTGGACCAATTACAGGAGACAATGAATTCTAGTCCCACCTTTTCTTAGGCATGAAAGCCAGCTAGGTGGCTTTGGACGAATCATTCTCTCTCAGCCCAGCCTACCTCACAAGGTTGTTGCTGTGGGAAAAGCAGGAGGAGGAAGGCATATTAAACAGGCCGGCTGCCTTGAGTTATTTATTTTTTTAAAAAATAACGAAAATGGGATTAAAAATATATTTTTTTTTAAAAAAAAGATAATGTGTATAAAACAAGACACTTTCACATAAGGTCTTTCTAGCATGCCAGAAGGATTTGTGACATCATTCCTTATGCACGGAAGCCGAGCTGATTTACTTCTATACGGGGTGAGGACATTACAATTAAAAATAAACGGAACACCTTGCTCTACGCGGTGAGCCTGGGATTAAAACACGTAGCCCTTATTTTGGCAGCTTGTGTCCAATAGTTGCACTCTATGGCTCTTGGAGCTACGTTTTTGTTTTGCTTTTTTACTTTTACTGCTGGAAAACAAAACAGATCTTATTATATTGATGATGCCATGTGGTGAGGTGAGGTTTTGTGGTTTTTAACGTTGTGGATTTTTCATGTTGTAAGCGGAGGTGGTATTCAGCCGGTTTGTACTGGTTCACTCGAACCGGTAGCGGAAATCGTAAATGGGCTCTATGTCGCCCTATTTAGGGACATTTTTGAGGCCAGGCACATGCACAGAAGGTACACATGTGAGCAAAGCGTATGCACAGAAGGCCGGGTGCATGTGCGAAGGCAGATGCACGAACCGGGCGCATACATGAATGAACTGAGCATGGCGCACACACAGCAAACTGGTAGCAACCTAATGTGCAACCCACCACTGGTTATAAGGCACCCGGAGTCACCGGTGTGTGAGTTGGGCGACCATATCAATTTGCTAAACAAACAAATAAAATATTGTTGGTGTTTCCAGTGAAAGCAAGAGCTGACACAGCTTCTGTTCATAACCTGAACCCCAAGCATCATAGAGCACCCGTGTTCAAAGAGGCAAGAAAACCCAGCAAATTTAAACATTAAATAAATAAATAAATAAATAAATAAATAAATAAATAAATAAATAAGCCACCCAGAGTTATCTTATAGGGAAAAAACAGCAAATATAAACAAACAAACAAACAAATCAGCAAGCTACCAGTAGTGAAATCTAAAATTTGTTACTACCAGTTCTGTGGGCATGACTTGCGGGGAATAATATGACTGGATGGAAGTGGCCAATTTTTTTTTTTACCTTTAAAACCATTTTTTTCTATTTTTCGGCAAAGAGGTTGTAAAAAAATGCTTTCAAAAGGCTCTGATGATCCCAGGTGAGTTGCCTGATTGGCAGAGGCTTTTTTTTTCTTTTAAAAGCCTCTGCTGATCAGGCAACTCAGCTTGGATCGTCAGAGGCATTTAAAAGGAAAAAAGCCTCTCCCGATCAGGCAACTCAGCTGGGATCATCAGAGGCTTTTAAAAGCATTTGAAGATCCCAGCTGAGCCGATCATTAGAGGCTTTTTTTTTTTACTTTTAAAAGCATTTTTTCGGCCGAAGAGGTTGTAGAAAAAATGCTTTTAAAAATTAAAAAAAAAAAGCCTCTGATGATTGTGCGACTCAGCTGGGCATGGGGGGGGGCAGGGATTTTTGCTACGGGTTCTCCGAACCACCCACTTCCATTGCTACCGGATCGGGCGATCCGGTCCAAACCGGGAGTATTTCACCCCTGCAAGCTACCAAGAGTCATCTTATAAAGGAGATTTAATAGATAAGTCAATAAAATAAACATTTTCTTTGGAAAGTTGCCTTCGATGGATCATTTGGGAATCGGAATCATTTCTTGCCATTGGGCAGAAAAGAAAAGGTTGAGAAGATCAATCAAGATTAATCAATCAGAATAGAATTGGAAGGGACCTTGGAGGTCTTCTAGTCCAGCCCTCTGCTCAAGCAGGAGACCTTTTGCCATTTCAGACAAGTGACTGTCCAATCTCTTCTTGAAAACCTCCAGTGATGAAACACCCACAATTTCTGAAGGCAAGTGTTCCACTGATTAATTGTTCTCACTGTTGGGAAATTTCTCCTTAGGTCTAGGTTGTGTCTCTCCTTCATTAATTTCCATCCATTGCTTCTAGTTCTGCCTTTAGATGCTTTGGAGAATAGGTTGACCCCCCTCCTCTTTGTGGCAGCCTCTCAAATACTGGAAGACTGCTATCATGTCCCCCCTAGTCCTTCTTTTCTCTAGACTAGCCGAACCCAAATCCTACAACCGTTCCTCATATGTTTTAGTCTCCAGGCCTTTGATCATTTCAGTTGCTCTTCGTTGCACTTTTTCCAACGTCTCGACGTCTTTTTTGTAATGGGGTGACCATAACTGGATACAGAAACCGATCCGCGAAAGGAAGTTATCTTCGTCCCTAAGATAACGCAACGCTTTTTGCATTGATCTTCTTCCATAATTCTGCAAAGCTTCCATTATTCTTCCCAAAGCATCTCAGCCTAATTACTTCTTTTGTCAGAGACAAGCCGATAACCCCGTAGAGCAAAATCACACGTTTCCCTCTTTTGTTTCGGAGTGCTCCATTGTCCTCGCGAAATTCAGAAACCCAGCCGAGAAAAATGTGGGGGATGAAAGAATTAAAAGAGGTCATCAAAGCAATGTGGCATCATCTGAGCTAGCCTGCTCTTCTGATGCTTTTAAAAGCCCTTGTTAAGTCACCCAGACTAATTAGTTCCTTTAGACTGGCAAGCAGAAAAATCTCTTGGCTCTGCCACCTGCTTGGCAGTACAATTCCTTAAAGAGGAAGAGAAATCGTCATCGGAGAACATTCAAGTTAGTCCTTGACTTAGAACCGTTCATTTAGCGACCGAAGCTACAACAGCGCTGAAAAAAGGGACTTACAACCAGTCCTCGCACTTATGACCATCACATTCCTGTGGTCCAGTAGTGGATTTCAAATCCTGGCACTACCAGTTTGCTATTAGGAGCGCAGGAGCGCACTTCTTCATTAGATTTTCCTCTGTCTCCTACAAATGAAGCTGATTTTGTTCTCTAGTCACTAAAAAATGCTACTCACTGTAAACAGGAGTTTATTTTTACCTGTTATGCCGACAAAAAATGAGCTTCTGACATTGTGAATGTTAAAATGATGGTGTTTCTGTTTGTTATTGCATTCTTTTTTCACAAGAAACCCCCGTGTTCCTCTCAAGACTGGAATAAATAGGCAGATATTTAACGTTTCTTTCTGTTTCTCCTATTTCCATTCATACTTGCTGCCCATCCCATTCATTCTGTGGTCCTGTGTGTTTATTGGTTTTGACGTTTTATGCCTGTTTGTACATAGTTCTCCTAAAGTATGCATTGTTGCTTAAAATTTTTAAAAATGTACCTAGAGTTTTGAACAATTCTCCTAACATAAAGCCATTTTGCGCGTGTCTTTTTTGAGAATGATAGTGGTTTTGTTCAGATTTCTGTCATCTCTCTATATAGTATAATTGTTCAACTGCATTTTCAAAATCTGAAAAACGTGAATTTCAAGTTATAATACCTGCAGAGAAGAACAACAAAGAGGATTAGGGGACTGGAGGCTAAAACATATGAAGAACGGTTGCAGGAACTGGGCATGTCTAGTTTAATGAAAAGAAGGACTAGGGGAGACATGATAGCAGTGTTCCAATATCTCAGGGGCTGCCACAAAGAAGAGGGAGTCAAGCTATTCTCCGAAGCCCCTGAAGGCAGGACAAGAAGCAATGGGTGGAAACTAATCAAGGAGAGAAACAATTTAAAACTAAGGAGAAATTTCCTGACAGTTCGAACAATTAATCAGTGGAACAATTTGCTTCCAGAAGTTGTTGATGCTCCAACACTGGAAGTTTTTAAGAAGAGGTTGGATAACCATTTGTCTGAAGTGGTGTAGGGTTTCCTGCCTAAGCAGGGGGTTGGACTAGAAGACCTCCAAGGTCCCTTCTAACTCTGTTATTCCTATTCTGTTCTGTTCTGTTCTGTTCTGTTCTGCTCTGCTCTGCTCTACTCTACTCTACTCTACTCTACTCTACTCTACTCTACCTTAGGTTAGAGAGAAACCTGTGTTAGCTTGCAACAGTTTTTAATTTAAATTATATAGGAGCAATTGTTACTAGTTCTTATAAACCATTCTTAATTCTTTTCAAGAGCATCTATTAAGGCAATGCAAAATCTGTTTGTTTCTAGCAGAAGTTAATCTAATTAAGTCTGCTAAACATCTTCAATCAAAATTGTTGCACATTCTACTTATTTAAATTTTTAGAACAAAGATTAACAATGATTCCTCTTAAATTATTATTAATTTATACTGTGAAATAGTTCTGCTCGACAATCTACTGACATGTGAAACAATTTTTTTTAAACATCATTTTTTAGAAACCTTGTACTACAGCACTGCTATTTTAGTTTGTAATCTCATTTCATTTCTTTCTTTAATCAAGCCTACTCTATTACCTCTCGTTTAAATACAAATTTAAATTTGACACACATATGCGAACTCAGAAACAACACAGTTTTTAATTTCACCTGCAAGGGGTTGCAATTTTTGCAGGAAAAGTTATGCAACATAATTTGTTATAAAGAGTGGATAGAAACTATCATCTAATTGCTAAATATTTTCTTTATATGCTTTTAAAATCATTTAAAAAATACCAATGGAATTTTTTTTTTTTTTTGCTCTTTCTTTCTTTAAAGCTAGTTGCTACTTGGTGTAGTGAATGAATTATACTACAGGTAGTCCTTGATTTAAAACTATTCATTTAGTGACCATTCGAAGTTACAATGACACTGAAAAAAAGTGACATGACTCTTTTTTACACTTGTGACCATTGCAACATACCCATGGTCATGTGATCAAAATTAAGACACTTGGAAGTGACTCGTATATATGACAGTTGCAATGTTCTGGGATCATGTGATCCCTTTTTGCAACCTTCTGACAAGCAAAGTCTGTGGGGAAGCTAGATTCACTTAACAACCATTGTTACTAGTTTAACAACTGCAGAGATACCCTTAACAAGTGGGGCAAGAAAGGTTGTAAAATAGAGCAAAGCTCACTTAATAAATGTCTCACTTAGCAACCTAAATTTTGGGCTCAGTTGTGGTTGTAAGTCAAGGACTACCTGTATTGCATAAATAATACATTCGGGCACAAAATTAGTGTCCAATTCTTTTTAAAATGGGGGAGAAGAGAAGGCATAAGGAATATGACAGTGGTGTAATGCTCCCGGTTCAGACCGGATCACCCGATCCAGTAGTGATGGAGGCAGGTGGTTCGGAGAACCGGTAGCAAAAATCCCTGCCCGCCCCCACGCCCAGCTGAGCCGCACAATCATCAGAGGCTTTTTTTTTTTTTACTTTTAAAAGCATTTTCTCTACAACCTCTTCGGCCGAAAAAAATGCTTGTAAAAGTAAAAAAAAAAAGCCTCTGATGATCGCGGGGCTCAGCTGGGATTGTCAAAGGCTTTTTTTTTCTTTTAAATGCCTCTGACGATCAGGCAACTCAGCTTGGATCATCAGAGGCATTTAAAAGAAAAAAACCCTCTGATGATCAGGCAACTCAGCTGGGATCGTCAGAGCCTTTTGAAAGCATTTTTTTACATCCTCTTCGCTGAAGAGGTTGTAGAAAAAATGTTTTAAAAGTAAAAAAAAAATTGACCACGCCCACCCAGTCACATTACCCCCCCCCACCAAGCCACGCCCACAGAACCGGTAGTAACAAATTTTAGATTTCATCACTGGAATATGATAATAACTATTTTATTCCCTAAAAACCATCAACCCTCCTAACCTTGAATATGAAATACGAAAAACACAGGAAAAGGCTGTTTACTTAACTGAGGGTCCTCCACATTCTAAATATTTATTTAATGGTATCTGCTTGCAAAATTTTTTTTGAAGTAGCTTGCACAAATCTTAAAATTACATTTGCTAATCGAAGGTAGCAGCTTTCTCCAACTTAGCTGGTGGATATTAAGATTCTAATTCTCAGCTTCTAATAAGATGGCGATGATTACTGGGAATCTTGAGGGTTCAACAACTAAACAAAAGAAATTTGGGGAGCAAACTTCAATGACAGCACCCCGAGTTATCTTTCTCCGTTCCAAAGCGATACAATGCTATCATTTTTTTCCCTCTCCCTTTTAATCAGAAACCACACGGTGACACTGTTTGCTTCCTAGAGTCTCTAGCAGCAGTGGATTATAATTAACAGGCAACAAATATCGCATAAAAAAAGAGAGAGAGAGAGAGAAATCAATGGCCGGCAGTATTTTACTTTAAAACACAAGTTTGCTTTTGGACAACTTGCCACGGAGTCTGTGGTTGGTTGAAGAGAAGAAAGATAGGGAAGCTGAGTTGCTTTTCAGGTGTGAAAATGTACAAGGCCTTTCTCCAGGCAAATCTGATCAGGGATTATACATAAAAAGTATTATGCAAACCTGAATTTAAGACTGTCAGTTTTGTTTTGATTTTTAAATCCTCCAAACCAGCTCCATATCACCTATGTTTGATATGGATCCACCACTTTATGGCTTTCGGATACTGTTCTGTCCCTGTACCATGCACACACCCCCACAGATGGCCCGGAGTTAATAAGCCACACGACAAAATTCTTTGATGATAAAGCTGGCAGCAACCCAGTGGCTAGCTGCCAATTCAGACTTTACTCACACAAAACAAAGATTAGACTGCAGCATTCCGATAAAACAGGCAGAGTGTCAATAATATAAGGATTAGTCCAAATGCAGTCCAATAAAGCAGACAAAGTCCAGTAATGCAGAGATCATGGAGTATTTCCAGTTTTTGCTCGTCACAAACTGAACCGGCCACCACACCCACATTTATACCCTGTGGGGTGTGGTCCAGTGACTCAGCTAATCTCTGGCACGCCTTCCCCTCTGCTGTGCATGCTTCTCCCTGCGCCTCTGTCGAGGGTCCAGCCAGCACTTGTCTTCCTCGTCGCTGTCCACCTGTGGCTGCGGGGACGTGCTTGGATCTGAGCGTATCGTTTGGCCTTCGGTGCCCTCCGGAGGCATTGCCAGAGAGGAGGGTCCTGGAGAGGGAGGCCTTGCCAACTCCTCCCCCTCACTCTCAGAGTCTGCATCTGTCAATAGCCCAGGCTCAGGCAACGGAGCCAAAACAGATACCTCACCTCACCTCCACTTGTCAAACCTTTGGCTAAGGAGAGTTTCTGGTCCTAAGTCTTCACTTCTTCTGCCACCATCCACTAATGTGGGGCTACTTTCAAGAAGGAAGTAAGTATCTGGGTTCTGTATTGACTGAACATCTTATGGCACAAACAAATAAACCCTTCTGATGAGGAAAAGGTCCTAGAACAGGGATGTCAAACTCAAGGCCCGTGGGCCAGATGCAGCCCACGGGGTGCTTAGATCTGGCCGGTGGGGCCATCCTAGAAACAGCGAAGGACCGACCCGCAGCGCCTCTGCCAGCGAAAACGGAGCTTGGGAGGCTGCGATGGCCTCCTACAACCCTCTGCCAGTAAAAATGGAACTCGGGAGCGGCCGCACACAAGTGATGTTGGGATGGCCACGCCCACCCTGGCCACACCCACCTGCCCCCCAAGGTCAAACCAGGGGCAGGTTTCAAAACCCGTCGCTACCGATTCGTTCGTGGTTGCATGCATGCTTGTGTGCACAACGCTTCTGCACATGTGCAAAAGCTTTTGCGCATGTGCAGAAGCATCCGGGCAGGCGGGCGGAGCCTCCAAACCCAACCCTGATGTGGCCCTCAATGAAATCAAGTTTGACACCCCTGCCCTAGAAAGTACGCAGAAAAGAGATGATCAGGGGTTTGGAGGCAAAATCGTATGATGAACAGAATAACAGAATGTCTTTTGGGAAAACGACACTGTCAGTTCAATTCTGTATTGGAATTTTCAAAAAGAAAACCATAATAAAAATATATTTAAAAAGAAGATATTATATATATATATATATATATATATATATATATATATATATATATATATATATATATATATATGGCCCTAAAAACTTATTTTTTTCAGCTAGCCGGTCTGTCTTGATTTTATGGTTGGTTTTAAAATTTGATACGGATTTTAAATTGATAAGTTTTAAATTACAGGCCAAATTTATCTAATTATTTTAAATCTATTTTTAACTGTAACTTTATGTATAAATGTTTTTATTTTGGCTGTTCACCACCCTGAGTCCGAAAGGAGAAGGGCGGTATAGAAGTTTGAATAATAAAAATAAAATAAAATAAATTAATAAAGAAGAATATATTTTTAAAAAAGAATAACAGAGTTGGAAGGGATCTTGGAGGTTTTCTAGTCGAACTCCCTGCACAAGCAGGAGTCCCTTATCATTCCAGACAAGTGAATTAGATCACATGCAATAAAGTTAAAAAGCAATTACAGTAAACTAGTCAAAGCTCTCTCTTTAGCAAAAGATTCCAATAAACATAATAAGTTGCTTTAAAAAAGCGGAAATAACATCCCCTATTTTTTTCATTTGACCAAAAACTACCATGAATCTTAGACAATACACTTAAAAGTGCAATGCTTTGACATTACGGAGCCCTGATGACGCAGCAGACTAAAGCACTGTTATTAACATTCAGCTGCCTGCAATTACTGCAAGTTCAAATCTCACCAGGCTCAAGGTTGACTCAGCCTTCCATCCTTTCTAAGGTAGGTAAAATGAGAACCCAGATTGTGGGGGCAATAAACTGACTTTGTATAAATATACATGGAGGCTATTGCTTAACGCCTTGTAAGCCGCCCTGAGTCTCTGGAGAAGGGCGGCATATAAATCAAAAAAATAAAAAATAAAAAAATTACAGTTATAACAAATTGAATTTTATTCAGCAGCAATGAATCAATGAGATTTCCTCCCCCACCCCCCCTTTACTAAATTAGCAAAGTGTGGAAAATAATTGCAATTAGACTAATAATATTTTATTTTATTTTATTTTATTTTTATTTTTTTTATTTGATTTATATGCCGCCCTTCTCCGGAGACTCAGGGCGGCTTTCAATGTGCTCAGCAATAGCCTTCATCCTTTTGTATTTTATCTATTTTATTGAAGTAGATGCACTTAATAAGTGCTTAACAGCAAACAACATAACATCCCAACCAATCCTCTTTAGCCACAAATTTAGGGATCTAAGACTACAGCAGAGGTGGGTTTCAGCAGGTTCTGACCAGTTCTGGAGAACCGGTAGCAGAAATGTTGAGTAGTTCGGAGAACCAGTAGTAAAAATTCTGACTGGCCCCGCCCCATCTATTCTCTGCCTCCCAAGTCCCAGCTGATTGGGAGGAAATGGGGATTTTGCAGTATCCTTCCTCTGGATTGGGGTGGGAATGGAGATTTTACAGTATCCTTCCCCTGCCATGCCCACCAAGCCACACCCACAGAACTGGTAGTAAAAAATTTTGAAACTCACCACTGGACTACATCACAAATACTTACCATTGAGGGTGTGAAGTACATTTAGCCTGTCGAAGAGGAGGATGAGGGAAACACAATAGCTGTCTTCTAGTACTTGAGCGGTGGTCACAGACAAGAGGGGTCAACTTATTCTCCAAAGCATCAGAGGGCAGGACAAGAAGTAAAGGGTGGAAGCTTGTTAAGTAGAGATCCAACCAAGATGTGAGGAGAAATTTTCTGACAGTGAGAACAATCGATGGAATAGCTTCCTTCCTGAACTTGTGGGTGCTCCATCAATGGAGGTTTTCAAAAATAGACCAGACCACCGTTTGGATGGTACAAGGCAGGGGTGAAATGCTCCTCGTTCGGACCGGATTGCCCGATCCGGTAGCGATGGCGGCGGGTGGTTCGGAGAACCGGTAGCAAAAAAAAAAAAAAAAGCCTTGGTAGAGCCTTGGTAGTACAGTGGTCTAAAGCACCCTGTTATTAAGACCAGCTGCCTGCAATTACTGCAGGTTCAAATCTCACCAAGGCTCAAGGTTGACTCAGCCTTCCATCCTTCCTAAGGTAGGTAAATTGAGGACCCAGTTGTGGGGGCAATAAGGTGACTTTGTATAAATATACAAAAGTATGAAGGCTATTGCTTAGCGCATTGTAAGCCGCCCTGAGTCTCCGGAGAAGGGCGGCATATAAATCAAATAAAAAAAAAAAAATCCCTGCGCCCTGCCCCCCCCCCATGCCCAGCTGAGCCGCACGATCATCAGAGGCTTTTTTTTACTTTTAAAAGCATTTTTTCTACAACCTCTTCCGATGAAAAAATGCTTTTAAAAGTTAAAAAAAAAGCGCCTCTGATGATCACGCGGCTCAGCTGGGATCATCAGAGGCTTTTCAAAGCATTTTTTTCTGCAACCTCTTGGCCGAAGAGGTGGTTAAAAAATGCTTTGAAAAGTCTCTGACGATCCCAGCTGAGTTGCCTGATGGGCGGAGAGGCTTTTCAAAGCATTAGAAAAAATGCTTTGAAAAGTTAAAAAAAAATAGTTGGCCACACCCACCGTCACATTAAACCTCCCCCCCCACCAAGCCACGCCCACAGAACCGGTAGTAACAAATTTTAGATTTCACCCCTGGTACAAGGGCTCCTGCCTTGGGTAGGGATTGGACTAGAAACCTCCAAGGTCTTTTCTAGTCCTCTTAATCTAAGACTTAATGGGATGGCCTCATTCATTAAAACTTGTTAAAACATTGTCTTGCTCCAATAGTTTGCAATATTCTGGACTATAAACTAATTTAGCTTGTTCAGGAATAATTTTGACTATGGAATAGAGTCCCAGTTTTCAATGGAAATCATTTAATGGGGTGATTCTTAATTATTGGGTGTTTGGCAGACGGAGAGCGCATGTCTGTTTAGAAACAAATAGCTAGAACTGAACAAACTTTGTCATTCTGAACTCCGTGCTAGTTAAACAAAAAGTGATGCTTTATAATTGCATCTTGGTATGTGCAGCTCTGCAGAGCCTTCTGCAGTCCGAAGCCTGCCTTGTGAGGTCTAAGATATCAAAGGCATGGTTTGTGAATATAAACAAGAAATCTTCCCTCCCCCTCAAAAAATTTAGTTACTTAATTGTTCAGCGAAGAGATCTTTATAGGATGGGGTTGAAATTTAAGATGGTGACCTCAACAATGCTGCAAAAGATCCCTCTGTTTTTTTCAAAATGTGTGTTGTGTATTTAAAAACCAGGCAGAATTTCCATAGAAGAGAGTATTCGTGGCTCAGGGTTGAATTGTGGGGTCCTTGGTGCTTTTTGAGTTTGGTTGTTGCTAAGGAATTCACAAAGTAATCCTTGAGTAGCAAGGGTGTGCACATAAAAGCGTCTAAGAGTAGTTATGAATAAATACAGCCAACACACAGATACACTGAGTTGTGTTTACTTTCAGTAAGGCATAGTCCAATAAACAGTCCAGGTCATTCACATGTAAAACAGGAGATAGCAAAACGACAGTCCAGGGATAATCCAATAACAAAGTCTTCTTACCAGTGGTTGTAGTCATTCACAACAAACAGTTCTTCTGGATTTGCAAACAGTAGCATACGGAGATATCAGACAGCGAAAACAGCAAAGAGAAAAAGAAAAAACAAACCATGTTTCTAGCTCCCTCTTAAGGACATTGGCTACAAAGCTAACCAATCAGGACACAGGATGATGCAATACAGCAGACTTAAAGCTATATCGAGGTTTTATATATTGCCAACCCAACAAGGTAGTTAATAATCATTTCCTAACAGTTGTTTTCTTGCAGACATTTCATTACCCAACTAGGTAACATTATCAGTGCTACAGGAGAGTGGGGAGTTGCTCCCTGTTTTCCATTACGTTCTGTTCTGTTCCGTTCCGTTCCACAGAAGAATATATTTGTAGCTCAGGGTGAAATGTGGGGTCCTTGGTGCTCCCTGAGCTTTTCTTGCAGACATTTTATTACCAAACTAAATAACCTTATCAGTGCTAGAAGGGAATGGGACTTGCTCTCTGTTTATGCACAAATGGTTTGCCCTATGAGTGTTGGTGGGAGTGTTTTCGTCTTGGTAGTTCCTTGATTAGACTGCTGTTTACTGTTTGTTTGATTCTTTGTCTGGTATTAACCCTGGGGTCAGCTTATCTGGGTGGTGATAGCTGGTGAAATGTTTTGGTCTTTGTTTTTCCATTTCAATTGCATGTCAACTTGTTTCCTGGATCTTTAGAAGCACCAAAACCAGGGATGGGCTTCAAAAAGGGGTTCTCTGCCCAGTTGCTGGGTGGGCATGGCCATAGTGGGTGTGGCCTAGTTGGCCTCCTGCACTACATTGGGGGGGGGGTGTTTTTGCCCTCCCCGGGCTCCGAAGGCTTTTCCCGAGCCTCCAGGAGGGTGAAAACGGCCTCCCCAGGCTCCGGAGGCCCTCTGGAGGCTGGAAACGGGCCCATTTCCGGCCTTCCTGAACTTCCGGTAGGCCCGTTTTTCGCCCTTCCCGAGCCTCCATGCACGCCCTGCACTTACCTGGATCCAAAACAGGACTCCTGGGAGAGGAGGGGAGGGATGGGGCCAGCCAGGAGTGGGATTTTGGGGTTCTCCGAATTGCACAGAATCTTAGCTAGAGGTTCTCCCGAACCCCCAAGCAGCCCACCCCTGACCAAAACCATCGTATGATTGAAGCTGCCAAGGTACAAAGGAAAAACAAGCTTCGTTTCATAAATGGACATGGTCTGATTTCAAAAAGGAGGGTGTCTTTAAAACACAGAGAGACAGAGAAATAACACACCAAGGAGAGCAATGCGAGGCTGTTGGCATCATCTGTTCAGATTATGGAGATTAACAAGTATTTTGAATGGCTATTGTCTTATATTAACTAATACACAAGGTCAGTCAGGACAGGACTGATTGTTCTGTCCTTGCATGGTTATGAAAAAAAAAATTTTTTTAGGGAGGGAAAAGGAATGGAATAGGTTGAGTGAGACCAGTGAGTGGGTTAAAGCTAAAGAAGGAAAAAATGCTAAATAGAACAAATTTGCTCTTGTAGACGGCTTGGCCAATAACGTCAGGGAATTATTGTTGTCAGGGATGAGAATGTATAAATAGAGGGGTGAAACTCTGGCACTTTTAAAAACCCTGCCTGAAAATTTTGCCTTGTTTCCTGGATTGGCTTCCATTTAATGCTATTTTGTAATTTAGGAAAAAAAATCAGCATCTGGATAGCACCACCTGGAGAAGGTTAGCCTAGTCTTTTCTTTCAAAAAGAAAGAAGGAAAAAAAAGCTTCTGGAAACACAACTGCTTGCTGCAAGTAGACCAGCCTGAGATCCAAATCATTTTATTAATGGAGATGCTTGAGGAAAATGCCAGTAAAACGAGGCAAACATTTTCCACCGCATTTTCCACTTTTGAGTAAAAAAGCAGGACTGCAATCGATGCTCGAGGACAAAAATAATAATAATAATTCTCTCCTGGGAGTATAAAGATTATAATGTATAAGGCAGGTGAGCATCCTGGGGAAGAGAAATCAAGGTGCCAGTGCTAAGAAGATCATGTTCATTGGTAATTTTGCATTGCCTTCTAGGATAGTAACGTCTAAAGCTATTCGTGTCATACCTTTGTTTAAAACATTGGGCGATGGGGACAGCTCAAAGAGATTTGGAGCAAGATCTAATTCAATTTTCAATGTATTATATTCAACATATAAGCTCTTATGAAGTTTTGAGTGTATTCCCGGAAAGGAATGAGTGGGCAAGAAATAACGAGACAGTTCTGTGTATATGTGTGTGTGTGTGTGTGTGTGTGAAAGAGAGGGAAATAGGGAGAGATGGAGAGGGAAAAGAAGATGGAGAAGGTGAGGGAGATGTAGGAGAGGGAGATAGGAAGAGGGAGGGGAAAGAGAGGGTGGGAGAGAGAAGGAAAGAGGGAGAGAGGGAGAGAGGGAGATGTAGGAGAGGGAGACAGGAAGAGGGAGAGGGAAGAGAGAGGGGGAGAGAGAAGGAAAGAGAGAGGGAGAGAGAGGGAGATGTAGGAGAGGGAGACAGGAAGAGGGAGAGGGATGAGAGGGAGAGAGAAGGAAAGAGAGGGAGATGTAGGAGAGGGAGACAGGAAGAGGGAGAGGGAAGAGAGAGGGGAAGAGAGAGGGAGAGAGAGGGAGATGTAGGAGAGGGAGACAAGAAGAGGGAAAGGGAAGAGAGGGGGAGAGAGAAGGAAAGGGAGAGGGGGAGAGAGGGAGATGTAGGAGAGGGAGACAGGAAGAGGGAGAGGGGAGAGAGAGGGGGAGAGAGAAGGAAAGAGAGAGGGAGAGAGAGATGTCAGAGAGGGAGACAGGAAGAGGGAGAGGGAAGAGAGACGGAGAGAGGGGGAAGACAGGGAGAGAGAGAGGGGGAGTGCACAAGAGAGAAAGAACAGCTTTTCCCCTCCTTAAAGTGTCCCTCTGGGAATCTAGGGTAAAAAGAAAATGGAGATCAAGACCTCTCACCAGTTTCCCAGCTCTTCAGATTAGCTACTCAGTTTTTTCCACCCACCCCCGAGCCTCCTCCCCACCCCCTCCAAAGGAACAAAGGAGAAGAAGCCCATTCCCCAAACGGCCAACGGTTGTCTCACTCCATGCATTATGATGATCCTCCGATGTAACCAGGATCCAAACAAACATTCTCCAGGAAAGACCACCTGCTAACAATGCACATTTAGTCTCCTCAGAAACAGAAGATGGCCTCTGTTTACATCGCACTCATCTTAAAGCTCTCAGCTGGCTTTGTGTTGCTTTTCATCGGCTGAATGTCTTTCTCATTGTTATTACACGGCTTTCATCTCAGATAAATATTGCTTTTAACAAATGATGTGTGCACTTGAAACTAAGAATTCCTTTTGTTTCACACCAAGCCAGGCCAAGAGATTTTTTTCCCCTCCTTGACTCCCTTTCAGAACTAAAAAAAAAATAATAATCATGAGATACGTTGTCTAGGACAAGAACGATGCAGACTTGAACTCACAAACAGCTCCTAATTTGGTGATTCTTCTGCTACACCAATCTCTTTTTTCCGAAGACATGTCATTTCTTCATAGGGATGCGTGTGTGAGCTCCATCAGACAACAAGGCTAACTCTGGCCAGTTACTTTCTCAGCTGCTTTTTCTTCACTCAGCATTGTTTATATTTATATTTATTTATTTGTCAAGAAAGTATTAGGTAATAAGTATAAACATGGATTGGATATATAAAATAGATACAAATTGAGGAAACATTAGGACAGGGACGGTAGGCACGCTGGTGCTCTAATGCACGCCCCTTACAGACCTCTTAGGAATCGGGTGAGGTCAACAGTAGACAGTCTTAGATTAAAATTTTGGGAGGTTTGGGATGAAACCACAGAGTCAGGTAGTGCGTTCCAGGCATTGACCACTCTGTTGCTGAAGTCGTATTTTCTGCAATCGAGTTTGGAGCATCAAAACATAAAACAGTACTGGTCAAGAGTTTCTTATTAAACTCTTCTTATTAAAAAAGATGTTGAGACTCTAGAAAAAGTGTAGAGGAGAGCAACCAGGATGATTAGGGGACTGGAAGCTAAAACATATGAAGAACAGTTGCAGGAACTGGGCATGGCTAGTCTAGTGAAGAGATGGACCAGGGGAGACATGATAGCAGTGTTCCAATATCTGAGGAGCTGCCACAGAGAGGAAGGGGTCAAGCTATTTTCCAAAATACCTGAAGGCCAAACAAGGAATAATGAATGGAAACTGATCAAGGGGAGATTCAAACCTAGAAATGAGGAGGAACTTTCTGACAGTGAGAACAGTCATCCCATGGAACAGAAATTGCCTTTGGAAGATGTGGGAGCTTCATCACTTGAGACTTTCAAGAAAAGATTGGACTGCCATTTGTCAGAAATGGTATAGGGTCTCCTGCTTGAGCGGAGGGTTGGACTAGATGACCTATAAAGTCCCTTCCAACTCTGTTAATCTGTTAAAAGTAAAACAAAAATGTAGGTGTTGGACAGAGAGAAATCTTTTCTCTTGGTCTCCCAGAAATCATGTGTGACATACCAATCAATGACAGGTGAATTATTATTTATTATTTAAAGAACATACCATCAAAACTGACACCAGCCGAAGCACAGACCAATTCAAAGAAGTAGTGCAAGATTGGAAGAGGTGGAGAGACCTGGCCCAGAGAATCACTAAGAGTCAGACATGACTGAATGGATAACATCATTATGAATCATTATGAATTAATTATTTAAGAACAATGCATCCATTTCCCTAAACATGATAATGTTTTGCATTAAAACATTCAAATTTTGGCAAGAGTGATGAGTTAATGGATTGATACGTGTGGCCTTATCATTAATTGTCTACCCTATGTATTTGGTTGGTTTATCTATCTATCTTTCTTTCTTTCTTTCTTTCTTTATTTATTTATTTATTTATTTATTTTTATATTTATTTATTTAGAGACCACCCTTATCACTCACAGAGTGACATTGTGGATCAAAGGCTCTATATCATCTCTCTCTCATCTATCTATCTATCTGTCTATCTATCTATCTATCTATCTATCTATCTATCTATCTATCTATCATCTAGCTATCTAGCTATCATCTATCTATCATACATCTCTCTCTCTATCTATCTATCTATCTCTATCTATCTATCTACCTATCATCTGTCTGTCCGTCTATCTATCTATCTATCTATCTATCTATCTATCTATCATCTATCTATCTATCTATCTATCTATCTATCTATCTATCTATCATCTATCTATCTATCTATCATCTATCTATCTATCTATCTATCTATCTATCTATCTATCTATCTTTCATCTATCTATCTATCTATCATCTATCTATCTATCTATCATCTATCTATCTATCTATCTATCTATCTATCTATCTATCATCTGTCTATCTATCTATCTATCTATCTATCTATCTATCATCTGTCTATCTATCTATCTATCTATCTATCTATCTATCTATCTATCTATCTACTCTATCATCTATCATCTTCTATTAATAAAGTTGAATACATTCAGGGAACATTCAAAAAATCAAAGTTGGAAAAGTCTGTGAAATCTCTGCAGCATGTCTGCATCTTTCCCAATTGGTCTGAAGAGATTTGATTGAATTTGATACTTTGAATGATTTTAGAGATTCAATATAGAAATAAGAATTGGGTACTAGAACCCCTCAAAGTGGACAACAAGACAAATCTCTAAATTGTTGGTGTATAGTTCTAATAAGGACAACTGCTTGGCGAGATACGACAAACAGTCACGAAGTCCCAGTGTTTCTCTCTTCAGATAGAACTGAAAAATCTTCTCGGATGAGAAGCGAAACATCTTCAGGGAAAAACAAAAAAAGCCCAGTTGGCTTTTGAAAAAACACCTTTGGGAGCCTCTCTTTAGATACTTGAAGGTGAGAGTAACCACTCCCCATATCCCTAATTGTCATAATCGCTCGGGCTATATTGGACTGTGGCCGAAGGTGAGCACTTTCTGATTCTTGTTGCTATTTCTTCTGATTTGACAAAATGACAGTGTACTGTAAAAACCTCAGAGTTTCAATTTTTTTCCCCTGATCAGTTTCATCAATTGTTCTGCCAACTGAGTAATGACAGGGACCACACCAAGGTAACAAAGGAACCCTAGAAAAGTTGTCTTATAAGGAGCTATAAAAGAAAAGTGAGATTTGAAGGGGGTGGAAGTTGACAGCTAAACTCATTGAGAATGCCTCAAGTGGGAAGAAAACACAACCAGGAAAACTATGCATGTATCCACCTGCCCCTCCACTTTTAAATGGAGACAAATGAACTGAACATCATCTATCGAGATTGATGGATGGATGCATGGTTGTGCATGAGTACTGTGTTATTTTTATGTGTGGGTTTCTGAAGAGCGAGGAAAGGGAGGCATATTTCTCCACTCAACTTTCTCCCAAGAACTTTGCTTTTAAAGAGAGGGGAAGAATACTCCGTGGGGTTTAATGCTCTTGACTGTGAATTGAATCCGGGTCTCTTCAATCCACAGTTTGCTACAAGGAACTTCAGTCTGGAGAAGTTGAAATGAGCAGTCCATTTCTATCTTACTATCTTACAATAGTAAGTAAAGCTCCTTGGGCATTCTTATCATTCCTCCAATCCAGGGGTGGGTTCTACTTACCTTTACTACTAGTTCGAATCATGCCCGTGCGCGCTCGTTTCTCTCTCTCATGCACACACTCTTCTGCGTATAAGCAGATCGCTTCTGATGACGTCCGGGTCAGTGGGCGGAGCCTCCCACCAGTTTTATTACCGGTTCTATAGAATCGGTCCGAACCGGGGGGCAACCCACCACTGCTCCAGTCTTGAAACTAATCTTCCATTTATGCAAACCATCCTTTTTTCTCCTTTTTATTCATTTATAATATCAAATATATGAATACCAAAGCAAATAATAGGAAAAGTAGGGGAGGGAAAAGGGAAGAGAAAAGTGTAGAGAACAAGAGAAAAAGAAAGAAAAGGCATCAATGTCTGATTCTTTTTGGTGCAATAAAATAAGAAATAGCATCGAATCTAAAACATATCAAGAACAGTTGCTGAACTGGGTATGTTTAGTTTAGTGAAAAGAAGGACTAGGAGTGAGCAGTGTGCAGCAACAGCTAAAAAAGCCAATGCAATCTTAAACTGCATTAATAGAGGGATACAATCAAGATCAAGGGAGGTACTAATGCCACTCTATAAAGCCTTAGTACCTTGAATACTGCATCCAGTTTTGCTCACCACACTGTAAAAAAGATGTTGAGACTCTAGAAAAAGTGCAGAGGAGAGCAACCAGGATGATTAGGGGACTGGAGGCTAAAACATATGAAGAACAGTTACATGAACTGGGCATGGCTAGTCTAGTGAAGAGAAGGACCAGGGGAGACATGATAGCCGTCTTCCAATACTTGAGGGGCTGCCACAGAGAGGAGGGGGTCAAGCTATTTTCCAAAGCACCTGAAGGCCAGACGAGGAATAACAGGTGGAAACTGAACAAGGGGAGATTCAACCTAGAAATGAGGAGGAACTTTCTAACAGTGAGAACAATCAACCAATGGAACAGAAGTTGCCTTCAGAAGTGGTGGGAGCTTCATCACTTGAGACTTTCAAGAAAAGATTGGACTGCCATTTGTCAGAAATGGTGTAGGGTCTCCTGGTTGAGTGGGAGGTTGGACTGGATGACCTATAAAATCCCTTCCAACTCTGTTAATCTGTTAATGATAGCAGTGTTCCTATCTCTCAGGGCCTGCCACAAAGAAGAGGGAGTCAAGCTATTCTCCAAAGCAACCTGAGGGCAGAACAAGAAGCAATGGGTGGAAACTAATCAAGGAGAGAAGCAGCTTAGAACTAAGGAGAAATTTCCTGACAGTTGGAACAATGAATCAATGGAACAACTTGCCTCCAGAGGTTGTGAATTCTCCAACACTGGAAGTTTTTAAGAAGAGATTGGACAACCATTTGTCTGAAATGGTATAAGGTTTCCTGCCTGAGCAGGGGGTTGGACTAGAAGACCTCCAAGGTCCCTTCCACTCTGTTATTCTATTCTATTCTATTGTATAATCTTTGCACCTCAACTTTTTACTTTTACATAATACTATAAATTAGCCGTTTCTATAACAACAAATCTATATAATGAGTAAAACACAAAATCAAAGTTTTATTTTTTTCCCACCTCAAGCACAAAGTCCAGATGTGGTTTCCAAGTAGAAACAAAAGTATTTTTGGGTTGTTGTTTTTTTAATCAAAACAGTCAGTTTAGCCACCTTTGCTAACTCCATTAATTTTTGCAACCATTCATCCATTGTAGGGATTAAAGCATCCTTCCATTTTTTGTGTAAAGTAATCTTTCTGCCATCAACATATGGCAATTCCACACACACACACACACACAGGGGTGAAATCCAGCAGGTTCTGACAGGTTCTGGAGGACTGGTAGTGGAAATTTTGAGTAGTTTGGAGAACTGGCAAATACCACCTCTGGCTGGCCCCAGAGTGGAGTGGGAATGGAGATTTTGCAATATCCTTCCCCCAGAGTGGAGTGGGAATGGGGATTTTGCAGTATCCTTCCCCTGGAGTGGGGTGGGAATGGAGATTTTGCAGTATCCTTCCCCTGCCAAGCCCACCAAGCCACACCACGCTCACAAAGCCACAGAACCCGGTAGTAAAAAAAATTGGATTTCACCACTGCTCCACCCCCCCCCCCAAGTTTTTTTCTATTAAACACAAGAGAAAAGTTTCTGGTTTTATCTTTACATTCACTTTGAGAATCTTCTATATTAGAATATGAATCCAATCTTCCACTTAAACGTAAATTTAAGGGAATGACTCTTTAACTGATATTCATCTGAGACATTTCTCCAACATCATACCCTGTTTTCCCCAAAGTAAGACATCCCCTGATAATAAGCCCAATCGGGATTTTGAGTGCATGGCAATAAGGCTAAGTGTCAGGTTTCAAGGTCGTCTCAAATAAATTGCATTTCAAACAAAGTCTTTGAAGAAAAACTCCTATTTATTAAGCACGACATTCTAAATCCGACTTCATCGAAGCCAACACTGACTTCCAGACCCAAAACCCTCCCTTTCCGTTCCCCATTCCCCTGCACTCATTGGCCATCTTCCAAGTCATTCTATCCCTAATCTACTGCTCCAGCTCAAAGGAATTTCCCCCCTCCCATCCCATCTCCTAGGGGATATTATCTCCAGGGAAAATAAGTAGGTGAAAAGTCAAACGTCCCTTTCCAAACGCCTCCGCTTCTCCTTCTTATGTCAGCACTAGAGTAAATGCAGCTTGAAGTGCTGACACCAAGCACTTACTTCAGGGTTCAAAAAAAAATATAAGACAGGGTCTTATTTTCGGGGAAACACAGTAGTGAATGGAAAGAATATTCTTTCACTGATATTCAGGCAGCAGTCTTGAATTCTCTACATTCTTAAAGGGAGTAGTTTCAAATCCTCTTTACTTGACAATAAAGTTGTCTCTTAAGGGGGTTTGGATCTAATGGCTATTTTGCAGCGTTCACTTCCTCACTGAGTTATTGGCAGGAAGAAACAGAGGAAGAAAGAGAAACGGAAGAGAAGTAGAGAATCACAGCATTAGAAGATGGCACATAGGTCATCAAGACCAGCCTTCTGTTGAGCGCAGCAATCCAAATTAAAGTAATTTAGGATGGCTAGGCATGTCTTGAAGAGATCCAGTGAAGTGGAACCTACCACGTCTGAACTCCAGAAGAAAAGCAAGACAGATATGGAATCAATAATTAAGATCTCATTGAAATGGCTGCAGTTTTGCCCAGAAAAATAAACATACGGAAGACTGCAGTCTGTCTACTGTTAGAAGAAATATCCATCTGGGTTCAGCTCCAAGTGGGGAAAAAGACACTGGAAACATGGAGACTGCTTGGAAAGATGGTTTAATGGTGGACAGGATCACATGGCTTGAGTTCCTGAACAGAAAAGGGAAGAGATACTGAGAGTTCCTGGGTTTTTATGCCCTCTCTGGGCTCTGAACTTCCTGGGGCACAGGACGAGTATCCTGATTGGTTGTCAGACTCCCAGGGGATGGGGGTCTTAGTTAGCCTTGATGGTTGATGTAATCTTCCCAGGTGCCATGTGGTGAGTTTCTGTTGCTAGATGGGTCCTATTGTGTTGCAGACGATGGTCCATTGACAAAGGTGGGGGGAGGCAGGAAGCTGCTTTGTCTTTAAAACACGTTTCTCCATTTCTCATCCAGGGAAATATAATATTCTGCCTTTTTAATATTTCCTAAAATATTTCATTCTTCTAGGTGAGGGGTAGGTGCTAACTTCCTACACTACAATAAAGTTCCATCTGTTTAATTAAAGTGAAAACGTCTTCATTCATTCATAAAGCTGTTGGTTATCACCTTTAAAGCGCTCCATGGCATAGGACCTGGATATCTTCGAGACGGCCTGCTGCTACCGACGGCCTCCCCTCGACCTGTGCGCTCCCACAGAGAGGGCCTCCTCAGGGTGCCATCAGCCAAACAATGTAGGCTGGTGACCCCCAAGGGGAGGGCCTTCTCTGTGGGGGCACCTACCCTCTGGAACCAGCTGCCCCCAGAGATAAGGAGAATCCAAGACCTCGGTGCCTTCCGCCGTGCCCTTAAAACTTTCTTTTTTCAGCAAGCCGGGCTGGCCTAACACTTCTTTTTAAATGTTTTTAATTGTTTTGTCATTGCTTTTAATTATGGGGCCAAATATATATATATATATATATATATATATATATATATATATATATATATATATATATATATATATATATATATCTTTTTAATTGTATTTTAATGTTTGTAGTTTATATTTTTACTTTGGCTGTACACTGCCCTGAGTCCTCAGGGAGAAGGGCAGTATATAAATTTGATATAAAATAAAATAAAATAAAATAAAATAAAATAAAATAAAATAAAATAAAATAAAATAAAATAAAATAAAATAAAATACATTCATTCTCCCTTGAAACACACACACACACACACACACACACATATATATATGTCTGGATTTGTCTAGCGGTTACAATCCAGTTTTTCCTTGTGTGTTTGTATAAGGAATGATCTCCCAGCTTTTGAAATCGCTAAGAAAGAGTCAATCCAGGCAATTCCCTTTTGTTCTGCTAGAACACTTTACTGTCTGCTTCTATCCCCACCCCCACTTTAGACAAGCAAGCTTGAATGAGCAATGGAGAGTGGGAAGGCAGTGTAGAGAACCTCCCAACCGCTCTAATTGATTTCACAGCAGCTTAAAAAACAATGCTAAGTATTGTCGCGGATGGTCCCTCATGCCCCTAAATCAAGTTCCCTGAGATAGATTGCATGCCATCCGCAGGCCATTTGAAAATCTCAAGGGTAACTTCACATTCTGCGATTTATGATGGCTTGTTAGGAACCAGGCCTCTCTGGAGTCCAGGGAGAAACAGAGATGAGTAACATGCAAACTCCATCGTACCCTTTGTGTCAAATGTAGAACGGAACTCCTAAATCTGTCTCACGGTTTGTCTTTTTTTTTTTTGTTCAGGATGCCTCACAGAACAATCCTCATTTTGCAATGTGTCCTACTGACAATTAAACAACTTAATGTTGTTTGTACTTCTGGGCATTTTACAGGATGCATAAAGCATAGAGGATGCATCTTTAGTAGAAGTCTTGAAAGTGAACTAATGAGGCTGATATACAGAGATCCTAAATTGACATTTTAATAGTGTTAAGTAATGTCTATAATAATTCAACGTAGTCTAAAGGTATCTTCTGCTGTAAAAATTCTTCCTTTAACTAAAGGATCGGGTGAGTTAGTACCCTTAGTTTCAGTTTATGGGTGCAGTAAGTGATTGGAACATTTCAAGGTTCATAATTAAAAAGGCTTCTTTTAAAGTTTTTATAGAAGTCAGCTGAAAGAAAAAAAAATTAACCTACTTTCCTGTTCTTTCCCTACTTTCTTATGCAGTAAACCTGGAGGCATTTCAAATGGTATAAACCAGTGATGGCGAACCTTTTTGGCACTGAGTGCTGAAAAGGTCATGAGGAAATGTCATGCGTGTGCCAGTGGTGGGTTTCAAATTTTTTTACTACTGGTTCTGTGGGCGTGGCTTGGTGGGCGTGGCATGGCTTGGTGGGTGTGGCAGGGGAAGGATACTGTAAAATCTCCATTCCCTCCCATTCGGCCAAACAGTGTCGACTGGCGGCCCCCAGGGGGAGAGCCTTCTCTGTGGGGGCACCCGTCATGTGGAACTAGCGCCCCCCGGAGATACGGAGGATCCCGGACCTACACGCTTTCCGCCGTAACATCAAAACATTTCTATTTCAGCAGGCCGGCCTGGCCTAACCACTCTTTTAAATTGTTTTTAAAAATTTTTTAAATTTTTAAATTTTAAACTTGTCTTATGAATTTGGGGTATTTTAAATTTTGTTTTCTCAGCCAATTATTTAATTGTATTTTAATGGGTTTTTTTAACATTTATATTATATGTATTTTATTCGGCTGTTCACTACCCTGAGTCCTTTGGGAGTAGGGCGGTATATAAATTCAATAAATAATAATAATAATAATAATAATAATAATAATAATAATAATAATAATAATCCAGGGGAAGGTTACTGCAAAATCCCCATTTCCTCCCGATCAGCTGGGACTTGGGAGGCAGACAATAGATGGGGGTGGGGCCAGTCACAATTTTACTGCCGATTCTCCGAACTACTCAAAATTTCCGCTAACGGTTCTCCAGAACTGGTCAGAACCTGCTGAAAACCACCTCTGGCGTGTGCGCTCATCGGGGCTGTGCTCCGGGAAAGCCGAAGTTCCAGATTCTAGCACGCATGTGTGCCCGATGATCAGCTGGCTGGTGCGCATGCACAGGCCGGTTTTCGGCACTGTCGCGCATGTGAAGGGATTGCACTCTGGAAAAGCCAAACTTCAGAGTTCTGGCGCACATGCGCACCCGACAATTTAGCTGATCAGTGAGGATGCACACACCTATTTTTGGCACTGCTGCACACACAAAGGACAGATGATCATCACGCGTGCATGCAGGCCAGAAACCTGGAAGACAAACAGGCAAGGCTGTGCGTGCCGGGCGACATGGCATGCGCAGAAGCATTCTGATGATGTCGGTGTCGGTGGGCGGAGCCTCCCACCGGTTTTACTACCGGTTCTATAGAACCGGTGCGAACCGGAGGCAATCCAATGCTTCCATTGTAGCTGGCTCTTGGTGCCAGAAATGACAAAACCATCAAGCAGGGGCCTTCATTTTCTGTTTCCCATATTCCAAGAGGTGCCGATGCAAATAAGATCAAAAATATTATTATAGTGATTGACCTCTGAGAAAGGCACGATTGTTCATGCTGAAATGGGATAAATGAATCCATATTGGTGTCCAAATGCATTTACCTCCAGCCCAAAAGTTCATTGTATGTGGGCTTATCACAGGCAATGAATATCAAACATGATATTCCGTACGACATGAGCATATTCTGAGCAAACTTCTCCTAACTACGCTGCTGGACCTCACATCTGTCAATTCGTGTTTCGTGTCGCCAAGAGGCTGTGTTCCAGAGGACTTCAGTTTTCATGTCAGTGATGAGGGGAAGAATGTGACACAACTGATATATCTTTATCCAAGATAGCTTAACTTAACCTCACTTTCTCCACCTCAGGGGGAGAATCTTATTCTTGATGTGGTGTTCACATCAACAAATTTCAAGATGGAACAAATGATATTTTGGTAGGGAGGCTGAGTTCTAAGCAAGGTTGTAGACATTTTTCAGTTGTTCAAGATTCTGGGGGTGTTATTCTATTTCATTTCTTGCATTAGGATTTCCCTTCTTTTCTTCCTTCCTTCCTTCCTTCTTCCTTTCTTCCTTCTTTCCTTTCCTTTTTTTCCTTCCTGTCTTTCTTCCTGCCTTTCTTTTTTCTCCCTCCCTCCCTCTCTCCCCCTCCTTCCCTCCCTCCCTCCCTCTCCCTCCTTCCTCCCTCCCTCCCCTCCCTCTCTCCTTCCTTCCTTCCTTCCTTTCTTTCTTTCTTTCTTTCTTTCTTTCTTTCTTTCTTTCTCCTTTCTTCCTTCTTTCCTCCCTCCTTCTCTCTCCCTCTACTCCCATCTCTCCTCCTGTCTTTCTTCCTGTCTTTCTTTTTTCTCCCTCCCCCTCCCCTCCTCCCCTCCCCTCCCTCTCCCTCTTCTTTCTTTCTTTCTTCCTTCCTTCCTCCCTCCCCTCCTTCCCTCCCCTCCCTCTCCCTCTCCTTTCTTTCTTTCTTTCTTTCTTTCTTTCTTCCTTCCTTTCTTCCTCCCTCCCTCCCTCCCTCCCTTCTCCCCATGATACAGAGATTGAGGCAGAGAGAGACACACACAAAAAGAGAGAGAGATACAGAGACACACATACACACAGAAAGAGAGAGATACAGAGAGAGAGAGAGTGAGGTAGAGAGAAATACAGAGAAAGAGCATAAACAGAGAGACAGGGACACACAGAGAGAAAGATAGAGAGACAGAGAAAGACAGAAAAAGACAGAGAGAGGGTGAGAGAGTGTGAGGTACACACACACACACACAGAGAGAGAGACATAAACAGAGAGTGAGGCAGAGAGTGAGGCAGAGAAAGAGAGAGAGAGACAGAAAGAGACAGACAGACATAGACAGACAGACAGACACAGAGAAAGAGAGAGGGAGAGGGAGAGCAAAGAGAGACAGAGAGAGAGATCCTGAAATCGGAGGCTGGAAGTTGAAAATATGTGTATGTATGTATTTTTTGTATATATGAAAATAGTGGTCCCTCTGTGCTAATGCAATAAAAATCCAGCTGTATTCGTTGTATAAAGTAATATGCCAAAAGAGGATATTTTTAACCCATGGAGAATCACAATTTAAACATGCTTTATTTTTTGTTAGTTTCCAATTTACCTTTTAATTCAGTGTTTCTTAAAGTTGACAACTTTAAGATGTATGGACTTCAACTCCCAGAATTCTCCAGCCAGCATGCTGGGAAATTCTGGGAATTTATTTATTTATTTATTTATTTATTTATTTATTTATTTATTTATTTATTTATTTATTTTTCATATTTGTATACTGCCCTACTCCCGAAGGACTCAGGGCGGTGAACAGTCATAAATAATACAAAGACATATAAAAGTTAAAGACTATTAAAAAACAGATTAAATAATTTAGGTTCAAAAAATTAAAACCAAAACATCCAAATTTATCTAAAAGAGATCTAAAACCCGATTTAAAAACCCGATTTAAAAGCCAATTTAAAAGGGAGAGTTAGGCCAGACCAGCCTGTTGGAATAGAAATGTTTTCAGGGCACGGTGGAAGATGCGTAAGTCTTGGATCCTTCATAACTCCGGGGGGAGCCCTTTCCAGATGGTAGGTGCCCCCACAGAGAAGGCTCTCCCCCTGGAGGCCGCCAGTTGACATTGTTTGGCCGACGGCACCCCGAGGAGCCCCTCTCTATGAAAGCGAACTGGTCGGTGAGAGGCTATTGGTGGCAGGAGGTGGTCTCGTAAGTACCCTGGCCCTGAGCCATGGAGCGCTCTAAAGATAGTAACCAAAACCTTGAAGCGTACCCGGAAGACCACCGGGAGCCAGTGTAGCTCGCGCAGGAGGGGAGGGTCACATGAGAGCGCCACATTGCTCCCGTCACCACCCGCGCGGCCGCATTCTGGACCAGTTGGAGCCTCCGGGTGCTTCTCAAGGGCAGCCCCATGTAGAGAGCATTACAATAACCCAGGCGTGAGGTGACAAGGGCGTGAGTGACCGTGCGTAACGAGTCCCGATCCAGAAAGGGACGCAATTGGCGAATCAGGCGAACCTGATAGAAAGTCCTCCTGGCCACGGCCGTCATATGCTCTTCTAAAGACAGCCACGAGTCCAGGAAGACGCCCAAGTTGCGAACCCCATCTGTGGGGGCCAACGACTCGCCCCCAATAGTCAGAGATGGCGCCAACTGACTATATCGGGACGACGGAAACCACAGCCACTCGGTCTTGGATAGGTTGAGTCTGAGTTTGTTCCTCCCCATTCAGATCCGTACGGCATTGAAGTCCCCACATCTTAAAGTTGTCAACTTCGAGAAACAATGTTATAGACGATTTTGATTCCAGGTTTTTTGCACTAGCTTCTACCCTGGGTAAAAAATTGGGAATGTTTTTCAGTTGCATCTCTGGTCGGATGCAATGCATATTAGATGTTATAAAATAAAATGTTTCTCTTCTGCCAGCTAAAACGGAGGCACGGTGCCAGATCCATTTAAAATGGGGGGAAATGGATAATAAAAATATATTTTTGTTTGATTGTTGTTGTTTTTTAAAAAATCTAATGACCCAATTGCTTTTCTATTCATTGTTTATCTGTTTTTAAATTCCCTCAAATAGATCTGTTGATCGCCATCCAATTGCTTTATTGATGCTGAATTGGCTCAACTAAACGCAAATAAATGGTGCCACTTTATGACACATGGATTTTTAACACTGGCATGGAGGGGAAGAGAGTGGCCAAGAACCTTTTGTATCAATTGCTTATATTTGGCCTTTGCTCAACACCCTGACTCTGACACTCTCATTGTTTTGTACAATTATGCAGCCCTCTGCCTAGTGTTCAAATGTTATCGATTCAATATAGCTTCCCTTCAAGTTGGCACATGGCATCTGCCAGTCGTACTTCACTCTCTGCCTCCATTTATTAACAGGCCTCTCTCATCTGCTGGCTGTTTTCTGAGGCATTTTCTGAGGCATTTCCTGCCTCGTAGTTCATACCGCTGATCTTTTGTCCTACAATTAAATACGTTTATGGATAATCTCACGATCTCCTGGTTTCCAGCCTGGTGCCTTAACCACTACTAGACCAAGCTGCCTGTTTTTTATTTGTTAGCTTGTTTTTGCTTTTTCTCTAATCACAGTTATTAATAATCTTTTAGCTTTCTTCAGCTCTTCACTTCAGACAGGCAGCCAACGCTATTTGGTCACATTAATAGACTTCAGGGTGGATTGAGAAAAAGGGGGGGGGACTTCAGATAGTTATTTTAAAAGAACTGATGAAAAAGGCTGTCGTTTCTGAACACATTTGTAATACATCTTAAACACACAGGATAATAATTAATAATTTAAAAAATCTATTTTTATTAGGTGCCACCTGACTCCAAAACCATCCTGGGTGGCTTACAATATAACAGACAAAATAAATTACATTCTAAACACAGAGGATCATAATTCATAATATAGATGTGAAGTTTCCGAAAAATGCCCTAATTAATTCATGAGCCATGAGCCGAACTTCAAAAGAAATACAGTCATTTATTAGGAGCACCATTTCGGCAATATTCGGATGCAGTTAGAACTAATCCTATGCAGATTTACGTTCCCCTATGACCCTGTCTCTCCCCTCCTCTCTGGCCATGTCATAAATCACATTCTCCAATTAACCACTTTGGCTGGCTGTGAAATCCAACACCCTCCTTCTGATTGCGGTCAGGAAGAATGTATGGAATGCACTTCAGTTAGGGAAATCAATCAGCTCTATCAGTTCTCCCTCCTTCCTGCTCATGGCAACTTGAAAGCTTTGCAAGTTGACAATAGATTTATTCAATTAAAGTGCCACCCAGTTCCAGAATGACTTTGGGCAGCTCACCATAACAGACAAAATAGAATAACAGATTAACAGAATTGGAAGGGATCTTGTAGATCATCTAGTCCAATGCCCTCAGCCAAGTAGGAGACCCTATACCATTTCTGACAAATGGCAGTCCAGTCTCTTCTGAAAAACCTCCAGCAATGAAGCTCCCACAACTTCCGAAGGCAACTTCTGTTCCATGGGTTGATTGCTCTCACTGTCAGAAAATTTCTTCTTATTTCCAGGTTGAATCTCTCCTTGTTCAGTTTCCATCCATTATTCCTTGTCTGGCTTTCGGGTGCTTTGGAAAATAGCTTGGACCCCCTCTTCTTTGTGGCAGCCCCTCAAATATGGAACATTGCTATCATGTCTCCCCTGGTCCTTCACTTCACTAGACTAGCCCAGGGGTTAAATCCAGCAGATTCTGACAGGTTCTGGAGAACCAGTAGTGGAAATTTTGAGCAATTTGGAGAAGCGATAGCGGAAATTTTGAGTAGTTCAGAGAACTGGCAAATACCACCTCTGGCTGGCCCCAGAGTGGGGTGGGAATGGAGATTTTGCAATATCCTTCCCTCAGGAGTGGGGAGGGAATAGGGATTTTACAGTATCCTTCCCCTGGAGTGGGGTGGGAATGGAGATTTTACAGTATCCTTCCCTGCCACACCCACCAAACCACGCCCACAGAACTGGTAGTAAAAAATTTGGATTTCACCACTGGACTAGTCATGCCCAGTTCCTGCAACCGTTCTTCGGTTTTAGCCTCCAGTCCCCTAATCATCTTGGTTGCTCTTCTCTGCACTTTTCCTAGAGTCTGAATATGGAAAAAGCCAAGATAGGTGAAGAATAAGTAAAAATAGGAAAGAAGAGGGTGAATTAGGTCAACAAAACAGGAAACGTGTCAGGTTTTCAGGCCGTCTTCAAATAAATTGCATTTCAAACAAAGTCTTTTTTGAAACAAACTTCCAGTTTATTTAGCATGGCAACTTTTACACTGACTCCATGCAGCCAGCACTGACGTGCTGACCCAAAATCCCTCCTCTTCCTTCCCCCACTCCTCTGCATTCATTGGCCATCTTCCCAATCATTCACCCCTAATCTACTGCTCCAATTCAAAGAATTTTCCCCCTCCCATCCATCTCCTAGGGGACATTATCTCCAGCTAAAATAAGTAGGTGAAAGGCAACCGTCCCGTTGCAGACACTTGCAACGGGACGTCAGCACTAGGATAAATGCATCTTGACGTGCTGACATCACGTACATAAGGATGATGTTCCTTAAGTATCCCTGTATTTACTTTTGCAGTGATCTTTTAGTAAGCATACTAAAGGATTCTCAGAACAATTCACCCACATGGGAAACCTACCTATCGTTAGCAACCTCTTTGAGCTGGGGGCACATCTGGAATTTGGAATTTATTCATAAAAAGGCTGCCATGGTAGGTGAATTACAAAGCACCAGTTAGGACGGTGTTCCAAAGCTATTCCCTGGAAGTTCTGAAGATCCAACCTGTTCACTCCTTATGCTGCCATAAGCAATTTTTTCTTTAGAAGAACCTCTTTGCTATCAAAATTTGTCTTCCGGGGTTTAAGCTCTGTAGCTCTGACTTATCTGACATCATTAGACATGCCGAATTACTCTCCCAGCAGAATTTTGATTATAATCCTTTTGAAATTAATATGTTTGTCCTGTTGTTCCACAAAAGCAAGTTCGAGGAGATTTTAAATCTTATTATACAAAGTTTAGTGGGGCAAGCTTACTTTCAAGCCAAACTTTGAATTAGCTTTTCAAGAATACATGGAATGCGGCTCGCGCCATGGAATTTTGTTACCCAATTCTCAGGTACCAAAGCTGACACTGAGATCTCCTTTAGACAGAGCCTTGTGCAAGTACTGTGTTCAGTACTACAAAATAGGAAGGATTTAGAGAATGGAGATCAGTTAGAGCAGGGGTCTCCAACCTTGGCAACTTTAAGACTTGTGGATTTCAACTCCCAGAATTCCTCAGCCTGCTCAAAGGTCAGCTGTCCTGTGTCATCGCCTTTGTTAAGCTTTACCTTCATCGTAATGCTCTTCTCAGAAATGATATTTCATCTTCTATAAATGAGAGAAAATTTCTATTTTAAGGGAAAGTCACCCAGGAAAAGCTTATTTAAAATTTACAGAATAGAATAGAATAAAATAGAATTTTTTAAAAAAAACACTTGGCTCAGTGGCTAAGACATTGAGCTTGTTGATTGAAAGGTCAGCAGCTCAGCAGTTCGAATCCCTACTGCCACATAATGGGGTGAACTCCCGTTACTTGTCCTAGCTTCTGCCAACCTAGCAGTTCGAAAGCAGGTAAAAAATGCAAGTAGAAAAATAGGGACCACCTTTGGTGGGAAGGTAACAGCGTTCCGTGTGCCTTTGGCGTTGAGTCATGCCAGCCACATGACCACGGAGACATCTTCGGACAGCGCTGGCTCTGCGGCTTTGTAACGGAGATGAGCACTGCCCCCTAGAGTCAGAAACGACTAGCACATATGTGCGAGGGGAACCTTTACCTTACCCTTTTAAAGTTAATTTCACATTTCCATAGAAAACATTCCAAAAATTCAGTCTACTTTAGCAATTAATTTCCCCTGTCCTGTTTATAATTAATTTGGTTCCATCTCTTAGCTAATGCAAGAAATTCAAACATGTTTTTTTTTAAAGCGCCAAACTATTGTTCTTTTATTACAAAACCAAACCGGAATGGCTTTTAATGCAAGCTGTGTTTGCTAATATGAGCTAATAAACTCAGAATGTTACTTCCTATTGGACTAATGGATATTGCATTATACTTTATTAACGAGATTATCTCTATTTTTCCAGTGTATGCGGTATAAATCTGGATAAGAATATGCAGCCTACAAAAATATGAGGATTTCCTAATATATTAGAGTAAGGAAAAGCTATAAAAGAACAAGAATATAACTGGAAAGGGGGGAAAAATTAAACAGAAGCTTTTTAGTGGAATAAATTTGTGATGTAATTGAATCATGCCTTAACTACATTTAAGCACAGCAGGCATCAAGAAAGGAAGAATGCCTGTTTGCCCATCCTTTAGAAAATGTAAATAAAGGACTTTTAGGTTTTAAAAGAACCAGTTGGTGAAGTGGTTAAGTGCGCTGGGAATCCATCCGTTCTAGCTTTTATTTTAAATATAAAGTCAGCAGGATATTCTTCACCAAATAAGAATAAGGCAGTACACCAGAAGTTTCTCTGACATATTAGCATGCCTTGGGCAGTAAATCTTTTATTATTATTATTATTAATTTTTTTTTTGAATACCATAAAAGCATAAGAAATGAAAGGCAAAATAAGAAAAAGAAAAGCTGTAAAAGTAGAAAAAAGAAAGGAAGGGAAAGAGAAAGAAAGAAAGAAGGAAAAGAAAGAAAAGAAAGGAAGGGAAAGAAGAGAAAAAAGAAAGAAAAGAAGGAAAAGTAGGAAAAGAAAAAGAAAGAAAAGAGAAAAGAAAGAAAAGAAAGGGAGATAGAAAGAAAGAAAGAAAGAAAGAAAGAAAGAAAGAAAGAAAGAAAGAAAGAAAAGACTTCCACTCTTCTTTCTATTGCCATCTATTTAACAGTAACAGAGTTGGAAGGGACCTTGGAGGTCATTTAGTCCAACCCCCTGCTCACGCAGGAGACCTATACTAGGGATTCGAACCATCTTTCTGATCGACAAGTTCAGCGTCTTAGCCACTGAGCCATCTAGCCAGGGTCCACTGAGCCACCTCCATTTTAAATTCTTTTTATTCCCCAAATCCATAAATTATCAATTCAATGGGATCCTTGGTACTCTTTGAGGTTGATAGTTTTCTTGGAGACATTTTATTACCAAGCTAAGTAACATCATCACTGCTGCTAGCAAACATTACCTAGCTTGGTAATGGAACGTTTGCAAGAAAACCACCAACTTCAGAGACCCCCAGGGACCCCTCATTTTAACCCTGTGCTACAAATATTCTCTTCTATCAGCATCAATTCAGTATTTTCTTCTTTCAACAACAACAACAACAAAAAATCTATACGAGGTTTCCAATCTATAAAAAAAAATCTTTATTCCCCCCCCACCCCTGACCAAAATGGTCAATTTTGCAATCTCCATGGTGTTCCATCAATTTTACAATCCCATCTTCTACTGCGAGGACACATTAACAAGCTTTTGAAAACTGGAAGATGATTTATTAAACTCTGTCATAGTTCACCTTCAAGGGTGAGGTTCATGTCAAAGGAGGCATGTTGTGGTACCAAAACAAAGGAACTAAAGTGGAAATCACTTTTTATCCCAAAGCAATCACTTCTAATTTTTTTTTCAGATTTTTTTTTTTAAGACGCTAAACATTCTTTAAACTTTGGCCTCTTCTTCATTCTTATTTTCTCTGTGTTGTGACCAAGCTTCCAAAACACAGGAGTAGTTCCAAAAACCTCTTTTATTGCAACAGCTGTGAATTACGTTCATTCACAGCTGAGTCCCAATTAGTTGCAAAAAGTCCTTCGGGAGAAGTCCTTCGGGATAATCACCAACCTTTATCTCCCTTGACACGCTGTCAAAGACCTACTTGGCAAAGCCATACCGAGTCCAGAATCAAACAGAGATGCCGACTGGGAACAGAATTAACAATGTTGCTTTCCTGCAAAGGGCCCACATGCCTTTGCTGCTCTTTTAAGCCTTATGGGAGGGCCAATCATCTCCAGGCCTTACTCCTGAGTCGTCCCTTTTGTTTTAACTGTTCTTGCCTTCTAGCAACTCTGTGCATGCGCGCACTAGGAATAGGCTCCTCCTATTCCTCTGCCTCTCTGATGTCCGACTCTGGAGGCTCCGGAGTCCATGCATAACTCTCAGATGGCCCTGGCCCCATCTCTGCCTCTGATGCAGAGTGGAAAATACTGGCTGGGCTCCAATGACGGCCGGGAGACTGTTTGTATTCTCTGAGGTAACTCTCTTTAATTAGTATAACTGTGAAGTAACGGAACACAAACTTCCCAGGAACAGAGAAGCGAACTCTTTCTGACAGTTCTTATATACAGGCTGTCAGAACAGACTAACCAATCACAATGCTTAAACACTTAGTACAAATCCAACAGGGGGCGTAACCCCCTAGAACATGCTCAGTACACAACACAGAGCCTTTGTCTGAGCCTTCCCCAGACTCCAGGACTGGCCCATGTTCCTCCCCAGCCTCCTCACTGTCCGACTCCACTGCCAGCTCCACAGTCTGCTGGCGGACCACAACACCCTGTATATCTATGGAGAGTCTCAGTCATCCAGGTCATGATTGTCCCAAAGGTGCTTTTTCAAGAGGCAACTGGACTTTCTGGTTTTTGGATGAGAAGCGAAAGGTCTTCAAAGAATCAGAGCTGAAGAAGCTTCTTGGATGAGAACCGAAATGTCTAAAAGAAAAACCAGAAAGTCCAGTTGCCTCTTGAAAAAGCACCTTTTGGATCTTCCCTGAATGTTTCATCCTATTTCAATGAAAAACAGAAAGAGTATGAATGTGTATGCTTTCTCCATGCTGGACCTCTAGAAGAATAAAGCTACCATTAGCAATCTTTCTCCAAATCTGGCTGTTGAATCCAATCCGGCTGCATCAGAAGTTGTCCAACATGGATCATCTCAGTCATATGAAAGTGCAGGTTATTTCTAGGGCAAGATGTGGGAATCAGCAACTCAAAACCAATAGAGACCAGCTTGCCCACGATGCTTCTGGACAGCATCAACATTAGGATTGTCTTTTTCAATTAAAAAAGCTTAGATCAAAAACAATAGAATGTCTTCTCCAACCAGAAGTCACACGAAATTGAGGAACTGTCATGAAAATGAGGGGGGCAAACTATTTACCAAAGCACCAGAAGACAAGACAAGAAACAATGGATGGAAACTAAACAAGGAGAGAAGCAACCTGGAACTAAGAAGAAATTTTCTAATGATGAGAACAATCAACCAGTGGAATGTCTTGCCTTCAGAAGTTGTGGGTACCCCATCACGGGAGGCTTTCAAGGAGAGACTGGACAGCCACCTGTCTGAAATGGTATAGACCCGTGATGGCGAACCTATGGCACACGTGCCTCAGGTGGCATGCATAGCCATATCAGTGGGCACATGAGCTCAGCTCCAAAAGGGCCATTTTTGGCCTCCAGAGGACCTCTGGGCGGGTGGGGAAGGCTGTTTTAGCTCTCCCCAGATTCCTAGAGAGGCCCTGGAGCCAGTTGATAAAGAAAAACGGTCCTACCGGGCCATCGCGTGCCAGGAGTGGGGGGAGTTGCACATGTATGCGCGGGGGTGGGGCTCATCGAATTATGGGTGTGGACATGTGCGCACACGACCCCCCCAACCCTCCTCCTGGCACACGATGGCAAAAAGGTTAGCCATCACTGGTATAGACTGTCCCGCTCGTGCAGGGAGTTATTTATTTATTAGTCCAATTTATATGCCGCCCTTCTCCGTAGACTCAGGGCGGCTTACAATGCATTATAGCAATGCAGGTATATAACCTTGTATATACCTGTTTATTAGGGCTTTCGCCCCCCCCCCCCAGCGGTGTTGTTTTACACAAAGTTGGCTTATTGCCCCCACAATCCGGGTCCTCAATTTACCTACCTCGAAAGGATGGAAGGCTGAGTCAACCTTGAGCCTGGTGAGATTCGAACTTGCACTAATTGCAGGCAGATGGCAGCTAAGTGCTAGCACTTAACAGCACTTTAGTCCACTGCACCACCGATGGATTAGATGACCTCCAAGGTCGCTTCCAATTCTGTTATTCTATGTCCTATCTTGCAAGACCCCCACAAGGCTTCAGGGATTTCATTGCCACAATGTTGAACATCCTCATTTGAGCTCCCACGTGATCCCATGCTTGAATACTAAACCTCAGGAACTGTGATGATCCTTCAAGATATTCACCATCTGTCCCATCGTTGTTTTTTTTATTTCACTGGAATTTGGTCAGTGGATGCCATCTGGAAACGTTAAGGCACTTTGGCCCTTGTGCATTTTGCTTCCCAGTCCTTGCTTAATTCCACCCAGGATATCACCCTATATCTTTTTAAAAGATGGCTGAACAGCCTTTCGGAACAGACCAGTGGTGGGTTCCTCCTGGTTCAGCCTGGTTCCTCCGAGCTGGTAGCGGTGGCGATATGATGTCACCGAACCAGTTCTGCCCCCCCGCTCCCCGCCCCCCGCGTTGTTCTTACCTTTTATTTGTCCCCACCCCCAATCTATTGCTGCCTCCTGAGTCCCAGCTGATCGGCTAGAAGGAAAAAAAAACTGTTTAAACTCTTGCCGCGAGGCTTCAAAGGGCCGCCCTACAGCTGATCAGTGTTAAAAGGCAGTGTGGTGGTAGACCAGTGCCTCCAAAATAAATGAGTAGACCGGTGCCTGCAAAAATAAATGGGCAGACCAGTGCCTCCAAAAACAAATGAGTAGACCAATGCCTGCAAAAACAAATGAGTAGACCAGTACAGCTCTGCAAGCAGTTAAAAGCCTGGTAAACCAGTACCTCTGCTAAATCCTAAAGAATTGTCACATGACCATCAAGCCACGCCCACAAAATAAGCCATGCCCACAGAACCGGTAGTAAAAAAATTTAGAACCCACCCCTGGAACAGACTGTTAAGGATAGCGAGTTGTCTAACAACTTGCGGGTTGAGAATATAAAAAGAGGGGTACTGAAACCAATTGGCTCAGCGGTTAAAGACACTGAACTTGGTTCGAAACCCAAGTGCTGCACAATAGGGTGAGCTACCGTTCTTGCTCCAGCTCCTGCCCACCCAGCAGTTCGAAAGCATGCAAACGCAAGTAGATAAATAGGTACCACTTCGGTGGGAAATAACAGCATTCTGTGGGCCTCAGTATACAGCCATCCTGGCGACATGACCATGGAAATATCTTTGGGCCACTCCTTTGGCTAAGAAATGGAGATGAGCACCCTGGAGTCAGATACAACTGGGCAGGGGAAACCTTCATCTTTACCTTTATTGAAACCACAAGGGTGACTGATCTATTATTTCAAGCGACGTCTGCTCCGTTGATATTTGCAATCCAGATGCCGGCAGTGCACAATTGGCAAGTTCATTTGGCTGGGTGTCTGAAAGTGAAAGCAATTAATTTTTGCTGTTGACTTAAACTTCTGTTGAGAGGTACTTCATTCCCAATTCTCCTTCCTATAAATAGATTAAGGGATAGAGCAAAGTCAAGTCTGCTCATTTGCCCTCCATCGAGATGGATTTCCCATGACTACTTATCTAGCAGTTCTCCCTTTAACACAATTTGTGTCTCAAATTAATTTAGTTCTCATTCGTTGATTGGTCAGAAGCCAAAACTGAAAATTGCTAGATGCCTTTATAATAACAAGTGTTTAAGAACTAAGATACTCCAGGAAAGGATGTCGAACACACATTTTTAAAATGTTTAAACAGTTTATGGCTGAAACTGTTAGATGATTTCATAAGTGGATGAAGAAGAAGACTTGCCTTTAATCTCATGCCATATTTTAGGAACAGAAGCTCTCAGTTTAACCTTCGGTATCTTTACAGCTTCATAGACAGAATATATAAACAAAGATATGCAAGTGCCCCACATAAATCAGACTACTGATTCATCAAATCAAGTTCTGTTCAATGAAATGGACATCAGAAATCTGTGACCTCTCTGTAGAACATGAGGAAGATAACCTTCATGGACCATTCCATCAGCAACAGGACTAAAGTCCAGAACATCCAGGTAACATTCAGAAGTGTCTCAAATCAATCAATCAGAATAAAGTTGGAAGGGACCTTGGAGGTCTTCTAGTCCAACCCTCTGTTCAAGCAAGGGACCCTATGTCCTTTCAGGCAAGTGACTATCCAGTCTCTTCTTAAAAACCTCCAGTGATGAAGCACCTATAACTTCTGAAGGCAAGCTGTCCTCATTGTTAGGAAGTTTCTCCTTAGCTCCAGGTTGCTTCTCTCCTTGATTAGTTTCCATCCATTGTTTCTTGTCTTGCCTTCAGGTGCTTTGGTAAATAAGTTGACCCCCCTATTCATTGAGTTAGGAAGACACACATCTTCCTAACTCAATGAATCATAAGAAGGAGACAGAAGTAAAACACAATCCAACTTATTATAGCCAATTTCAGCAAAAGTAGGTGTAGATATTTTGTGGAGTTGATTTCACGGCCTGGTTTATCTAACGGGACTGACCTTCTCACTGGAGATGTTCACTACTTCTCCCCAGTTATTTATCCTCAAGATTACAAACACAGCTGGTATGTGGTGTGGTGGTTTCAGAGCTGGACAACTGTAGTAGTTGGTTGGCTGAGCTTCCTGCCTCCATTCTTGGTCCCTTATTTCAGGTTCAAACAATGTTTCATGAGCGTTCCTCAAACTTCCCTTTGGTTCCAATATTTTTTGGCTTTGAATCCAGCACATTATCAATTTGGCAGTTCTGGGTTTTCTATACTGGAGCACACCTGTTCATCTACATGCTTTATTGATTCCTTAGGTGTCTGGGTCAAGAGTTTGGTTTATGGGCCAGAGGCTGCAATCAGTTCTATTCAGCAAGACTACGATTGTAGGGTTTTATGCAATTGATGCTGGTTCTATGGAATCAACTGCCCCTTGCTCTTAGTTCAGAGATTGATTCAGTAAGCATCTCCTCACTTCCCTTTCAAGTGCTATCTGATCATCTGCTCTACATCAAATGCTATTCTTGCAAAGCTAAGGTGACCAATGGCCTCAGCAATTGGTAGATTCACCTGACCTTGGCTGATCTGAAAAGCCATACAGGGTATAGACAAGAGGTGGGTTGCAGCAGGTTCTGACCAGTTCTGGAGAACCGGTAGTAAAAATTCTGACTGGCCCCGCCCCCATCTATTCTCTGCCTCCTGAGTCTCAGCTGACAGGGAGGAAATGGGGATTTTGCAGTAACCTTTCCCTGGAGTCGGGTGGGAATGGAGATTTTGCAGTATCCTTCCCCTGGAGTGGGATGGAAATGGGGATTTTGCAGTATTCTTCCCCACCAAACCATGCCATGTCCACAAGCCACACCCACAGAACAAGTAGTAAACATTTTTGAAACCCACCACTGGGAAACATTTTTTTTAATTTTATTTTTTTTTTATTATTTACATATAAATATATCGAACACAGTGTGACCATCCTGGCGATTCATCCGCCATGAAAACCAAAGTGAAAGACAAATAACATATATACTATTTACACAGTGCTAGTTTTGTACAATTATTTTTGACCAGCTTATTCATTCTAGTACATATATAATGTCTCATTCCATGTCTACTTAGCCTAATTGTTTTGTGTTCCGACTCCCACCTTGTGTTTCCAGCCATTGATAAAATCTGTTCCATGTGTCATAATATTCTGTCTCTCCTTTGTTTTTTAATCCTAACGTTAGTCTAGCCATTTCTGCACATATTAATATCTTCCTTATTATCTCCTTTTCTAAAGGGGTGTTTTCACTTTTCCATTGCTGAGCGTATACCATTCTCGCTGCCGTCAGGATGTGTAGTATTAGGTATATTGACCCTTTACTATAGCCATCTGTTATAATGCCTAATAGAAATAGTTCTGGTTTAAATCCTATACGTTGTCCAACCATTCTTTCTAGCCACATCTGGATTTGTAACCAAAATTTCTTTGTTTTTTTACAGGTCCACCACATGTGGTAGTATGTACCTGGTGTTTGTTTACATTTCCAACATTTCAGGGATGCATTGCTAAACATTTTAGCCAATCTTGCTGGGGAAACATTCTTCATAGGTACCGTATTTTTCGGAGTATAAGACGCACCTTTTCCCCCCAAATAAGGGGGTGAAAATCTGGGTGTGTCTTATACTCCGAATGCAGCCTCCCCCAGCTTCTCAAACGGAGGTTTCAGAGGCTGAAAAAAGCATCAGAAAAGAAGCTTCAGAAAAGAAGCCCCCAAACAGAGCTTCAGAAAAGAAGCCCTCAAACAGAGCTTCAGAAAAGAAGCATCCAAATAGAGCTTCAGAGGCTTTTTTTTCCTGAAGCTCTGTTTCGGAGGCTTTCAGAGGCAAGAAAAAAAGTTTTTTCTGAAACAGAGTTTCAGAAGCTTCAGAGGCAGAAAAAAAAAGCAAAAAAGAGAGCAAGGCACAGAGCTCACAACCAAGGAATCTGTTGCTAAAATTCACCTCTGGAAACAGCTGATTGGGGATATTCTGGGAGGCCAATCCACCCACCAATCAGCTTTTTTCTTATTTTCCTCCCCCAAAACTAAGGTGCATCTTATACTCCGGTGCGTTTTATACTCCGAAAAATATGATATCTGGTTCAAGCTATAGTAATTTCTCAAGTTTGATGAAATCATCCCTCACACTATACCATTTGTGTTAGCCTGATATATAGTATATAGAACATCCCTTGCCTTTCTCAGTGTCACTGCAGATGCCTGAGGTCCCTGAGAATTCCAGAGTAGCTGGGTAAATTGGAAAATGTAAAACATATTTATCTTTATTATTATCTTAGCGATATAGCTGGCCGCGCTTCATTTATGGTTTGGAAAATGGTGGATACAGTACATTTTGAAAGCAATGTGTGTGTTTATGTGTGATATAAACTCCTGCAGTCATGCGACTGCCATTTGCAACTTTTACAGCTGACTTCCAACAAGCCGAGTCAATGGGGACACCAGCAGGAAGTCGAAAGTCTTGGTACCATGATGTTATGCTTAACAACCGCAAGTGATTTGCTTCATAACTGTAGCAGAGTTGACATTTTGTAAGTTTGGTGTCACATAATGGTTCACTTAACATCTGTGTCACTTAATGAACAGAGTTACCAGCCTCAGTTGCAATTTTTAGTTTTCAGTATTTATTTATTTATTTTGTCAAACATGTACAAGATAACAGATATAAGTATAAACATGGACATGAACGGTGAAAATGAGTACAAATAAATGGAGACAGTAGGACAGGGGCGGTAGGCACGTTGGTGCGCTTATGCACGCCCCCTTTATGGACCTCTTAGGAATGGGGTGAGGTCCACGGTAGACAGTTTTAAAGTTTGAAGCTGTGGGGGTTTGAGGATGTAACAACAGAGTCAGGTAGAACATTCCAGGCATTGACCACTCTGTTGCTGAAGTCGTATTTTCTGCAATCGAGTTTGGAGCGGTTTATCTTGAGTTTGTATTTATTATTTGCCTGAGTGTTATTGAGGTTGAAGCTGGAGTAGTCATTGACAGGTAAGACATTGTAGCAGACAATTTTGTGTACTATGCTTAGGTCAGACTGTAGGCGGCATAGTTACAGGTTGTCCAGGCCCAAAATTTCGAGCCTGATGGCATAAGGGATTCTATTGTGAGCAGAGGAGTGGGAGACTCTTCTCGTGAAATACCTCTGGACCAGTTCAATTGTATTAATGTCCGATATACAGTGTGGATTCCAGGCAGACAAGCTGTATTCGAGAATTGGTCTGGCAAAGGTTTTGTATGCCCTGGTACAATGTTACTGGAGAAGAAGCTACACAAGATTAGGTTAACAACTCTTAATGCCTTTTTGGCAATGTTGTTACAGTGAGCTCTGAGGCTTAGATCATTTGAGATGGGTACCCCTAGGTCCTTGACAGATTGAGGATCGTCAACAAGGTCATATCCACCCTCGTTGACCCTCACTTAAGTTAAGGACTACTTAAGTAGTCCTTAAGTGAGAACTACTGTATATTTCTTTTCTATCCCATAGGGGAAAACATGGAATATGGTGAGAGTTCTTTTTTTTAGGGTCAGCATCCAAACATTTTGTTGTTCTAAATTTTCACTTCACTTGCACAGAGGACAAATCCAGGACTGATTTCTCTTGCACAGTGCCCTGTTCCATTATCCTCTATAGTTCATAGCCCCACAGAACTGGGGCATAGGATTTTCCTAAGTTTGATCCAGTGGTACTCCTACCAAACAACAAATACTTTTGAATCAGATTTTGGGATGTCAGCTAAGTCAACTGTTATCCCCTTAGTCAAACATCAATACACGTGTGTGTTCTTCTCTGGTGTTTATCCGAAGCTTCACATTCCTCTCTATTGTCAGTAAATATTTCCTACAATACGTCTGTATTTGTTTTGTTTTTTTTAAAAAATGTATTAATGTGCCGGCTCATTTATTTTGGGTAGCAACCTGTTTTGTAGCAATATTTTAATAAAAATCTGTGAAGCAGGCGGGAAAAGCGGAGCACACTGCAAACAAACATTTGCTGAGCAGCTCAGGAGGGTGACAAACACAAGTGGAAGGCTGTTTCATCACTAAGGAGAAACAGAGGAAAACTTGAAAGTGGCAATGTGAAAAGTGTGCAAAACGTACATCCTAGCATTGAACAGTACAAATAAGGTAATACCTAAACTGTAGTGCTGGCAGAAGCTGGGACAAGTAACGGGAGCTCACCCTGTTATGTGGCACTAGGAATTTGAACCGCTGAACTGCTGACCTTTCGATCGACAAGCTCAGCATCTTAGCCACTGAGCCATTGCATCCCTCACAATCTAGCAGTTCGAAAACAGGTAAAAAATGCAAGTAGAAAAATAGGGGCCACCTTTGGCACCGCCCCCTAGAGTCAGGAACGACTAGCACATATGTGCGAGGGGAATCTTTCCCTTTCCCTTTAAATTCTACTGTGGATATATGTAAATAGGAACCTGGGAAAATACACAGCTATGGATTTACACTTAGCTTGAATTAAGTTGAAATGCAAACAAGAGGGAATCAAATCCTGATTTTCTTCCAGGAGTTTGTTTTTTTTTCCAACATCGCACCTAGTACATTATTTGAAAAGACACTGTGCAGCTCTGCTGAAGTTTAACTTTTGATCTCATCCAGGAAGGCTCTTCTGTTGATTATATTTTGGGGATCTATCTAATGAACCAGCTGAATGAATACACACACAAACACACACACACCAGTGGTGGGTTCCTCCCGGTTCGGTCCGGTTCGGCCGAGCCAGTAGCGGTGACGATATGACATCACCGAACCGGTTCTCCGCCCCCGCCCTCCCCCCACACCCCTCCATGTTATTCTTACCTTTTATTTGGTCCCACCCCCAATCTATTGCTGCCTCCTGAGTCCCAGCTGATGACTAGAGGGAAAAAAACTGTTTAAACTCTTGCCGCAGGGCTTCAAAGGGCCACCCTACAGCTGATCAGTGTTAAAAGCAAACAAATGAGTCAGGTCGTAAGTGCGAGGACCTTCCAGAAATGACTCTGACCAGCTAGCCATGCCCACGTAGTCACATGACCTCCAAGCCACACCCACGAAATAAGCCACGCCCACAGAACCGGTAGTAAAAAAAATTTAGAACCCACCCCTGACACACATCTCTTAAGATTTCCCGCCCCCATATATTATTTTGTTTATTTAAAACAAAGGTGCATTTTCCCAAAAGATAGTATCAGTCAATGGATAGAGGATTACTGAAGTTTTACGATTAATGCCCACTATAACAGTATTACAAAATGAACTGTACAAGCAAGCCAGACTAAATTGTTTTCATGATATAAAAAAGAAGTATATATTTTTGAGCTTAATGCCAAAGTCTCCACTCTATTATTATTATTGTTATTGTTGCTGTTGTTGTTATTTAAAAAGGAAAGAAAAATGAGAAAAGATTCCTAAATGTCAATCAAATATTGAGTAAGAGGCAAGAGACTTAATATGGATTTTGTCTCTCTGTCATATTCTAAAATTAGCCTTGGTTTTTTTTCCCTTTTAAATAATCATTTAAGAATAATCATTAAAGAATAATAGCAACAGCAATAGGACTTAGACTTGTATACCACTTCATAGCCCTCTCTAAGCATTTTTCCGAGTCAGCATATTGCTCCCCCGCCAACAATCTGGGTTCTCATTTTACCGACCTCAGAAGGATGAAAGGCTGAGTCAGCCTTGAGCCGGTGAGACTCAAACTGCTGGCAGTGGGTAGAATTAGCCTGCTATACTGCATTCTAACCACTGTGTCACCACATCATTTTGCTTTTTCTAAAGCAGTTGCAACCCTGACAATCTGCATCGGAATCTCCTCCCCAATTCAAATCTGTTGCATGAAATCATGGATAGGGAAACTGGAAGTATAATTATTTTGCTTACAAGCATGGGCTAATATTTAGCACTATAGGGATGAGGCAGCCGCTGGGTTTCTCTAAAGCAGGGGTGTCAAACTCAAGGCATACCATCTGGCGCGTGGTATGGATCTGATCTGGGCCACCTTGGAAACTGTGAAGCATCGGTCCGTGGTGCCTCTGCTAGCGAAAACGAAGCTCAAAAGGGTCACACACGGCCCTCCCAAGCTCTATTTTTGCTGGCAGAGAGTTGCAGGAGACCGTCCCAACCTAAAACGGAGCTTGGGATATGTTGTGGTCCACCAGCAGCCTGCGGACCTAGCAGCAGAGTCGGACAGTGAGGAGGCTGGGGTGGACAATGGGCCAGTCCTGGAGTCAGGGGAAGGCCCAGATGAGGGCTCTGTGTCGGAGGCAGAGATGGGGCCAGGGCCATCTGGGAGCAATGTGCGGACTCCGGAGCCTCCAGAGGCAGACAGCAGAGAGGCAGAGGAACAGGAGGAGCCTGTTCCTAGTGCACGCATGCGAAGAGCTGCCAGAAGGCAAGAGCAGCTGAAGCAAAAAGGACGACTCAGGAGTAAGGCCAGAAGAAGATTGGCCACTCCCATAAGGCTTAAAAGAGCAGCAACGAGCCGTTGGGTTTTTCGTAGAAAAGCAACATTGATTCCAGTGCCTCATGTCAGCGTCTCTTGAACTTTGTGGGGGTTTTGCCAAGAAAAGCCTTTGGCAGGTTGCCAAAGACATCAAAGGTTGGTGATAAGGCCAACGGACTGGTTATGAAGAATTTTGTTTTGTACTAAGCTGAGAGTGAATTAATTCTCAGCTGTTTTAATAAAATAAGTTTGTTCAGGACTGAATTGTGTTTTTTTTGTTGTTGTTGTTTTGTTTTTAATTTGATTTATATGCCGCCCTTCTCCGAGACTCAGGGCGGCTTACAATGTGCTAAGCAATAGCCTTCATCCTTTTGTATATTTATACAAAGTCAGCTTATTGCCCCCCACAAACTGGGTCCTCAATTTACCTACCTTAGAAAGGATGGAAGGCTGAATCAACCTTGAGCCTTGGCGAGATTCGAACCTGCAGTAATTGCAGGCAGCTGGTCTTAATAACCAGCTTAATAACAGGGTGCCTTAGACCACTGTACTACCAAGGCTCTACCAAGTGTTTGGTAATCACTACGTGGGCCTCGGTCACAACAGGAGCCCATTTTCGCTGGCAGAGCGCTCGGGCCACCACAGGTGTCCCTACATGAGTGACGTCAAGCTGGCCACACCCACCCAGGCCACGCCCACCCCTAGCCCCTAAGTTCAAACACAGCCATGACGTGGCCCTCGACGAAATCGAGTTTGACAGCCCTACTCTAAGGCAAATGTACCTGAGTGAAAAAATATCAGAGGAAAAATAAGAAAGAAGCCAGTTGTGGTCAGGACCAAGACTGTAAACCTGATCATGTCTGAGAATGCTAAGAATAAACCCATGTAGAATATTTGGATTTTGACAAGTCAACTTTCTCTTTCCCAAATGCTGAATTTGCAGACGCAGGATGTTACGGATGCTGCAGGTGCTTCAGTTGACACCTCACTTACTTAAATGACTGAATTAGAAATGGAATTTTTCAGTATAAAAATATTCATGCTTTTGAATAGCAAATCCCAGATTTCCAAAGGTAATATTTATGCTTACATATACTGATGGGTCCCCGTCGATTACTGTACCCTTTTCTGTATATCCCCTGGTCTGGATAACTGAGGTTTGTAAGATAGGAAGATATCATTCTCCTATTAAACATTTTTACCCGGCTCAGGAAAGTACAATTGCAAGAATTCTTGGGGCAGTTGTGACCAGTGGTGGGATTCAAGTAATTTAACAACCGGTTCTCTGCTCTAATGATTTCTTCCAACAACCAGTTTGCCAAACTGATCAGAAAGTTAACAACCGGTTCTCCCGAAGTGGTGCGAACTGGCTGAATCCCACCACTGGGTGTGACTAATCTGAGTCCAAAGATATGAATATGCCTATAGACTTAATTCTTGTTCTTTGTCAATTTGATCCTTCCTTCCTTCCTTCCTTCCTTCCTTCCTTCCTTCCTTCCTTTCTCTCTCCCGTTCTCTCTCCCTCCCTCTCTCCTTCCCTTCCTTCCTCCCTCCCTCTACTCCCCTCTTTCCTTTCCTTTCCTTTCCTTCCTTCCTTCCTTCCTTCCTTCCTTTCTGTCTCCCTCCCTCTCTCCTTCCTCTCCTTTCCTTCCTTCCTCCCTCTCTCTCTCCCTCTCCCATCTTCCCCCACTCTCCTTTCCTTCCTTCCTTCCTTCTTCCCTCTCTCCCTCCCTCCCTCCCACCCTCCCTCCTTTCCTTCCTTCCTCTCTCCCTCTCTCTCCCCCTCCCACCCTCCCTCCCTCCTTTCCTTCCTTCCTTCCTTCTTCCCTCTCTCCCTCCCTCCCACCCTCCCTCCTTTCCTTCCTTCCTCTCTCCCTCTCTCTCCCCCTCCCACCCTCCCTCCCTCCTTTCCTTCCTTCCTCCCTCCCTCTCTCCCTCTCCCACCTTCCCCACCCTCCTTTCTTTCCTTCCTTCCTTCTTGCCTCTCTCCCTCCCTCCTTTCCTTCCTTCCTCTCTCCCTCTCCCTCCCTCCCTCCCTCCTTTCCTCCATTCCTTCCTTCCTTCCTTCCTTCCTTCCTTCCTTCCTCTCTCCCTTTCTCTCTCCCTCCCTCTCTCCTTCCCTTCCTTCCTCCCTCCCTCTACTCCCCTCTTTCCTTTCCTTTCCTTTCCTTTCCTTCCTTCCTTCCTTTCTGTCTCCCTCCCTCTCTCCTTCCTCTCCTTTCCTTCCTTCCTCCCTCTCTCTCTCCCTCTCCCATCTTCCCCCACTCTCCTTTCCTTCCTTCCTTCCTTCTTCCCTCTCTCTCCCCTTCCCACCCTCCCTCCCTCCCTTCCTTCCTCCCTCTCTCCCTCCCTCCTTTCCTCCCTCCTTCCCTTCTTCCTTCCTCCCTCCCTCCCTCCCTCTCTCCTTCCTCCCTCCCTCCCTCTACTCCCCCCTTTCCTTTCCTTTCCTTTCCTTCCTTCCTTCCTTCCTCCCTTTATGTCTCCCTCCCTCTCTCCTTCCTTTCCTTCCTTCCTCCCTCCCTCTCTCCCTCTCCCACCTTCCCCCACCCTCCTTTCTTTCCTTCCTTCCTTCCTTCCTTCCTCCCTCTCTCCCTCCCTCCTTTCCTCCCTCCTTCCCTTCTTCCTTCCTCCCTCCCTCCCTCCCTCCCTCTCTCCTTCCTCCCTCCCTCCCTCTACTCCCCCCTTTCCTTTCCTTTCCTTTCCTTTCCTTTCCTTCCTTCCTTCCTTCCTCCCTTTATGTCTCCCTCCCTCTCTCCTTCCTTTCCTTCCTTCCTCCCTCCCTCTCTCCCTCTCCCACCTTCCCCCACCCTCCTTTCTTTCCTTCCTTCCTTCCTTCCTTCTTCCCTCTCTCCCTCCCTCCTTTCCTTCCTTCCTCCCTCCCTCTCTCCCTCCCTCCCTCCCTCCTTTCCTCCATTCCTTCCTTTCTTCCTCCCTCCCTCTCCCTCTTTCCCTTCTTTCCCTCCTTCCTTCCTCTCTCCCTCCCTCCCTTCCTCTCCCTCTCTCTCTCCCTCCCTTCCTCCCTCTCTCCCTCTCTCCTTCCTCCCTCCCTTCCTCTCCCTCTCTCCCTCCCTCCCTTCCTCCCTCTCTCCCTCTCTCCTTCCTCCCTCCCTTCCTTCCCTTGGCCATGGTGAGTTGGCCACAGCAAGCTGTCTGTGGCAAGTTGTCCCATCCCCCTCCACCCCACCCCGTCCACCCCTCTGAGCAGGGCATCCCAAGAAAGAAACCTTGAAGGAGAAGAGCAAATCATGGTTCTTGGGCCAAATGCATCCAGATGAGTTTTTGATGATGATCGCTGTAAACTTATATACGCAGCTCCAACGCAGCTATGCAGAAAAAGGAGCTAGCCGTTAGCACCTGCTTCTTCCCGCAAACGAAATCACAAAAAAATAAAAATAAAATAAACCGAGGGCCAATTTCGGCTGCCACGTGTTTGGCAATGCAAATGGATCCTGGTCTGGCTTTTCTGAACCGATGCTGGTGGGATTCATTCCCGGAAGAACCAAGGTAGGTCTTCCTCTAGTGAAGAAGAAGTCAAATGCTCTGAGCTCCATCGGTCTTCCCAACAAGATTCCATTTCGGGGGGAAAAAAATCTCCTTTCTTAATAAAGCGGAGCCCATGCTCTGCGAGCCGGAAAAATAAGTTCTCCTCACGTGCTAAGCAAAGCCTATCAATTTAATAATATTGGGACTGTCTAACAGGCCTTGTAACAGCTTGTTGCACCATCATCTGTTAAGCATTTTTTCTCTTAAATGCATTTCATACTGGGGCTTGCAATAATTTGCTAGAGGATGCAGCTGTGTCTATTAAGCCCCCTCCCTCTCTCTCTCCCCCCTCTCCCCCCCCAATCCATATGAATAGAGCATTTTCTAAAACAGGAGCAGAAAGGAAATGATTTGCAGACCTGCTCACTAAAAACAGAGCTTGAGGTCGCTCAGTCTCTTCTCGCGGGGGGAAAGAAAAATGGCTTACAGGTAAGCAGGGGTGGGCTTCAAACATTTTAGCTAAGGGTTCTCTGCCCGGTTGCTGGGTGGGCGTGGGTGTGGCCATGATGGGCGTGGCCTAGTCAGCCTCCTGCATCATGGCGGTGTGTGTATGTGTGTTTGCCCTCCCCAGGCTCTGGAGGTTTTCCTTGAGCCTCCGGGAGGGCAAAAATGGCCTCCCCAGGCTCCAGAGGCCATCTGGAGGCCAGAAACAGGCCCATTTCCAGCCTTCCCGAACTTCCGGTAGGCCCGCTTTTCCCCCTCCCTGAGCCTCCGTGCACACCCCGCACTTACCTGCATCCAAAACAATCAGTTCCAGCAGTAATTCATCAGTTGGATGCTGTTTTTCCTCCTTATAGTATCGTAGAGCAGAAGATACCTTGGAAGTCTTCTAATCCTAGCCCTTGCACGTGGCAGGAGACCTTCTTTACCACAAGCCCAGAAGATCAGCCACAGTGCTTATTCTTCCTGTCTCCATCTGACACACATAACTGCAATCAGATATAACCACCGTAGAAAAGCACAGTTTCTCTGAGATTCAAAATGTAATGGCTGCAGGTCACAAGGCATCGTCCTTCTTGTCAGGAACAAAAAGAGGAGCGGGAAACTCAGTGGTTTGTCTGCTTGGGGGAAAAAAATATCCTTTTTCCCTAGAGCAGGGGTCAGCAACCTGCAGCTCTGGAGCCGCATGTGGCTCTTTCATCCCTCTGCTGCGGCTCCCTGTTGCTAGTCGGCTCCACAATTGATAGGGCTTTTGGTTAGGACAGGTAGAGGAAAAAGGATGTCGCGCTAGGAGGAGACTCTACGGTGGGGGAACCGGACTTCCGGTCGGCTCCAGAATTGAACGGGGGCTTCCAGTTAGGATCTTTGTGGCTCATTGAGTGTTTAAGGTTGCCGACTCCTGCCCTAGAGATAGAAACTTCATGGCATTGCAGAATTACTCTCAACCAAAATTTAACTTATTTTCTAGCAGTCCCAAAGCTGTTTTGTTCAAGAGGCAACTCGACTTTCTGGGTTTTCTTTGAAGACATTTCGCTTCTCATCCCAGAAGCTTCTTCATCTCTGGAGAAACTTTTTGGATGAGAAGCTGAAGAAGCTTTTGGGATAAGAAGTGAAATGTCTTCAAAGAAAAAAACCAGAAAGTCCAGTTGCCTCTTGAAAAAAAGCACATTTGGGACAACCATGACCTAGGTGACTGAGAATCTCCATAGACCAGTGATGGCTAGCCTTTTTGCCATCACGTGCCAGGAAGTGGGAGCGGGCGGGGGAGGTTCGCGTGCACGCGTGCCCACACCCATAATTCTATGCGCCCCACCCCTGCGCACGTGACCCCCCTCCCCTCGCTCCTGGAACGCGATGGCCCAGTAGGCCCGTTTTTCTTTCTCACCTGGCTCCAGATCCTCTCTATGCATCTGGGGAGGGTGAAAACAGCCTTCCTCACCCCTCAGAGGCCCTCCGGAGGCCCAAAACAGCCCGTTTTCCAAGTTTCGGTTGGACAGGAAGTGACTTTTTTGCTGTCCCCAGCCTCCAGAGACTCCTAGAGAGGCTGAGAGCTGAGCTGGCATGCCAGGCGACATGGCTCCGCGTGCCACCTGTGGCACACGTGCCATAGGTTCGCCATCATGGCCATAGACGTTTATTTTCTAGCAGTTTGTCGTCATCATAGGAGCTAGAAACTTGATTTATTTTTAAATGCAAGCAAAAATCGCCATAAATCTAGCCTGATTATGATATACCCCTGGATATTTTGCCTATTTTTTTTTCCTCTACAAATTTAACGATTCAACCATGCAACTCACCCTGAGAGAAAAGGTGAACACATGTTCAGTTTGTCTTTGCGAAATATTAGGTCACAGTATTCATTTGACATTTCCTTTGTTTCTTCTCTTCTTCTTTACAATCCTCGTAGAGCTCTGATTAAATCTTTTCTTTCTTTCTTTTTTTTTCCTTAAAAAGAAGCCGCTCCCCGCAACATTTTTTGGAGATTAAATTCTTAATTATAAATTTCCTTGCTTTTGTGAGTTTGCCTCAGATCCTTAACATTTCTAATGTCATTTTTATGTGAATTTCCACGGTATTTTAAATTCATTAGTCGCGGACTATCATTTTTCTATGTAATTACTGTAATTTCATCAAGTGACATAATTACAGTAAATACTTGAAGTAATTGCCATTCGAACGGGAAGAAAAAGGTTGGAAGGTGTAATGGGATAAACTATGTTACGATGTGAAAAGATACATTTTGCTGATGCGTCTATGGCAGGTAATGACATAATAGGATTCTCTCGGGGGGGCCCCAATGCATGATGGGAATGACATCATCAATAGAAACAATGATGTCATCGGCCAGAAATGAGAAAAGAAAAGTTGGATGTACAGGACATTTTTGGCGGACAACTATTGGTTTAGTGACCGTTCGAAGTTACGACGTCACTCCAAAAAGTGACTTATGATCATTTTTCACACTTACGACCGTTGCAGCATCCCCCCGTGGTCACGTGAGCACAAATTCAGATGCTTGGCAATTGGTTCATATTTATGATGGTTGCAGGATCATGCAATCTCCTTTTGCAACTTTCTGACAAGTCAGCGGGGAAGCCAGATTCGCTTCACAGCCGTGTTCCTCGCTTAACAGCTGCAGGGATTCACTCAACCACTGTGGCAAGAAAGCTCGTAAAATGAGGCAAAACTCACTTAACAACTGTCTTGCTGTCTTTATACCCCTTGCAGACAACTGTCTTTATACTCTCTGCAGCAGTGGTGAATTTAGTAGTAATTAATTTTACTACCGGTTCTGTGGGTGTGGCTTGGTGGGCGTGGCTTGGTGGGCCCGGCAGGGGAAGGATACTGCAAAATCCCCATTCCCACCCCACTCCAGGGGAAGGATACTGCAAAATCCCCATTCCCACCCCACTCTGGGGCCAGCCAGAGATGGTATTCGCCAGTTTTCCACACTATTCAAAATTTCCGCTACTGGTTCTCCAGAACTTGTCAGAACCTTCTGGATTTCACCCCTGCCCTGCAGGAAGCTGGTCATTTGCATTCTTTTAGAGTCATTGAGGCCACTTGGAAATTCATCTGTGTCACCTGAGTAGTTTAAATGGGTGTGGAGGGGCCTCAAGGACTCTCTAAAAAAGTTGCAAATGACCAGCCATCTGCAAGGAGTATAAAATCCTTCCCCTCCCCACCATCCTGTCAGAGCTGAAGAAGCTTTTTGGATGAGAAGCGAAACGTCTTCGAAAGAAAAATCCAGAAAGTCCAGTTGCCTCTTGGAAAAAAAAGCACCTTTGGATTCCTTCCCTGATTTTGTTTTTTTTTTATCTCTTTCCTGTCGTAATTCACAAAGAAACAAGCTGGGTATTCCCCCTCCCCCACCCCAGCTTCAAACTCGGCGATATTAAAATGTTGTGAGGCTGACAGGCTGCATCAGCCTCTCAAAGCTAGATGACACTAAGAGAAGCTGTAGCCTCATCCAAACACAATGATTGTATTGCTCAGATGGCTAGGAAACGGATACATGCCAAAGGAATGACAGAGAGTTAACACTAATTCCAAGTGATTAAATTAAGAGCGACGAGGCTATTGCTGGCTACTTTTGGCGGGCTGCTCCTGATTGACAGATCATACGATTAGGCTGAACGAAGAGAATTTGCACATAGAGATGTTTCCCCCATCAAGAGAAATGGCTAAGGGTGACTCCGGTTTGCCACCACATGCCAAAGGCTTTCAAATTCGGAGGGCTTTGCCAACCATTCTTGTGTTTGAAGGATTGTCTGATGGCAGTGGGCAATTAAACATCCCTCACATAAAATCAAAAAAGTTAGAGGAATGGCAAAAAAACAACAACAACAAAAAAAACCCCCACACAATACAGGCAGCTTCTCCTCTCAATTGGCCACAATAGTGTACATGAGTTTGAAGGTCTTAATTGTGATTATGTTTAGGTCTCAGATCAAATAACCTGGAAGTTGTTGAAATATTTTTGGGGAGGAAAGGAAAGGAAAGGAAAGGAAAAGGAAAAGGAAAGGAAAGGAAAGGAAAGGAAAGGAAAGGAAAGGAAAGGAAAGGAAAGGAAAGGAAAGGAAAGGAAAAAGAAAAAAGAAAAGAAAAGAAAAAAGAAAAGAAAAGAAAAGAAAAAAGAAAAGAAAAGAAAAGAAAGAAAAGAAAAGAAAAAAGAAAAAAGAAAAAAGAAAAGAAAAAAGAAAAGAAAAGAAAAGAAAGAAAAGAATAGAAAGAAAAGAAAAGAAAAGAAAGAAAAGAAAAAAGAAAAGAAAAGAAAAGAAAAGAAAAAAAAGAAAAAAGAAAATATCAATTCTTCATGACTAATGATTTTTTAAAATTATTATTATTTGCTATCTTGACCAAAAGAGTTGCAATTCATGACATCTTGAAATGCCCTACCATTACAATAATCATGAACGCACAAGATTTATGAATATTGGATTCTTTCTTTCTCTCTCCCACTTTCCAAAATATGTGTGAGCTCACGTTCTATTGAAAAAACCAATGTAGCAACATCGGCCATCTTTTTTAAAATAAGAAGATTAAATTGGAAAATACTTTAAATTATGCCCATTAAATTGTCACAACACGACGCGTAAACTCTTGAATTTCTGAGATGAAGAGTTTCCAAGTGCTTAGATGTTTGGACCACTGGTGGGTTTCAAATTTTTTTACTACTGGTTCTGTGGGTGTGGCTTGGTGGGCATGGCATGGCTTGGTGGGCATGGCAAGGGAAGGATACTATAAAATCTCCATTCCCTCCCCACTCCAGGGGAAGGTTACTGCAAAATCCCCAATTCCTCCCGATCAGCTGGGACTCGGGAGGCAGAGAATAGATGGGAGTGGGGCCAGTCAGAATTTTTACTACTGGTTCTCTGAACTACTCAAAATTTCCACTCCTGGTTCTCCAGAACTGGTCAGAACCAGGGGTGGGTTCTAATTTTTTTTACTACTGGTTTTGTGGGCGTGGCTTATTTTGTGGGTGTGGCTTGGAGGTCATGTGACTAGGTGGGCGTGGCTATCTCATAGAGTCCTTTCTGGAAGGTCCTCGCACTTACAACCAGTCCTCGCACTTACGACCCGACTCATTTGTTTGCTTTTAACACTGATCAGCTGTAGGACGGCCCTTTGAAGCCCCGCGGCAAGAGTTTAAACAGTTTTTTTCCTTCTAGTCATCAGCTGGGACTCAGGAGGCAGCAATAGATTGGGGGTGGGACCAAATAAAAGGTAAGAATAACGTGGGGGGTGGGGGTGGGAGGGTGGGGGAGAGAACCAGTTCGGTGACGTCATATCGTCATCGCTACCGGCTCGGCCGAACTAGACCGAACCGGGAGGAACCCATCACTGGTCAGAACCTGCTGGAACCCACCTCTGGTTTGGACTTGGGAAACATTTATTTAGTCTAATCCTTGGGCTTCACCAACAGAGATTTGTAAAGTTTCTAAAGCATGTGCCAGCTGCAATTTGGTACATTCCTGTCCTTTCTCATTTGGTACATTCCTGTCCTTCCTCTATAGAGAGCAAGAATTCAGCTTTTTAAAATATGCTTTCTGAACACTCCAGTCAAATATTTATTTGGGGCCTGTTTTGTTACTTCTCTACAGTATGAGCTAAGAAAATTTGGCTTTCTTTGCCTAGAAATACAGTGGCTCTCAACCTTTTCTTCCCCACAACACCCCTTTAAATACCTTTTTTGGCTACAGACCATGGCTACGGAGCACTAAGTCTTCATTGACCTCTGGTGATGACATCACGGCCTCCCAGAGGTCCCTAGATCACAGGTGGAGAACCACTGCTGTTGTTCCGACCTAGGCTTCCCCAGCAGCTCGAAGCCAAGTCCTTGTCCCGGTAAACCCCTTTTATTTAATTTATAGTGAATGCCTCTCCAGCAAACTCTTTCCTTTCCCACAGTCTTTCAAGATAGTTCACCATTACCGACCTTCATCAGGCTTGGAGAATGGCCAGGCTGATATCTTTCAGACGCCACACTGTAACAGATAATACTTGACAAGAATGCAGGAACAGATCTTCACCCAAATGAACTAATTATCTCCTGCAAACTCCCCTCCCCTTCACTGCTCTTTATTCCCTATGGGAGGGGCCATTCACTGTTCACCTGTGGCTTTACTCCTGAGTCAACCCTTGTTCCTTAGCTGTTCCCTTCTCCTGGCAGCTCTGCACAGGCACACACTGGGAACGGGATCCAGCTGTTCTACTGCCCCACTGATGTCCGTCTCTGAAGGCAGCTGACAACCGTCAGACGGCCCTGGCTCCATCTCTGCCTCCGATGCAGAGCCCTCGCCAGAGTCTTCCCCAGACTCCAGGACTGTCCCATGTTCCTCCCCAACCTCCTCACTGTCTGAGTCTGCTGCCAGATCTGCTGGCGGGTCACAACAGCTACAGAATGTTGCTCCACAGTGAATCCTATCATAGTCAATTCATATTCTCTGCCCTGGGAAGAAATAAAGATGACCAGGTAGTTGGGCTTCCACATCACTCATAAAATAGATTCATAGAACTGGAAGAGACCATTAGACCTCTGTCTCTTGTACTTACTGCAGAATCCAAATTAAGACAATTCCTGAGATATGGAGGCTACAATTCTGTGTGTTCAGAAACTAGCGGACACTGTTTTAGCACTGGAAAGGAGTCTCCGAATTTAGTTCTTGGATTCATGCAACACAATCCTAAGGTCAGGTTAACAAACACAATTCCTCTTTAGAGAGAACAACCTTCCTATAGAACAGGGCTGTCAAACTCGCATTGTCACGGCGGCTTTATGTGACATATTGGGACTTTTCCCCCCTTTGTTCAACGGGCATGGGTGTGGCCAGGGTGTGATGCGTCTGGCCCATGTGACATGAGTTTGACAGCCCTGCTCTAGACGTTAGACTAGCCCACTCCATAACAGAAGGTTAATCTAAGGCAGGGGTCTCCAACCTTGGCAACTTTAAACCTGGAGGACTTCAACTCCTAGAATTCCCCAGCTAGCTTTGCTTTGAATTCTGGGAGTTGAAGTCCTCCAGGCTTAAAGTTACCAAGGTTGGAGACCCCTGGTCTAAGGAAAGCTAAAGTTGTACGGAATACAGCATAACAGATTTGGAAGGGACCTTGAAGATCTTCTAGTCCAACCCCTGCTCAAGCATTTGTCCATTCTGGACAAATGGCTGTCCAATCTCTTCTTGAAAGCCTCCAGAGTTGGAGCACACACATCTTCCATTGATTAATTGTTCTCGCTGTCAGTAAGTTGTTCCTCAATTCTAGATTGGTTCTCTCTTTGATAATCTTCCACCTATTACTTCTTGTCCTGCCCACAGGTGCTTTGAGGAATAGATCAACCCCACCTCTTCTCTTGTGACAACCCCTCGAATATTGGAAGACTGCTATCACGTCACACTTACTCCTTTTCATCACTAGACTAGACATACCTAGTTCCCACAACCATTGGACAAGAGAGTGGACCAACCATTTTCCTGAAATGATATAGGGTTTCCTGCTTGATCAAGGGGTGGGATTAGAAGACCTCCAACCTCCTGTCCAACTCTGATATTCTGTTATTCTATTCATCATACGGTTTAGCTTCCAGTCTCCTAATCACCTTTGTAGCTCTTCTCTGCACTCTTTCTAAAGTCTCAACATCTTTTTTTTGTATTGTGTTGAGCAGAATTGGACACAGTATTTTCAATTGTCAACTCGTAAAGCATTCCTGCCCTGCTTTCAAGTTGCCATAAGCAGGAGTGGGGAAACTGATGGAGCATTACGGCAGCAACCAGAAGTACATTCCATACATACCTTCTCAAGGTTGCAGCCTAGGTTGCCACAGTCAGTCGGAGAGGCGTGGTCTCTACAGGCCATGAAAGTGCTCTGTTGGAGAATGTGATTTATGATACCCCTGGGAGGAGTGGGGAACAGGGTCATGGGTGGGATGTAAATTACGTGGGGCAGAGCTGACTTCACTCGGGTATGTGCTGATATGTTGCTCCTAATAAATAACTGGATTTCTTTTGAAACTTGGCTCGAGGCTCATGAATTAATTAGGGCATCTGTAGGAGTCTTAGCTGCAGAGAGGTTTTGAGGTGTGCATCAAAATCACTGCATTTTAATTAATTTTATTGTCGTCGTCACTGTCAGCCATTCAATCCTCTCAATGGCTCAGCACTCTCCATGGCTCTCTACCTTGCACTGCCTCCTTCAGATCCACCATGGTCATCCCGGTGTCATCCTTATAGCAGGGGTGTCAACTTCAAGGCCCGTGGGACAGATCCGGCCCACAAGGTGCTTAGGTCTGGCACCACGGGGCCACCCTGGAAACAGCCAAGGACCGACCCACAGTGCTTCTGCCAGCATAAATGGAGCTCAGGACGCCGTGCGGCCCTTCCAGGCTCTGTTTTTGCTGACAGAGGGTGGCAAGAGGCTGTCGTGGCTGAAAATGGGGGCCGAGGGCTGTGTGTGGCCTCACAACTCAGTTTTTGCTGGCAGAGGGCTGCAGGAGGCCGTTGCGGCTGAAAACCGGAGCTCGGGAGCCTGTTTTTACTGTCAGAGTGCTTGGGCCACCACAGGCACCCCCGACACAAATGACGTCAAACTGGCCACACCAGCCCCCGAGGTCAAATACAACCCTGATGCGGCCCCCAATGAAATTGAGTTTCACATCCCTGCTTTATAGTGTCCAGTCAGTGAATACTATGGCCGGCCCTTCTCCTTTTTTCCACTGATCACACCAAGCATGATTGATTGACTTTTGAAGTGTGTCAGCTCTCATCCCAGCTCCCATGATGATTTTTGTACAGTTACTGTTATTGTTGGTTTTGATTCTTTGTGGGTGTTTTTTCCCCATATGGTTAGAGTTCTGGGCAATGGTGGGATTCAAATAATTTAACAACTGGTTCTCTGCTCTAATGACCAGCTGGATGGGTATGTCCATGGTGGGCCTGGCCACCACTCAGCCTCCTGTACCCATCTGGGAACAAAAATGGGCTGCAGGTGTGTGTGCAGCCCCCTGTGCCCCATTTTGGGCCTAGTAGGCCTTCCTGCAGCCTCCTGGGAGCAAAAACGGGGCGCGTGGGAACTCCTGGAAGGGGTGGGGCGGGGCCAGCCAGCAATTTAACAACCGGTTCTCCTGAACCGGTCCAAACCGGTTGAATCCCACCACTGGTTCTGGGTTACATTTATTTGTTTGTTTATTGTGGCTTTTTTCTTTTTTCTTTACTAGGGTTCTGGATTATGTTTTATTGCTTGGTAAATCCTAGCTTGCACAGACTATTGTGAGCAAAATTGGCTTTGGTTACATTTGTGGGCATCCTGGCCAGTGTCTGCCAGAACTAACCAATAATTATGTTCATAAGCTGTCTGCCCTTCATCTTATTAAAAGATGGCTTGCAGGTTTAATTACATTTCTTGTTCTTCTCTCTTCTTTCATGCATCCAGTGCCTTTTGCTACTTCGTACTTTTTCCCCCGGTGTTTTGCATTATATTGTGTAGCCTGAAAGGGAATAGCTTGATAGGCAGGTGAATAGGTAAGCATTATTATTATTATTTTTTTAAAAAAACAGCTTTAGATTGAATTGAGTCTGTGGCACTGAAGAAGGGGGAAACAATACACATAATTATTTCTAAATTTATAAGCTTTTCTTAATGGGCCAATTAGCGAAGTGATCTACAATAGACTTAGGTCAATAAAATCTCAGGTTTAGGATCTTCCCTCTTCCCTCAATGCAATCGTTCCTTCCCTCCCCTCCCCTCCCCTCCGCTTCCCTCCCCTGTTTATGAGACAAAATTGAGTCATTTCTTGCAGTATAATTATTTTAAAAGTTTTGTCAGTAAAGTGACAGTGTAGGACACTTTAAGATGTCAACCAAAAACATTTATCAACTCTCTCTCTCTCTTAGTTATCTATCTATATGTATCATTTGTCTATCTGTCTATTTATCTCTCTATCATCTATCATCCATCTATCTATCTATCTATCTATCTATCTATCTATCTATCTATCATCTATCTATCTATCTATCTATCTATCTATCTATCTATCTATCCATCTATCATCTATCTATCTATCTATCCATCCATCCAGTGGTGGGATTCAAGTAATTTAACAACCGGTTCTCTGCCCTATTGATTTCTTCCAACAACCAGTTTGCCAAACTGCTCAGAAAGTTAACAACAGGTTCTCCCGAAATGGTGCGAACTGGCTGAATCCCACCACTGCATCCATCCATCCATCCATCCATCCATCCATCCACCCACCCACCCACCCACCCATCTATCTATCTATCTATCTATCTATCTATCTATCTATCTATCATCTATCTATCTATCTATCTATCTATCTATCTATCTATCTATCATCTTATCTATTATCTACCTTTTTCTCTCTTCTATCTATCTATAACTATCTATCATTCTATCTCTCTCTATCATCTGTCTGTCTGTCTCTCTATCATCTATCTATCTATCTATCTATCTATCTATCTATCTATCTATCTATCATCTATCTATATCATCTGTCTGTCTAGCTATCTCTATCATCTATCTGTCTGTCTGTCTGTCTATCATCTATCATCTATCTTTCTTTCTCTCTTCTATCTATCTATCTATTTCTATCATCTAGCTATCTGTCTGTCTATCTATCTATCATCTAGCTATCATCTATCTAACTATTTCTGTCTGTCTGTCTGTCTATCTCTGTCTCTCTGTCTCTCTGTCTATTATCTATCTATCTATCTATCTATCTATCTATCTATCTATCTACCTATCTATCTATCATCTGTCTATCTATCATCTATCTATCTCTATCATCTATCTAATGTCTCATCATCTTCTATTCTTATTGGCTGTAAAACTTTTATGTACTTTTCGCAGGGATCATCTGAACAAAATGAGGCACTAATTGTTCTGTTTTCTCATTGTCAAGCTGACTTGCAATAGGATCAAACTGAATTCAGCAAGCATTTTGCCTTGCTTGTCTTCTTCACACACACACACACACACACACACACACCCCACAAAAAGAGTAGCAGGCGCCCGGAGAAAAATGTAAGAAGTCCATCATCAGCCTTCTTCAGCTGTCACTTAAACATTGATATGCCTGAAAGAAAAGCAAAGTTTGATGAATGTTTTGATCCGGCTGTCAGAACTGCTTTTATTGTCTGCCAGGAAGTTGTCTGCATGATTCGCCCCTCCCTGATAGGATAATAAAGATTGCCCCTTTTCCTATTCATCTGGGGGAATGTCGGTTATCTCAACCTGCCTCCTACACAAAGCCGAACTCAAAAGAAGAGCTAACAAAGCATCAAAAACATTGGATAAATAAGATTGGTCCCTGGTGGTGGGATTCTAAGTGTGCTTGTCGAGAGCTGGATTCTGGAAAGCTCGCTAGCGGTTTACACCATTGTGGGCATAGCTGTTTAACCTTGTGTTTCACCAATCCCCAGGCATGGAGACTTAAAGTCTATCTAAAGGTAAAGGTAAAGGTTCCCCTTGCACATATGTGCTGGTCGTTCCTGACTCTAGTGGGTGGTGCTCATCCCATAGCTTGGAAAGTCTATTTTTTATTTATTTTTTTAATTTTATTTTGAATTTATATACCACACCTTCTCCCGAAGGACTCAGGGCGGTATACAGCCAGATAAAAACATACAATACAAACATTAAAAACAATTAAAAGGATATATATTAATTTGGCCCCAATTTAAGATAACAAACCAATTAAAAATATTTAAAAATATGTTAAAAAGTATGTTAAGCCAGCCTGGCTTGCTGAAAAAAGAAAGTTTTAAGGGCACGGCGGAAGGCACTGAGGTCTTGGATTCTCCTTATCTCTGGGGGCAGCTGATTCCAGAGGGTAGGTGCCCCCACAGAGAAGGCCCTCCCCCTGGGGATCACCAGGGGGCTGTTTGGCTGATGGCACCCCGAGGAGGCCCTCTCTGTGGGAGCTCACAGGTCGGTGGGAGGTCGTCGGTAGCAACAGGCAGTCTTGCAGATAACTAGGCCCTATGCCATGGAGCGCTTTAAAGGTGGTGACCAACACCTTGAAGCGCACCCGGAAGACCACTAGGAGCCAGTGTGGCTCACGCAGGAGCGGTGTTATATGGGAGCGGTGTTATATATGTTATATATATGCCGATAGTCCTCAGTGAGGTGCTTCAGCTGAGCCTCCTTCTCAGTCAGATCCAATTTGAACTGAGCTGTTTTGCCAACTCTTTCTCATGGTGGCTGCTTAGCCAGTGGAGCAAGGAGTGGCTGGCAGGGGTGGGGCGAGTAGAGGCCGGCGAGGCACGATGTGACTGACATCAAGTTGGCCACGCCCAACCAGTCACATGACTACAGCCACGTCCACCCAGCCGGTCATTAGGCAGATCATATTAGTGGTTCGCATATTAGTGGTCTTCTGGGTGCACTTCAAGGTGTTGGTTATCACCTTTAAAGCGCTCCATGGCATAGGACCTAGGTATCTTCGAGACCGCCTGCTGCTACTGACGGCCTCCCCTCGACCTGTGCGCTCCCACAGAGAGGGCCTCCTCGGGGTGCCATCAGCCAAACAATGTAGGCTGGTGACCCCCAGGGGGAGGGCCTTCTCTGTGGGGGCACCTACCCTCTGGAACCAGCTGCCCCCAGAGATAAGGAGAATCCAAGACCTCGGTGCCTTCCGCCGTGCCCTTAAAACTTTCTTTTTTCAGCAAGCCAGGCTGGCTTAACACTTTTAAATGTTTTTAATTGGTTTGTCATTGTTTTTTAATTATGGGGCCAAATTTATATATATCTTTTTAATAGTATTTTAATGTTTGTAGTCTATGTTTTTATTTGGCTGTACACCGCCCTGAGTCCTCAGGGAGAAGGGCGGTATATAAATTTAATATAAAATAAAAATAAAAATTTAAAATTATGAATTTAGTGGTCCCTGAGGTCCACTAAAAGGTTGGTGAGCCCTGCTCCAAAGCATCTGAGCGCAGGACAAGAAGTAAAGGGTGGAAGACGATGGAAGAGAGATGCAACCTAGAACAAAGGAGAAATTTCCTGACAGTGGAAACAATCAATAACTGGAAAAGGCTTACCTCTGGAAGTTGTGGATGCGGCAGCACTGGAGGCTTTTAAGAAGAGTGGCCGGCTTCTACATTTGGGCCTTCAGGCCTGCCAAAGAGACTGGAAAGGTATTTCTCTGGAATGGCATAAATTAACTGGATTTTCTGAGAATGGGATTTTCCCATGTATTTTGCTAGAAAACATAGATAAGGCAGGCTCGAAAAGTGTGTGCCCTCCTAATGGGCTCTGAATCCAGTGGCGATGTCCATTTTGCTGTCCGAATTCATGGAGAGCCTTAACCTTAACCCTAACTTGGGTTTTCCGTGAATAGGATTCTCCCATGTATTTTGCCAGGAAATGTAGATAAGGCAGGCTTATCTACATTGAGGACAGCACCAGGGTTGACCTTTAGGGGGCCGAGTGTGCGTTGCCGGATTGGGCTGGTTAGCTCAACATCACTCATGTTGGGGGTCGCCTGTGGTGTCCCAGGCGGGGCTGGGCGGATCCATTGTTTCCAGTGGACGAAGGTGAGACCTAGGAGAGCACCGAACCCATGTCCTCCAGAGCAGCCTTCCTGTCTGCTGGTGGCCAAGTACTAAGTCAGGAATTTCCTTCCTTCCTTCCTTCCTTCCTTCCTTCCTTCCTTCCTTCCTTCCTTCCTTCCTTCCTTCCTCCCTCCCTCCCTCCCTCCTTCCCTCCCTCCTTTCTTTCCCTTTCCCCTTTCCCCTTCCCCTTCCTGCTTTCTTGCTCTTTCCTTCCTTCCTTCCTTCTTTCCTTCCTCCCTCCCTCCTCCTTTCTTTCCCTTCCCCTTCCCCTTTCCCCTTCCTGCTTTCTTGCTCCTTCCTTCCTTCCTTCCCTCCTTCCTTCTTTCCTTCCTCCCTCCCTCCCTCCTTTCTTTCTTCCCCTTTCCCCTTCCTGCTTTCTTGCTCCTTCCTTCCTTCTTTCCTCCCTCCCTCCCTCCTTTCTTTCTTCCCCTTCCCCTTTCCCCTTCCTGCTTTCTTTCTTCCCCTTCCCCTTTCCTCTTCCTGCTTTCTTGCTCCTTCCTTCCTTCCTTCCTTGCTTCCTTCCTTCTTTCCTTCCTCCCTTCCTCCCTCCCTCCTTTCTTTCTTCCCCTTCCCCTTTCCCCTTCCTGCTTTCTTGCTCCTGCCTCCCTCCCTCCCTCCTCCTTTCTTTCCCTTCCCCTTTCCCCTTTCCCCTTTCCCCTTCCCCTTCCCCTTCCTGCTTTCTTGCTCCTTCCTTCCTTCTTTCCTCCCTCCCTCCTTCCATTCTTTCTTCCCCTTCCCCCTTCCTGCTTTCTTGCCCCTTCCTTCCTCCCTCCCTCCTCCTTTATTTCCCTTCCCCTTTCCCCTTCCCCTTCCTGCTTTCTTGCTCCTTCCTTCCTTCCTTCCTTCCTTCTTTCCTTCCTCCCTCCCTCCTTTCTTTCTTCCCCTTCCCCTTTCCTCTTCCTGCTTTCTTGCTCCTTCCTTCCTTCCTTCCTTCCTTGCTTCCTTCCTTCTTTCCTTCCTCCCTTCCTCCCTCCCTCCTTTCTCTCTTCCCCTTCCCCTTTCCCCTTCCTGCTTTCTTGCTCCTGCCTCCCTCCCTCCTCCTTTCTTTCCCTTCCCCTTTCCCCTTCCCCTTCCCCTTCCTGCTTTCTTGCTCCTTCCTTCCTTCTTTCCTTCCTCCCTCCCTCCATTCTTTCTTCCCCTTCCCCCTTCCTGCTTTCTTGCCCCTTCCTTCCTCCCTCCCTCCCTCCCTTCCTCCCTCCCTTATTTTCCATAGAGAGATTTAAATAAAAATATATGTCCCATGATCAAACTGAATGCCATAGCTATAATTTAGATAAAACTTAGCAGTTTGTCTTTGCTACTTAAGCAAACTTAAGGTTATATCAACAACCTGCTTAAGATAATTTAAAGGTATTAGCACAGGAATATCTCTCTATATACCAAATACATCAAATTTGAAGTGCTATTCCTTGTTGTAGCATCATCTTTTCCATACGTTCCATCAGTAGGTTTGTTACTCAACTGTTTATGTTGATGTTCATTAGTGATTAGAAAAGAGATATAGTTATATCCATAAATAAAGAGTTTCATTTGAATAATTACTTATTTTTTTTAATCAACAAGTAAAATCCCGATTTTGAGAAAAACTATTTATAGAAATAATATTGTATCAGAAGCCTATAAAATGTATTTCAATTAATTGACTAACCCATTAAATTATCAAACCGTTGCTCAATATTACAACATTCAGGAATATCAATCAGCACAATAACCTTCAGCATATAATAATTGTTTATAGTAAACTGCAGCTATTGTTCCCCTTAAATGTCTTCTGTTTGTCAAATAAGGTGAGATAATGGTTCCAATACAGTGAAAAATAAAATGAGATAAAAAGCAGCTTGACACAACCCATCACAATAAATGAACAGATTATTCCAACTATAATAACCTTGGGAAAACAGGGAGAATGCCCCCAGAGGGGGAAAAAAATCCATATTTAAGCGAAACTTGTTTCAAAAATTCAAAGGCCTTTTTCATATTCAGAGGAATTGCCACCATTAATTACAAGTTTTCGGAAAGTGCATCCAGAATATCAATTGGGTATCTAACACAATGAGATGCTTGGCTAAGTATTATAAAACCAGATTCTACAGGATAGATAATCAAACATAATATCTTGTTTAACCTATGAGCCAAGGTGACTGTCAATAGTTTTGAGTCAATATTTAACAAGGAAATTGGACAACAGTTTATCCAATCAGCAGACTTTTTATCTTTAGCCTTCCAAAATCACTCTTCTATAAACCTTACTGAAGGATGTTGGGAAAATGTTATTTAAAAAGAAATCATTATAGACTTCCAATAATATAGAGCCAGGAACTCAATACGCATCTTATAACAGTCAATGGGATAATCATTTGGGCCAGGAATGTTTTCTGTTTTCATTTTACATTTAAGGATAAATATTATTTCTTGGCAAGATAAAGCAGGGGTAAATAGGCAGCGTGATTAGATATAATCTTAGGATCAGTTTCACTCTGTTTCACTCACTCCTTACAACCCCCTATATATCTACCCTGCTTCCCCCAAAATAAGACACCCCCTGATAATAAGCCCAATTGGGCTTTTGAGTGCATGCACTAAAATAAGCCTCCCCCCGAAAATAAGCCCACCCTGAAAATATTTAAACGCAGAGCTGGAAATCAGGTAAGATGGTAGGAGGAACCCCATCTTGCGCCACGTGCCCCAAAATAATAAGATCTCCCTGAAAATAAGGCCAAGCGATTATTTCGGGGTTCAAAAAAATATAAGACAGGGTCTTATTTTCAGGGAAACACAGCATTAGCTTTGCTAAGTAGTACAGCTAGTCCTCGACTTACAGCAGTTCATTTAGTTAGAACAGCACTGGAAAAAGTGACTTATGACCGGTTTTCACACTTATGACCATTTCAGCATCCCCATGGACATGTGGTCAAAATTCAGATGCTTGGCAACTGACTCATACTTATGACAGTGTCCCCTGATGTCTAAAAAGTAAAGCGAATGGGAAAGCCAGACTCACTTAACAATCGTGACACTACCTTAACAATTGAGCCTAACATCTATGTTGCTGCAGTGATTCACTGTTGCAAGAAAGGTTGTAAAATGGAGCAAAACTCACTTCACAGCTGTCTCACTTAGCAACAGAGATGCTAGGTTCCATTGTGGTCGTAAGTCGAGGACTACCTAATAAAAAATGTGAGCCGCTTGTACCGTTGAGTGCAGATTCCAGTGTTGTTCCTACCGCCATTGCTAACAGGTCAAGAGGTTAAAAAGTCAAAAGACCCAAGAGAGGAGTAAGACAGACCGACATATTTCTTTTGTGATAAAACACTGGTGGAAGTGTAGTGTTGCTATAGCTCTCCAGATGTTGCAGTGCAGTGTTGCCCAAAAGCTGATGAACTGTAGCATCTAATATTCCCAACCTGTGGCTATAGCAGAATGACTACAGATTAGAAGTATGAAGCAGGTGTGAAATGCTACTGGTTCGCTCCGGTTTAGGTGAACCGGTATTGATAAAAACTACCAGAACCGGTAGTAAAAAGTGCTTTAAAAAAGAAAAAAAAGGATCCAAGGATCGTGCAGCACAAAAGGTTCCAAGGATCGTGTGATCATCGGGACCTTTTTTTTTTCTTTTTTAAAGCATTTTTTTACCACCAGTTCCGGCTAATAGGTAGTAAAAGAATGCTTTAAAAAAGTAAAAAAAAAAAGAAAAGTTGGCCACGTCCACCCAGTCACATGACCCACCCTTCCAAGCCACGCCCAAGCCAGAACCAGTAGCAACAAATTTTACATTTCACCACGGGTATGAAGCCATCTTCCATTGGTAAGTAGACCATCTGACAGTGGCCAAAAATACTCCTTACTTTACTCCCAATGGTTCAAAACCTTTTAATGTATTGTATGAAAACTACGGAATAAGGAAATCTTGAATGAGTGATGATGAGAACTATCAAGGGTATGAATATTCATAGACTGGAATAGGCAACAGATCAACCAATGGGGACTGTTTGGATAGACATGGTAACAGGTCAGCCAATGGGGACTGTTTGGTAACTGAAACATGGTATTTGTTGTATGGGGCCATAAGAGACAGTTTGGAGCCTAGGCGTGGCTTAACTGTTCTGTATATAAGCTTGAGGGCACTAGCTTCTCCCTCCTCCATTTTGCCTTCTCCATTTTGTGCTTCCATTTTGTGCTGTGTTTGTACTTGCTATTTCTCTTCTCTACAATGTGGAAAAACCTACTGTCAGCCCCACTGCGCCGGGGCTGCCATTCCGGCAGGGACGGAGGCGAACAGGTCACACGCCCCACGTTCCAACCCGGGAAGTCTTGCCTTATTGCCGCCTGCTTCTTCCTGATGATGTCTGCTGGATCCCTTTTCTGCCCATTGTTCCCGGGGATTCCATTTCTTCCAGCACCGCCAGACGCGCTACTGCCCCTCCGCTGAGAGGCAGACGGGACCACGCCTGCACAGACGCCACGCCGGCTACAATAGCCAGGATTAATCGGGGCTTACTGAACATGTCCCCGGCATAACAGTCCCAACAGCCCCGGACTAATTGCAGCTAATTACTAGCCCAGGGAAGCAGCTGGAACCCTCCAATCAGTGACAGGGCTTGGGTGGAGTTAGGAGGTGGAGTAGCGGGGTGGGGCATGCTGGGCTTAAAACGGTAGTGGGAGCACGGTAAGGTTAGAGCTGACAATATTTCACTGAAACTGCACTGGGTGATTGTTGGAGCGTGCCGGATCATGGAACGTAAAACTTTACGTTCTCCACCCTGTTGTCTGATGTTTCCTTTCCCGTCCTGATTTCGAACCTGACACCTACAAGGGTATTGTATGATGTCAGGTTTCGAGGTCGTCTCAAATAAATTGCATTTCAAACAAAGTCACTGAAGAAAAACTTCCATTTATTAAGCATGACATTCTAACTCCGACTCCATCGCAGCCAGCACTGACTTCCAGACCCAAAACCCTCCCTTTCCATTCCCCACTCCTCTGCACTCATTGGCCATCTTCCAAGTTACTCTACCCCTAATCTACTGCTCCAGCTCAAAGGAATTTACCCCCTCCCATCCCATCTCCTAGGGGATATTATCTCCAGGGAAAATAAGTAGGTGAAAAGTCAAATGTCCCTTTCCAGACGCCTCCACTTCTCCTTCTTATGTCAGCACTAGAGTAAATGCAGCTTGAAGTGCTGACATATGCCTTATGTGTTGTTATGTATATAAAGACATTTTGAATCCTGCTGAATTGTCTGATTGTGTGTACTGCAACAAACTCTGACAAGAACAAGTGAGATGGATTAGGAAGAACATCTCCAGATGTTTAATAGGCTCAAACACACCGGTTTCAGGACCTTAAACATGGAATCAGGGAAAAGAGGACATGGTTTGAAAATTACCTCACTGGAAAAACACCATCAGTCATATCTGAGGATATTTATGGGAATTAACTTTGTTGTAACCATACTGTTGTTATCTAGGAGATTTAGTGTCTATGGAGATTTTCAGTCATCCAAGTCATGGTTGTCCCAAACATGCTTTTCCAAGAGGCACCTGGACATTCTTGTTTTTTTTTTCTTTTGAAGACGTTTCGCTTCTCATCCACGAAGCTTCTTTAGCTCTTGACTGGGTAGTGACGAATGGAAGGATTTATATTCCTTGCAGGTCATTTGCGTTCTTTTAGAGAGTCGTTGAGGCCACTTGGAGGTTTATCTGTGTCCTCAGGTTCATCTGAGTGGTACAAATCAGTGGTGGGTTTCAAATTTTTTTACTACCGGTTCGGTGGATATGGCTTGGTGGGCGTGTCTTGGTCGGTGTGGCAGGGAAAAGATACTGCAAAATCCCCATTCCCTCCCGATCAGCTGGGACTTGGGAGGCAGAGAAGAGATAGGGGAGGGGCCAGTCAGAATTTTTACTACCGATTCTCCGAACTACTCAAAATTTTCACTACTGGTTCTCCAGAACTGGTCAGAACCTGCTGAAACCCACCTCTGGTACAAATCGGTGTGGAGCCTTCTTGGCTGCAGGGTGTTATATTTAGATGTATTAATAATATTAATATTAATAAATTTAGATTTATTAGAATCAGAAGCAGTCAAAGAATAAATAACATTTTGAAATATGTACTTCAGCACAGAGTCGAATAAATCAGATGGTTCTATATATTTCCTGGCCATAGGGAGGGATAAATGATAGAAAGGACTTCCTTCCTTCGCCCTCACCCACTCCCTGCAAATAATCTGGGACATTGACCCCATGTTTCTTGGTAACTACTGTTGCTTGTAGCATCTACAGACCAACCTACACATGTCTGAGTGACAAGGCCAGGGGTGGGCTGCTGTGGGTTCGCAGGGGTTCAGGAGTACCTCTAACTAAGATTCTGTGCAGTTCGGAGAACCACCAAATCCCACTCCTGGCTGGCCCCACCCTGCCCCACCCCTCCCCTTTCAGGAGTCCCCACGCAGCCTGGTTTGGTTTCAGGTAAGTGCAGGACGTGTGCGGAGGCTTTGGAAGGGTGAAAAACAGGCCTACCAGAAGTTCAGGAAGGCCGGAAACAGGTCCATTTTTGGCCTCCAGAGCCTGGGGAGACCATTTTTGGCCTCCCAGAGACTCGAGGAAAGCTTCCGGAGCCTGGGGAGGGCAAAAATGCCCCCACTGCTGTGGTGCAAGCTGACTAGGCCATGCCCACCATGGCCATGCCCACCCAGCAACTGGGCAGAGAACCCCTTACTAAAATTTTTGAAACCCACCCTGGGTGAGGGGTTTGTTCTGGGAAGAGAACCACAGGATTATGCAAAAGGTCTTTTCCCGTTCGCTTGTCTTTTATATCTTATGGGAGGGGCCAATCATCTCCAAGCCTTACTCCCAAGTCGACCCTGTTTTCTTAATTCCTCCTGTCTTCTGGCAGCTCTGCGCATGCGCATACTGGGAACAGCTCAGGCTGTTCTTCTGCCTCGCTGATATCAGACCTCCTCACTGTCCGAATCTGCTGCCAGCTCTTCTGTCCGCTGGTGGGCCACAACAGGCGGCGGGGGGTGGGGTGGGGTAGGGTTTGGATTAGATGACCTACAAGGTCCCTTCTGACTCTATTATTCTGTTAAATCTATTAAACATGGACCACGGTAATGCTCTCCCCCTTTCCCAAAAGCTACTTCTGGGGTTTTGTAATAGAACGACACATTTAGGCATGAAGAATTTGGAAACAGAAACACAGTCTATTTAAAGAACACATTTGCTGTTTTTATTGGTGCCTTGTAGGGCAAATAATACTGAAAAAAAGGGCAATGAAAAAAAACAAAAAAAACCAAACCGAGCCCCACCCACCAACAAACCAGGTTTCTAGCAACCTACATTGTTGTTGTTGTTGTTTTTTAAAGAGTACATCCACTCTTATCTTTGTTATTTATCGTGGTGTGAATGATAACGTAAAACCGATAAAACATGAAAATATACAACTTATATTACACTATGTGTTATGAACAAAATATAAATCTATAACTCTATGTTATATTTACATAATTCTTTTTTTCTTTTCTTATTAAGTTTCAAGTGAGATGGAAGGGTTGCACACATACTTTGCTTTAAGCTCCGAGCATTTGATTGTCTTTTTTTTTCTCTTCTTCTTCTTCTTCATCTTTTTTTCCTGCAATTTTTCTCCCCCCCATTTATAATAATAATAATAATAACAATAATAATAATAATAATAATTAATTAAAAAAGTTTGGAGAGATAAGCGCTTTAGAACCAACAGAGCTATGGAAAATACATTCACCCGGATTAACAAGCACCGCCAGCGAGACAAGCTTTCGACCCTCCCATTCATCTTCTCGATGGCTGATTTAAAAAGATATGCAGAACAATCCTAGTAGGCTTTGTAGTGCCGCCAAGCAGGTGATGATGGTCTCAACTCAGATTAGGGAGGCGAGAGGGGGGTCAATTTGCAGGAACATCTTAAAGGTAAAGGTTCCCCTCACACATAGGTGCTAGTCGTTCCCGACTCTAGGGGGGCGGTGCTCATCTCCGTTTCAAAGCCAAAGAGCCAGCGCTGTCCGAAGACGTCTCCGTGGTCATGTGGCCGGCATGACTAAATGCCAAAGGCGCACGGAGCGCTGTTACCTTCCCACCAAAGGTGGTCCCTATTTTTCTACTTGCATTTTTTAATGTGCTTTCAAACTGCTAGGTTGGCAGAAGCTGGGACAAGTAACGGAAGCTCACCCCCGTTACGCGGCACTAGGGATTCGAACCGCTGAACTGCCGACCTTTCGATCGACAAGCTCAGCGTCTTAGCCACTTACTTGTATCCAATTCAGAAGAAAGCCCCCTTGAGCCCAAGGAGACTTACTCCTAAGTAAGTGCATATTGGACAAAAAAAAAAAAAATCACAGCCCAGATCACCCAATCCACCTCGCCCTTCATTGCTTGACAGTGTTGATTGCCCAAATAATAGAGGGACGTAGCAATTTCTTGAAGAAACTTTCTGTCCCATTCTTAGTTCCCTAATCAGGATGATGACTGATAGAAGAGAATATTTGTAGCTCAGGGTTGAACTGTGGGATCTGGGCTTGGTGGTTTTCTTGCAGACGTTTTATTACCAAGCCAGGTAACATCCTCAGTGCTAAGACTGAGGATGTTACCTAGTTTGGCAATGAAAGGGCTGCAATAAAACCACCAAGCTCGGAGAGCACCAAGGACCCCACAGGACGATTAACTCTGACTGAAGATGATCTCTTGCAAAAAAGAAAGGTTGCAGCCACATGTTGTATATATCTGTCCTGTGAGCCCAGCCATTGACACAGATTATAATGATTGAGTTTTCTGGCGGGTGGGGTGGGGGACGGGACCCTACAATGCTATAGTCAGAGGTTAAGAGCTTTTGATGTCTTGATTCCTGTGTCAGCTATTTGAGGGAGCGAACACCAATTGATGATAGACCAAAGGAAAAAAGAAATGGCAATATTGCTTTTGTCAATAAAATCACGAAGGAAAAAACACACACCACATTACACAAAAAAAATGAACACATGCGCACAAAGAGATAGACACATTCAGGGCGGGATTATGCGACGTTTTTCGATTGTGCGTATTACATGCCTTACATCTGGGGTGGCCCCAATACAGGTTCATGAATGCTGCCTCCCTAACTCTCTCTCTCTATTTCCCTTCCAACAGGATCTTTACAAATATCTGTGGGTTTGGGACATGGCGGCCATTTCCTTTAGGTCAGGGGTGTCAAACTCAAGGATTGTGGGCTGGATCTGGAAACAATGAAGGACCAGCCTGCGGTGCCTCTGCCAATGAAACCAGGCTCCCAATCTCCATTTTTGAATGGGAAAACCTCTTGCAACCCTCTGCCAATGAAAACGGAGCTCGGGAGGGCCGCGTTTTCATTGGCAGAGGGTTACAGGAGGCCGTCCAAGCCGAAAACAGAGATTGGGAGCCCAGTTTCGCTGGCAGAGCACTTGGGCCGCCACAGGCGTCCCTGACGCGAGTGATGTCAAGCTGGCCACACCCACCCTGGCCATGTCCCCCAACTCCCCGCCCCCGAGGTCAAACACAACCCTGATGCGGCCCTCAATGAAATCGAGTTTGGCACCCCTGCTTTATGCCATTAGGAAGGCAGCTAGGATCAGAAGGAAACGGCAGGTCAAATCCACCAAGTTCGCTTAGATGGAAAAAGTGACATGACTGAAACGGAATCCATAAAAGAGACGGCACAATTTCTTTTTTTCCAAACATCCAGGGTATATCTATCCATCCCGGCGATCTATAGATACATCCATGTATGGTGTAACGTGTGAATATGGAGAAATTGTCAAGAGCTCGGGATCCGAGAAGGGATTTCACACAAAGTAGAGGAAGAATGGAATGGAATGGAATGGAATGGAATGGAATGGAATGGAATGGAATGGAATAGAATAGAATAGAATAGAATAGAATAGAATAGAATAGAATAGAATAGAATAGAATAGAATAGAATAGAATAACAGAGTTGGAAGGGACCTTGGAGGTCTTCCAGTCCAACCCACTGCTTAGGCAGGAAATGCTAAACCACTTCAGACAAATGGTTATCCAACATCCAAGTCTCTACATGACATCCAGAATCTGCCTTTCAACCGGGTACAGTACAGGTAGTCCTCGATGTACGACCACAATCGAGCCCCAAATTAATTTTACTAAACAAGACAACTGTGATCTGAGTTTTGCCCCGTTTTAAGACCTTCCTCGCCACAGTCGTGAAGTGAATTCACCGAAGTTGTTACGCTAGTGACACGGTTGTTAAATGAATCTGGCTTCCCCATTGACTTCGCTGGTCAGGAGATCGCAAAAGGGGATCCCATGACCCCGGGAAAGTGCAACCATCATAAATATGAGTCTGTGGCCCAGTGTCTCAATTTTGATCACATGACTATGGAAAAGTTGCAACGGTCATGTGAAAAATGGTCGTCAGTCACTTTTTTCAGTGCCATTGTAACTTTGAACGGTCACTAAACAAACAGTCATAAATGGAGGACTACCTGTAATGTAGTTAGCCTGCAATGCACATAATTCTAATTTCTCACTTCCTTTAGTATTACCCAACTATTACATCAATAACAGAAGGCTTTTTCTTTGCATGTTAATGACTATAAGGCAGTTCTACTTCTCTCTTCCATGTCTATGGTTGGAATACAACAAAGAAGAGGAATCCCCTCTCCCTTCCGGTCCTGATTTTACCTTCAAGGTTTTGGTTACCACCTTAACAGCGCTCCATGGCTTAGGACCTGGCTACTTACGGGACCGCCTACTACCACAAACAGCCTCCCACCGGCTGGTACGCTCTCATAGAGAGGGGCTCCTCCAGGTGCCGTCAGCCAAACAATGTCGACTGGCAGCCCCCAGGGGGAGGGCCTTCTCTGTGGGGGCACCTACTATCTGGAACAAGCTCCCCTCGGAGATACGGAGGATCCTGGATCTGCGCACTTTCCGCCGTGCTTTGAAGACACTCCTATTCCAGCAGGTTGGCCTGGCCTAATTTTCTCCCCTTCTTTTAAATTTTTAAATTGAAATTTTAATTTCAATTTAAATTTAAAATTTTAAAATTTAAAATTTAAAATTAAAATTTAAATTCAATTTAAAATTTTAATTTGGTTGAAATCCTAACATCAGTTTAAGATTCCAAAGATAGATTCTGGGCGTGTCTGTCTTTCCCAAATATAGATTCCGGGTGTGCAGTGAATCACTTGATTGTGAGGCTAGGATATTGAAATTACTACGCACATTTATAAAACTAAAACCTGGGAATCTCGAAAAAGTGCCAGAAATCCCAAACAAATTTATTTTATTAAGGCTTGGATGATCCTCCCAAGCACTGAGATAATCTCATCTGCAATAAGAATTCAAATAGTCTGCATATTATTTATCATTTAAATAAGCATCCCAAACTTTCAGATGATCTTTTAAAGAAACGGAGCAGAAGCTGTATTTTGGTGAAGCAGAACAAATTTGGAGAGGTTATGGGTGTTTTGGGCAGAGTCATTCTCCTACTTTCTTTCCCTAGCAGTTGTAAATCCAGTTTGATGAAAAAGAACTTGGTTTTGAATTTTCATTGGAAGGAGAAGGAAAAACTCCAGGGAATTCTCCTGGGTGCAGGCCAGGGTAGGTGGTATTCCTGGAGTGATTTTGTTATGAGATGACCAAAAGGTATTTGGGAAGGACCTCCCTTTCATTCTACAACGCCACTTCAACAGCCCCCAAGCCTTCCTTTGCTTTCCGCATTAATTCCCAAGGAAAGAAAAAACAGAAGAAATGTTTCATCCGGTTGGGACTTTTCAGAACATCTAAGGAGGCCTTTGGATGGAGGAACAATGAGCCACAGAAAACAACACCAACAGCAGCGTCCTCTGCCAACCTCGGACAATGCAATACACTGAAAAATGTCACTCCGAGACACGCAAACGACACTGCCAAACATCCTGAGAATAAAAATAATGAAGTTCCTCTTTCGCAGGACAGATTGGTTTTTTTTAAAGAAACCGCAAGACAGATGCAACCACATAATTAGATGACAACGAGATAGATAGATAGAGAGATAGAGAGAGAGAGAGAGAGAGAGAGAGAGAGAGAGAGAGAGAGAGAGAGAGAGAGAGAGAGAGAGAGAGAAGACACAGCTACAAAAACTTAATACAGCAAAGGGTCTCGCAAGCTAATATTACAAGCATCCTCTGTTTTACAAGTTGAGAATTCATCTCAATGCCTAGTGAATTCACTCATTCAGAAAAGGAGGAACTAAACAGTTCACCCTTATTAAACCAAGTCTTTAAATAGATGCTATTGTCTGGTTGCCATTAATTCCAGGGGATAAGTTTTTTTTTTTGCTAAGAGAAGCTTACAATTGTACCGAGTATAATTATTTTCAACTTTAGAAGACAGGCGATGTCAGAGGCTTCCACGGGGACAATAAATGTTCATCTCATTTGGATTACGTTACAAAAAAAATAAAATAAAACGAAATAGAAAATGGCTCTGTACAAGCGTGCTGTAAGGAGGTTAAACACAATTTTGTTTGTTGAGGGGGAAAAAAAATGTGATGAAAAAGGGTCTATTGCAAAAACCAATCTCTGAAACATCCCCCCACCCCACCCCGCCACCACCATCCATGCAATAATGAGAAGATTTGATTACTCAACTAATTAGAGGCTGAAATAATAATTGTTAGCGACCCCTCTGGGATTAATACAGCAGAATGAAGATGTTAAAGTATTTAACGATCCTCTTTTGCAAATACAAAGCATGAGAAACTTATGGATGGGGCTGAGACAGGGGTGAGTTGCTGGGGGTTCGGGAGAATCTGTAGCTAAGATTCTGTGCAGTTCGGAGAACCCCCAAATCCCACTCCTGGCTGGCCCCAATTACCCCACCCCGCCTTCCCCTCCCAGGAGTCCCCACGCGGCCCATTTTGGATGCAGGTAAGTGCAGGGTGTGCATGCAGGCTCGGGGAGGGTGAAAACGAGCCTACCGGAAGATCAGGAAGGCCGGAAACGGGCCCATTTCTGGCCTCCAGAGCCTGGGGAGGCTGTTTTTGCCCTCCTGGAGGCTCGAGGAAAGCCTCTGGAGCCCGGGAAGGGCAAAAATGCCCCCCTCCCTGCTGTGGTGCAAGAGGCTGACTAAGCCACAACCACCATGGCCACGCCCACCAGCAACTGGGCAGAGAACCCCTTGCTAAAATTTTTGAAGCCCACCCCTGAGCTGAGAGACCAAAAATGCACTATGGGAGGTACTCTACAATCATGCATTGACGTTAGACAATCTGGTGGTTTGAAATATTGTCGGTCCCACTTTTGTATCAACCAAACAGCCCCATAACATCAGAAGATAGGGGCCTCACTCCTATGGGTCCTAATCCTGTTTAAATTAGATATGACTAATTATAGATCTAGCCCACCGAATTCAGTGGGTTCTACTGTTGAGTAGACATTATTTGATATTCTCACCATTTACCTGTTCCACTGGGCTACGCAGTGCTTCTTGACCCGGAATTATGTCCTGCCGTGCTCCATGGAACTTGTAGTAGCATCCATTAGGATAAACTCTAGCTGAATCAAGACTGCTGGCATGAAAACGTCAACTCCCAGGGCCAACATAACAATCATTCGTACAACTTGCAGCCAAATGAGAGGAGAAGATTTTGAAAAAGGATCAAGGGGTAGGAATAAGACAGGGCATGGGACTCCTTATTTTCGCTGGCTGAGCACAAATTAGCCAAAGCTAAGTCACTTTAAGTTCTCTTGATTGTCCTAGGGAATTTTAACTTTTCCATTGTGGCCCGGATGATTGCTCCATGAATCTTAACATTCTTGGATTTAAAAACACTACCACCAAATCTCTCTCCCTGATCAAGGTGATTGGGGGTTTTTTTGGCTCACATAAGATATCTGCAAAATCTCACCCTTGCAGAAATTTTACATGACACCGTAATAAGGATCCTTCCTTCTAATTTACAAACGTGGAATTTCGCTCTGTTGGGACAGGATGCTAGCATATGAGTGTGACACAATTTTCTAACGGTAAGGGAACATCCAATGTGTGTTGCAGCTCTCTTATTGCTTGCTATCTCTTGACAAAGTTGGGATACCCGGGGTCACTTCGGAGCACAAAAAGGCTCAGATGCTTTCCCCCATTGAAAAAGGGAAGTTTTGTCTTCTCAAATTCGCCAAGGAGAAGATGGATTTTGATTCTCAGAGGTTGCATCTCATGCCTGCAAGAATTTTTGCATGCCTGCAAACCTGAGGCCTCCCTGACTAACAGTGCATTTCTTTTCCAGCAGACTGATTATGGTGAATCTCTCTCTCTCATTCTCTCTCTCTCTCTCATTCTTTCTCTTTCTCTCTCTCTCTCTCTCTCTTTCTCTCTCTCGTTCTCTCTCTCTCTCTCTCATCCAGTGGTGAAATGCAGCCGGTTCTATCCGGCTCAGGCGAACCGGTAGCACCAGTGCCAGGAGGCTCCGCCCACCCGCTTGGATGTCATCACTTCCCATTTTTGATGCTCTGTGCATGCACAGAAGATCCTATGCATGTGTGTTCCCATTTGCGAACCAGTAGCGAAGGTAAGTGGATTTCACCCCTGCTCTCATCTATCTATCTATCTATCTATCTATCTATCTATCTATCTATCTATCTTCTATCTATCTATCTATCTATCTATCTATCTATCTATCTATCTATCTGTGTCTGTCTATCTATACCTATCTATCATCTATCTGTCATCTGACATCTATTATCTCTCTCTCTCCATCCATCATCCATCCATCCATCCATCCATCCATCCATCCATCCATCCACCCAAAAACCCATCTATCATCCATTGTATCTATCCTCAATTTTTCCTACAATCATAATCTCACCGAGATGTTCTTCTACAGGAAATCTCTTTGCTCAAAACTGTGAAAGTGAATTTGTTATAAAATTAGTTTGCAAAGGAGTTAAAAAAACAAAAACAAAAAACTGGTTGCAAATGTCAGCAGCAGAAGAGTGATATACTGGCATTTAAATTAGTCTATGGGATGTCTAAAGAGTATGCAAAACCATTCCTTATCAACTTCTCTCAACAGCCTCTCTGGCTTCTCCAGCTTTTATTCATTCCTAAGGGAAGACCTTCAAAAGAATGTCCTCTTCTTGGTCTTTTTTTTTTTAAAAAAAACTTGGGAATTATAGATATCCCGAGAAGCTTTTGAATTGAATCATAAAAAAGAGGTATAGCAGAAAATCACTTTGACAGTGGTTTTCTTCAGCACTTCCAGCAATAAAATAAGCTCCAAACACTAGCAGGAGAAGTTCTCAATTACTTGGAGAAGAATGTAATAAACCGGAAATAGAACCAAACTTTTGAGAAAATGCAAGAAGGAATTTGGTGCATTGCTAGTTAGGACTACTAACCATTGCAATCATTTAGCGTTTTGCATCACAGACATAGCCAAGATTAAATATTCTCACACGTCATGTATTTATGAAGATGCCAACCTCGTAGATTTTGATGGAATCTGGAGTTGAAACAAAGGGGGAACAAAGCCACATCATTAAACTGTGCAAAATGGTGGATCTCAAGAGTCTCCAAAAAAAAATCAGAAATATTTTTGTTCTGAAAAATAGGGAATTGTCTGTTGAGGGTTGCTTTTTTTTTTTCTTTAGAAAAGGAGAACAAAATGTTCAGTTTTCAGATTACACATTTATAATATATATTGAAAGGCTCAAGAGTATATTTAATAAACCAAAACCAAGCAATCGGAGGAAAGTTACGATCGATTTCAAGTCTCTTATAAATCATTTTGGACCATCATTAATTAATTAATTATTTTTTTTTACAGTGATGAATGGGCCCTGGTGAAATGCCAGATGTTTTTCTTACATATATATATATATATATATCAAAAGGTGGAAAGAATATATATTTGTTTTTAAAATACCTGAACAGCTGTACTTATGCTTTATGGTGACTGCCAAATCAAAAATAATGCAGAAAAAAGATAAATTAATTATGCATAATTTACTAGCTGGAACTGCTGATCGTATTGTTTGTGTATTATGATATGCACCTTTATGACATTAAGCAGTTCAGCTGGGGAAAAAAAATGTGGACAATGATGAAATGCTACGATAACAAGACAAAACAAGACATCACGATGGAGATGCATGACTCTGAATAGAACCCCAGAACATGTTATTTGAGACGGAGGGAGGAACAGTAAAGGTTTTGCTGAAAGAAACACTGGAATGGTGCCAATATGGTGCCCAAGAGGCATGGCATCTCACGGTTGTTTGAGATAATTGGTCATTGTCTACATCTACGGCAGGGATCTCCATAGATGGCAACTTTAAGGCTTGTGGACTTCAACTCCCAGAATTCCCCAGCCAGCATGGGCCTCACGTCCGTGATGCCTTCTTTTCATTTGTTAATTATCATTGCTTTTCACAGATGGCTGAGGAATTCTGGGAGTTGAAGTCCACAAGTCTTAAAGTTGGGAGATTTGGAGATCCTTGCTCTACAGCAGGGGTGTACAGCGGGTAGATCTGGCCGAAGGGGTGCTTAGATCTGGAAACAGTGAAAGACTGGGCCGTGGTGCCTCTGCCAATGAAAACGGAGCTCGGGAGGCTGAGCACGCGGCCCTCTTGAGCTCCGTTTTTGCTGGCAGAGGGTTGCAGGAGGCCATGGCAGCTGAAAACGGAGCTCGGGAGTCCATTTTCGCTGGCAGAGTGTTTGGGCTGCCACAGGCGCCCCTGACATGTGTGATGTTGAGCCTGCCAGGCCCACCCTGGCCCTGCGAGATCAAACACAACCCTCAATGAAGTCAAGTTTGACACCCCTGCTCGACGGGATGCCAGCATTTTTCACCTGTACAGAAAAGACAGGGCAACTTTAAGACCTAAACTTCAATCATAAATACTGCCGTTTTTATATACAGTGCAGGTGTAAATTTATTTTCTCATTTCCCACTTAACCGTTGTTAATTCCATTGATGCCTATGGTCAGAAATAAGCCTCTGCTGCTGCTCATTTTATTAAACGGAGTTTAGGATGGCAGGTTTAGCTTGCTCTTTGTGCAATATCGTTCTCCTCCTTGTCTTGCACTGACTATTTTTCATATTTTTATTTTATTTTATTGATTAGATTTCCAGGACTTTGTAAGTATTTTGCAAGTTTCCCTGAAAAAAAGACCCTGTCTTATTTTTTTTCCAACCCTGAAATAAGCGCTTGGCCTTATTTTCGGGGAGGTCTTATTATTTTGGGGCGTGTGGACAGGATGGGGCTCCTATTTCCAAATTTACCTGATTTCCAGTTCTGTGTTTAAATATTTTTGGGGAGGACTTATTTTCAGGGGGAGGCTTATTTTCGGGGAAACAGGGTATGTATATATAACGGTATAAAAATGTTAATTATTTTAGTTCCAGAGTTCGCAGAATGTCTGTTTATTTCTATATATATATATATATATATATATATATATATATATATATATATATATATATATATATATATATATATATATATATATATATATTCATTCTGAGGTTTTCGCGGGTGTTTGTATGTAGGTCTTTGTGAGCGAAGCCGAAAACACCAGCCTGAAGATGACGAATGAGACTTCGTCGAAAGGTCGCCAAGACACTTCCAATTTTACGCGGGAGAAAACCCGAATAACCAAAGACCTACATATATATATATATATATATATATATATATATATATATATATATATATATATACATATGTTACTTTTTTAAAAAAAGAAGAGGAATTCTGGGGCTCTCAAAAACCTTCTTTGGAATGCTATGTTTTCCCATAAGTAGTTTTCCTACACAAGTAGTCCTCGACTTACGACCATCATTGAGTTCCAAATTTCTGTTGCTAAGTGAGACATTTGTTAAATGAGTATGCCCCAATTTTATGATCTTTCTTGCCACCGTTGTTAAACAAATCATTTGCAGTTGTTAGTAACACAGTTGTTAAGAGAATCTGGCTTCTCAGACGGTGGCAAAAGGGGATTAATCGCATGACTTTGGGACACTGCAACCATCATAAATATGAGCCAGTTGCCAAGCAGCTGAATTTTGATCATGTGACCTTGAGGATGCTGCAACGGTCGTTAAGTGTGAAAAATGGCCATAAGTCATTTTTTCAGTGCCATTGTAACTTTGAATGGTCACTAAACGAACTGTTGTAAGTCGAGGACTAACTATATATGACTTATATATCAGATTTGCACTCGTAATAAACCAATTAGAATGGCAAAATGCATCTGCTACCCCTACCTTCCCTACTTCTATCAGCAGTTTTGTTTACGAGATTGGCCAAAGCCAGCTGCGATCCTTAAATCTATGGTCATCAAAGTGCTTCAAACTAATCTTGAGAGACAGGAAGGAAAGGAGAGAAAGAGAGTGAAGTGGGGGGGGGGGGGCGGAAGAAGAAAATAAGAGAACATTAAACCCACTTATTCAAAGTGGGTTTAATATTCAAAGGGCCTGGTGGCTCAGCAGACTGATAGCATTGTGATTAATACCAGCTGTCTGCAATTACTGTAAGTTCGAATCTCACCAGGCTCAAGGTTGACTCAGCCTTCCATCCTTTCTAAGGTAGGTAAATTGAGGACCCAGTTGTGGGGGCAATAAGCTGACTTTGTATAAATATACAAAAGTATGAAGGCTATTGCTTAACGCACTGTAAGCCGCCCTGCGTCTCCGGAGAAGGGCGGCATATAAATCAAATTAAAAAAAAAAGTTTTCTTTCCATCTTCATCCTAACAAAGTTAGCCAAAGTTTTCACTAATCCAGGCAACTTTCAAGAGACCCCGGCGGTCAATTGTCTTTCAATCAGTGTCACCAAAAGTCTAGGATTATGCAACCAGATTTCCTTCGATATTGGAATAAACTGTAGGATTAAGGGCAGGAAATTTTGCATGCTAGTAGGGGCTTTTGAGCAGAAGGTACATCTCAACATGTGTCTGACATGCCAATGCCTAGACTGGGTTGGTTGGTGAATCAAATTACTCTGGCTGAATAGAAGTTTCCAGAAACCACAAAAACAGTAGCCCCAGTGACATGAGGGCATCTCTTACGCATGGCTAGTCCTCTTCTTCAAAGCCATATTTCACACCACGGGAAACAGGGCGAAAGCTTCAGCTTCTGCACTTATCACAACAACGAGGAAAGCAGATGAATCACACACAGGGTCCATGAGATTTCCACAGATCAGACAAAAACGTTATCGGTGCGACCTTAAGATATAGACTCGGCTCCCATCCTATTAAAGATGTAACTGTGGGTCTGAAAATTTGGACGTCAAGTTTTGGCCAATCCTTTTCTTTTCATTCCAGCGATCTAATTAGGAAGCTGCTGCTTCCTTTTCTGTTCCTCTGGACAAAAAAAATATCTATGTTTCTATATCTACCTATTTTGCAGATACCATACAGATTCAAACTTTTTGGGAATATAATTGAGTTATTCAATTTTGCTCTCACAATCACTTGGGATTTGGTCCCCTTAAACCATCGACACACAATCCATGCGCGCGCACACACACACACACAAATCCAAAGTTTGCCTGTCTCTATATAGATTTGATTCACCTGAGAATCACTTCAAGTTTATTTTTTTAAAAAAAAAAGCAACAAGAACTAACCTTATCAGGTGCTGGCAATGGACTCTTCAAGGGATTGTCTAAGACACAATGCTTCCCTAATTTAAGACTAAAGACAAGATGAAAGAAAGACAATCAAGACAACCAAATGAGAAAAGAAAATTATGAAATAGACATCATTTCTCACATGAGTACAGATTTGGCACTTTGCTCAACGTTTGATCTGGTCTGCAATTGGTGAAAAGTAAAAGGAGGACTCTCCTAAAAAAGGAAGAGGCTGATTGGCTAGTTGCTTGGGGTGGCTACAACAGAGATATGTCTAACTATAGCCCACGTAGCAGAATTTGCCCAGTTAGGATTATGAACACCAAATTAAAGGAATGGCTGAGAAGACCGAAATGGGAAGAGGTGATGGGAATCTCTCTAAGATAGTCTGATTTGGAGACCCAATCACTTTTGGATCCAGTCCAAAAGGACCAATAAAGGAGAATATTTGTAGCTCAGGGTTGAAATGAGGGGATCCTTGATGCTCTCTGAGCTTGGTTCAATTCTTGCAGATGTTTCATGACCCAACTGAAGGCTTAGTGTTTTAACACAATGACAGAATTGACAGAAGGGATCCTTGGAGCTCTTCTAGTCCAACCTCTTGCTTAAGCAGGAAACCTTATACCATTTAGGTAATACCATCAGTGCTAGAAGAGAGTGGATTTTGCTTCCAGCACTGGTGATGTTAGCTAGTTTGGGTAATGAATCATCTGCAAAAAACAACAACAACAACCAAGCTCGGAGAACACCAAGGCCGTCTGACTGAAAAGACCTTTGTAAAGATGATGACCGAACAATAACCAAGGACAGATATCCAGTCAACCAATTGCATTTTGGATAATTAATTTATGTCTTTCTCTTGTGAAAAGACTGTGACCATCAATTTATTTGCAAAAGGGCTGACATTCAGAATTTTGGGAGGGGTTGAGAACCCACGGTCTACTAGGCTAAGATGAACCGATCTAGATGAGCTACTAGACTGGGCAACCTTTATTCAGTCAAGAGTTACATTCCCATTGGACTAATAAGCTAGGGCCACACAGCTGACATCAGGTGGGGAAGGATTCAAACTGGATACTGTCCACTTTTAACGAGACCTTCCAGTTTTGTCTCATGCAGAGAGCTTCAGGAAGGAACAGGTCATTTTTATTCTGATTTCAAGAGCTCTAAAGGTAGATTGAGGGCCAATTCCTGTTCTGAAAGGATAAGTGGTCTGGCTTGACGTAAAGGTACATTGATAAGACCAAAAGCGTGGGCTGTAAATGATATAATTAATGCAAATGTTTATTGCATCCTGCGCAGTATCCCATTGGCACTGGCATAAGACACTAAAGGCTCTGAGCAGATCCTAAATGTTCACTCTCCAGCATCTTGATTTTTCTACACAATAATCCTTAGGTTCTCTTCCCGGCTGCAGAGCCACCGTTGACTCAGTTTCTGCATGGGTTCAACCTGGCTTGGTCCCTGCATCCCTGCCAGATGCATAACGTGCTTTCAAGTCTAATTCTGGAAAGGTGGAAGAAAAGATGGTGGAAACATGAGGAAGGGGAGGAATTAAAAGAAGCCTATCGTTGGTCCCTCCCCTCTTACCAGATGCATCATTATCTCTCCCAACCCCACCCCACCCCAAAAATCTTAATTTTTTTTCTTTAAATTGTACACAAAACAACAGAACACATTCACAAGCCACTTGTTGGCACTGTGTACCTGAGTGAGAATTTTCTAGAACATTATAGAACAAATAGCCATAAAGTTTATTTGAAAAATAATAATAATAAAAGGTCGAACGGGTAAGACTTCAGTGCTTGGGTCTAGCAGCTGAATTACTGGCATTATGTTACCCATAGCTTATTTTTTTTTTGTCCTTTTTTGTTTTCTTTGTCATGATTGACTTCCTTGATAGGGTTTCTTCCTCTGAGCCTTTTGTCTTTCTTTTCTTTTTCTTTTCTCCTTTCTTTTAGAATTCCTTTCTTGCTTTTCCAAAGTTCTCAACGCAGGCTGATATCTCCTGATCAGCTGATGTCCCAACTAGTAAAGACTAAAAAAGTTTTAAGTAACAGTCAGTGTGTGAGGATAAAGTTTGTGTGCTTGGCCACTGGGTAAGAAACCAGACTGGGGGGAGGGGGGTCTCCGTTAAAGTCCTCCGAGGTCAAAACCAAGAATGGGAACCCCCCCGATCAGTTGGCTTGTCCTGCAATGTGGTTTTCACTTTCACTGCCGTAGTCCACATCGCGGTCGTCTTCTTCATCCTCATCATCTTCGTACATTTCGCCATTGATGTCCTCGCTCTGCATTTCCTCTTTGACATGAGAAGCCTCCTCGTTTTTGATGCCGTAAGTGCTCTGGATGATGGGCATTCCAGGTTCTGGGCTACTAGATACACTTGAATGCTCGGAGGGAAGATGCGGGGAGGGCATTCCCGTCATGGCGATGGCTCCCGGATAGACGACACCGGCTGTCGCAATAGGAATCTGTGCTTGCTGTCTGTGGGCGATAAAGGAAGACAGGCATGAACAGTAGTTAGGATATGGAAAAGGGAGTCCTCTTGTAGAAAATTAGCACCCATCTGTTCTGACCTAGGCTTCCCCAGCAGCACGAAACCAAGTCCTCGTCCTGATAAGCCCCTTTTATTTAATTTACAGTGACTTCTTCTCCAGCAAAGTCTTTCCTCTCCCACAGTCTTTCAAGATAGTTCCCCATTACCGACCTTTATCAGGCTTGGGGAGTGGCCAGGCGGGTGGGTAAAATGAGGACCCAGATTGTTGGGGGCAAAATGCTATTTAGTATACTGTCTTTGGTGTAAGCCACCCAGAGTCCTCGGAGAGTGGGCGGCATAGAAATATGACAAATCAATCAATAAATAAATAAATAAATAAGATTGAAGTCATAATGGTGATTTTATTCAGGCTGATGATCTCTCTTTTTCTCTTTCCCTGTGTACATGTTTTAGCTAGCTTTGCAAACAGAGACATGTGTTTAGTAAGCAGCACCTTGATCATAACTGGTTTGAGAAGGCAAAAACAGGAGAGAGAGAGAAAGGGAGGGAGAGAGGGAGAGAGAGATATGGAGAGAGAGAGAGAGAGAGAGAGAGAGAGAGAGAGAGAGAGAGAGAGAGAGAGAGAGAGGCTAACCACTATTGCCAAATGCTTCATTCAAATCACTGCAATTAATCTGATGTGTTAATAAAGGCCATTGATCCAGAAACTAATTTGAATAACAGGAAATCTCTAAACCTAAAGCCAGACCCAGAAATATATTTCCGTTCAGTCTCATTTGCTTTAAGCCTAAACCTTTTCCTTCCCATCCTGACCCTAACAACCTTCAGGCATGTGGACAAAAATCTTGACTTCATTACTTGTCCGGCACAATTAAAAAGACAGAACTGGGTATCACCAGCACGTTGGTGATGATGACCCCATCCAGAAAACTCATGTAGATGTTAAACCGAAGGGAGAAGTGTGTCAAGCCCTGAGGTACCCCAAAATTCAAGGGCTTTTGGTTTGACCTCTACCCTGCCCTGTTAGCACCAACTGGGACTAGCTATGAATAAAGGAGAACAATTACAATATTGGGCCTCCCACAGGGATGAAATCAGTGGTGGGATTCAGCCAGTTCGCACCACTTCGGGAGAACCTGTTGTTAACTTTCTGAGCAATTTGGCAAACTGGTTGTTGGAAGAAATCATTAGGGCAGAGAACCGGTTGTTAAATTACTTGAATCCCACCACTGGATGAAATCCAACAGGTTCTAACAGGTTCTGGAGAATCGGTACCAGAAATTTTGAGTAGTTCAGAGAACTGGCAAATACCACCTCTGGCTGGCCCCAGAGTGGGGTGGGAATGGAGATTTTGCAATATCCTTCCCCTGCCAAGCCACCAAGCCATGCCCACAGAACCGCTAGGGAAAAAATTTTGAATTTCACCCCTGATCTCCCACCGTCAAGCCCTAAAGATGGACTACAACAGGGGTGCCAAACTCAAGGTCCGCGGGCTGAAACTCTGGCCAGTGAGGTATTTAGATTTGGCTCGCGGGGCTGCCCGGAGCAATGCTTAGATCTGGTCCGTGGTGCCTCTGCCAGAAAAACTGAGCTTGCAAGCTCTGTTTTCAATGGCTGAGGGTTGCAGGAAGTCGTCACCCCTGAAAACGGAGCTCAGGAGTTTTTGCTGGCAGAGCGTAAAGACTGGGTTATTCTTGGGCCTTCTGCATTCTCTTCTTGAATTCTGGAACTCCATCTGCCTTCCTTTTTTTTTTTAAAAAAAAATATTTTTTATAACAATTTTCCTTTACACAAATCTAGTACATAATCAACAGACTGTGTCATTTTTATATACTTCAGATCAACATACATTATATACTTTCAATATCTAATCCTCAATAGCCTTATATATATATTTCCAATTTTTATTTCTATTATCTATCCAGGTATACCACTTTTCCCAAACTGCATGAAATTCCAAATCCTCTTTTTCTTTTAGTTCTAGGGTAAGTTTATCCATTTCGGCACATTCGTATATCTTCTGAATAATCAATCCCTCTGGGGGTGTATTGCATTCCTTCCAGTATTGCACGAACGCAATTCTTGCCGCTGTTAATATGTGTAGGATCAAATATCGTATCTTTCTATCAAATTTTGTTTTAAGTATTCCCAGGAGAAATGTTTCTGGGTTTAGTTCTATTTGACATTTTATTATCTCTTGTAGCCCTCCTTGTATCTTAGTCCAGTACTTTTTCACTTCAGGGCATAGCCACCAAGCATGAAGGAAGGTACCTTGACATTGGTTACATTTCCAACACTTTGGGCTTAGATTCAAATACATTTTAGCCAGTCTTGCTGGAGCTAGGTGCCAATGGTAAAGCATTTTGTACTGATTTTCCTTATAAGCAGCAGATTTTGTTATAATGTAGTTTTTGTTCCAAATTCTTTCCCAATCATCTAAATCTATATTATGTCCTATGTTTTTAGCCCATGCAATCATCGGTTCTTTCACCACTTCCTCTACTCTATCAAATTCTAATAGTTATATAGCTGCCTTCCTATTCTTATTCCACGATCCCTGCAAACCTATGAGGCTGAGCACTCATTTTCTCTCTCCTCTGCTCCAAGAAACTAATTCCTCTGTGATAATATTGCGTTGAACATGCTTTAGCCTCATAATACCCTCCAAAAAAGAAAAAAAAATCTGTCCATCTGGCAGGAGAAACCTCACCGCGCGAGAGAAGAGAAACATCTTTAGAGAGCAAGCAGATTTGACTGGAGAGCAGAGCCATACACTGGCCCATCCGGCTGAGTGTACAATAAGCTTTTGACTGATCCTGGAAAGCTCTCTAGAGGCTGGGTTGGCTCTCTGTTCTTTGCCACATGTCCAAAATATCTTGCTTTTGTCAGCCAAAAGGTGGCGGTTGTTTGTGTATTATTCTAAGACAAACAGAGTTATCCAGGGAATAAGGGATGGATTGTCGGCAATCCCCTTCCTTCCATTGAAACAGAGAAGCAGAGGGTTGACCATCTGTTCCAAAAGGCACAGCCATTCCGATCAGGGCCATCAGACCAGTGTTTCCCAACCTTGAGAGTTTGAAGTCCACACAACCTTCAAGTTCATAAGTTTGAGAAACGTTGCATTAGATCAGGGGTCTCCAACTTTGGCAACTATAAGCCTGGTGGACTTCAACTCCCAGAATTGAAGCAAAGCTGGCTGGGGAATTCTGGGAGTTGAAGTCCACCAGGCTTACAGTGTTCTGACCTAGGCTTCCTCAGCAGCACAAAGCCGAGTCCTCGTCCCGATAAACCTCTTTTTATTTAATTTACAGTGAACTCCTCTCCAGCAAAGTCTTTCGAGATAGTTCACCATGACCGACCTTTATCAGGCTTGGAGAGTGTCCAGGCCGATATCTTTCAGACGCCGCAATACGTGGCAAGAATGCAGGAATGAACTAATTGTCTCCTGCAAACTCCACTCCCCTTTCGCTCCTCTTTTATTCCCTCTGGGAGGGGCTATTCATCGTCCACCTGTGGCCTTACTCCCAAGTTGACCCTTGTTCTTTAGCTGTTCCTGCAACTCTGTGCGTGCGCACACTGGGAACAGGCTCCAGCTGTTCGTCTGCCTCACTGATGTCTGACTCCAAAGGCAGCTGATAACTGTCCGACGGCCCTGGCCCCCTCTCTGCCTCCGACACAGAGCCCTCATCAGAGCCTTCCCCAGACTCCAGGACTGGCTTATGTTCCTCCCCAACCTCCTCACTGTTCGAATCTGCTGCCAGTTCCGCTGGCGGGTCACAACATACAGTTGCCAAGGTTGGAGGCCCCTGCATTAGATGACCATTGTTCTTCCTTCTTGGTACCTAAAGCAAAGGTACCTCGTTTTTCTTCTGCCGACAGCCAGTTTTGGCTGTGGAGGGACAGACCTATGACTACATTTCAAAAGTAGGGTGAGGCCAAGGTTAGAATTACTGTAACGCTCTCTACATGGGGCTCCCCTTGAGGAGCACTTGGAGACTCCAACTGGCGCAGAGTGCGGCCACACGGATGGTTATGGGAGCAACATGGCGCTCCCGTGTGACTCCTCTCCTGCGCGAGCTGCACTGGCTCCCGGTGGTCTTCCGGGTGTGCTTCAAGGTTTTGGTTACCACCTTTAGAGCGCTCCATGGCTTAGGACCTTGTTATTTACGGAACCGTCTACTACCACAAGCAGCCTCCCACCGGCCGGTACGCTCTCATAGAGAGGGGCTCCTCCGGGTGCCATCAGCTAAACAATGTCGACTGGCGGCCCCCAGGGGGAGGGCCTTCTCTGTGGGGGCACCCACTATCTGGAACGAGCTCCCCCCAGAGATACGGAGGATCCGGATCTGCGCACTTTCCGCCGTGGTCTTAAGACCTTCCTATTCCAGCAAGCCAGTCTAGCCTCATCTTCTCCCCTGTTTTAAAATTCTTTTAAATCAAAATTTTAATCTGTTTTAAATTATTGGGATTTTTAATTGTCTTGGGCTAAATTATTTAATCTGGTCTTAATTATGTTCTTAACTTTTGTATTTATGTATTTTATTTTGTGCCTGTTCACCCCCCTGAGTCCTTCGGGAGTAGGGCGGTATATAAATCTAATAAAACAGCAAACAAACAAACTTTGATTTCCTTTCATTGAGACTAAATCAAATAAATATAGTAAGTGTATTACAGGTAATCCTTGATTTACGACCAAAATTGAGCCCAAAATTTCCATGGCTGAACAACAGTTTTGCCCCATGCTATGACATTTTTTTTGCCATAGTCGTTAAGTGAATCACTATAGTGGTGGTTAGTAACACGGCTGTTAAGTGAACCTGGCTTCCCCCATTGACTTCGCTTTGCCAAAAAGGTACAAAAGGTGTTCATATGACCCTGGGACACTGCAAATGTCATAAATATGAACCAGTTGTGAAGTATCTGAATTTTGATCATGTGACTATTGGGATGCTACAACAGTCATAAGTGTGAAAAGCGGTCATAAGTCACTTTTGTCAATGTTGTTGCAATTTCTAACTGACACTAATAAACAGTGGTGGTATTCAGCCGGTTCGGACCGGTTCGAGATAAACCGGTAGCGGCAATCACGGGTGGACCTGCGCCCCACCCCGGCGTAATACCGTCCTATTTAGCCATGTTTTTGAGGCGTGCATGCAAGCAAAGTGCATGCGCGGAAGGCTGGGCGCACACACGGAAGGCGCACGCTCATGCAAAGCAGGTGTTCGCGGGGCGAACCAGTGGTATATGTAAAATCCACTGCTGGTTGTAAGTCAAGAACCCTCTGTATATCACACATATAAACATAATTCTCATAATGACATACTCATCATATCAGAAGGAACTTGGAATGGACATCGAATGTTGTTGGTGATACAGGCTCCTCGAGCCACAATTTTTTACAGCGACATTCTAAGGCAGGGGTGCCAAACTCCCTTTCACTGAGAGCCGCATCAGGGTTGTGTTTGACCTCAGGGAGCTGGGGTGGGTGTGGCCAACTGGACGTGACTTGTGTCAGGGGCACCTGTGGAGGCTCGAGTGCTCTGCCAGAGAAAACGGGCTCCCAAGCTCTGTTTTAGGCTGAGACGCCCTCCTGCAACCCTCTGCCAGTGAAAACAGAGCTGACGAGGGACACCCGTGGCCCTTCTGAGCTCCATTTTTGCTGACAGAGACACCATAAACCGGTCCTTCGCTGTTTCCAGGATGGTCCCGCAGGTCAGATCTAAGCACCCTGCAGGCCGGATCTGGCCCCCAGACATTGAGTTTGACACCCCTATTCTAAGGAATGATGACAAGTGAATGACTGTTCAAAGATGTTCAGGTAGATGCAAAGGTTAACCTGACTTAGGTAAAGAAAGTTGTGTTTTGTTCTTTTTTTACCGCAACTCTTCATTACGGTAACCCATTGCTGATTGAACTGGAGAATAAACCTGATTGAAGGATTCCCCACAAACATCAACCAGCAAATAAAATAAAAATAAACCAACAAGTGAAATCCCTGCGTCTAGAAAGCCGTCGGATTAAATTGAATTTTATACCATACAGAAGGTGGGTTTGGCGACACGAACGCCCCTAATTCAGCTTTACCACCTCTGAGAACTTAAAGACTGGAATGTCCTTGAAATCAAAAGCAATGTGAAACCGCCTGGATAAATGTACTTGAAAGGCCCCCGTCCTGTATGAAAACCTTTCTTCGGCTTAAGGACAAATCCTAAGAAAGAGATTTTGGCACTCCGAAATGCCTCCGCTAACGTAGAACGAGATTGATTTTTGGGAACCCGTCCGCTTCTATTGTGAAAAGTCCCTGACTGTGTTGTTTGATTCACATGTCCCAATTGCAACAGATTAGGATCTCAGCCGTAAAGCCTGATCCTACGCCGAGTGCAACAACCTGCTAAGTGCTTGTTAACAGCCACTGCCTTCCAAAGGGCTCCCGACTTAACCACCACTTCCAGAGGCATTAATGGTACAATTGGACAAACATTTCCAAAAAGCCCCAAATCGGCTTCGGTTAGATAAAGACCTTATCCGGAGTACTGTTTTTCCTCTAACCGCAGAAGACAGACCACTCTTTGGCAGAATCCGTAAAGAAGTTGAATAACATTTTTTAAATCTTGCAAGATGTTCCTTCCCCTCTTCTCACATTGTCAAGCATCAGTGTTGGAGAGATAAGTGGAATTTGGGAGGCTTTTGTTGTCTCCTACTCTTTCTCCAAAAGATCCTCCCTCCCTCCCTCTCTCTCTTTAATCTCCCGATGCCAAGGTTTGGCTGGCATCCCTGTGTTTGATTCATTGTATACCGGGGAGGGGGGGGGATCATTCGAATTGCCAACACCACAGGGTTAAGCGGCTCAGATTTCTGGGCTGAGAAATCTGCTTATTATTACAACACACACTGTCGCTTGTTTAGGAAAAAAAACTGCCTTCTGACACTTAGCAGCTACTGGACAAATTCATCTCCACTCATCATTACTGACACCCATTAGCCCAACTCCAAACAAGCAGCTATCGTTCCAAACACACTCGGCGTGGTCCAGCCAGAGGTAAACACCCATTGATTTCGATGGAAACAGGTGCTTAATCCTCAAATACGAAAGAATCAATGGGGCTGGAATTCGCTCCACTTTGGAGGAGTGTGTATTTTATCAAGATAGCAACGTGGAGTCCTGCAGCGCCATAGAAGCCGGCAAATCTCGCCCAGTCTTGCCATGCTACTTCAGGTAGTCCTTGATTTATGACCATAAGAGAATAGACTAGAATAATAGAATAACAGAGTTGGAAGGGACCTTGAAGGTCTTCTAGTCCAACCCCCTGCTTAGGCAGGAAACTCTGCCCCACTTCAGACAAATGGTTATCCAACATCCTCTTTAAAACTTCCAGTGTTGGAGCATTTACAACTTCTGCAGGCAAGTTGCTCCACTGATTAATTGTTCTAACTGTCAGGAAATTTCTCCTTAGTTCTAAGTTGCTTCTCTCCTTGATTAGTTTCCACCCATTGCTTCTTGTCCTGCCCTCAGGGGCTTTGGAGAATAGCTTGACTCCCTCTTTTTTGGGGCAGCCCCTGAGATATTGGAACACTGCTATCATGTCTCCTCTAGTCCTTCTCTTCATTAAACTAGACATACCCAGTTCCTGCAACTGTTCTTCATATGTTTTAGCCTCCAGTCCCCTAATTATCTTTGTTGCTCTTCTCTGCACTCTTTCTAGAGTCTCCACATCTTTTTTACATCGTGGAGACCAAAATTGAATGCAATATTCCAACATATCTGTTGGAATCTATCGTTGAGACCAACATATCTGTTGCTGAGTGAGACAGTTGTTAAGTGAATTTTGGCACATTTTACGAACGTTTTCTTGTCCCAGTTGTTAAGTGGGTTTCCCATTGAAGGTCACAAAGAAGTGATCACAGGACCTTGTAACACTGCAAGCGTCATAAATACATGCCAATTGCTAACCATCCGATCATGTGACCATGGGGATGCTGCAACGGTCGTAAGAGGGGAAAATGATCATAAGTCACTTTTTTTCAATGCCGCTGTAACTTCGAGCGGTCATTAAATGAACTGTAGCAAGTCGAGGACTACCTGTAATAGAGCATTATATGAAAATAAGCTTCCTTCCCTTTTAAGCAGAGAAGAAAAGGGCTTTTGAATTCACAAAAAGGTGATGGGAGCACTGTTAGATTATGCAGCCAAAATGATATCATACAGTGGTGAAATGCAGCTGGTTATATCCAGTTCGGGCGAACTGATAGCGCCAGAGGCAGGAGGCTCCGCCCACCCGCCTGGACATCATCACGTCCCATTTTTGACGCTCTGCATATGCGCAGAAAGTCCTGTGTATGCGCAGAGATGTCGCGCGCGAGCGATCCTATTTGCGAACCAGTAGTGAAGGTAAGTGGATTTCACCCGATATTATGCATCTAGAACAGGGAGACATTCGCAGGCTGCAAGGAAACCACAAAACGGCAGGTGGTCCTTGACTTAGAAACTATCGCTTAACGACCGTTCAAAGTTACGACCTACCTCAAAAAGAGGACTTATCACCTGGATCCGAAGTTCTGATGGTCACCATCCTACATAGTCACATGGCTGTACTTTGGGCACTCGGCAAGATGGCTGTATTTACAGCCATTTGCAGCATCCTGCAGTCACATGATCGTGGTTTAGGATGGCTTTGGCAAAACAGTAAATGCGGCTGTGTTGCCAAACACCTGAATTGCAATCGCATGTCTGCAAGGGGGGAGGGGGTTGACCATCAGAACTTCAGGTATCGGTTGTAAGTCCCCATTTTGGGGTCCATCGGAACTGTGAATGGTTGCTAAGTGACTGGAGCACCTATAATGGATGGTATAGATGTCCAATAGAACTGGTAGAGTGGCAGATCCAAATTCATTCTAGGGAAATTCACGATTAATGCTTATTAATCATAATGATTGCTTGGACCTTCTGTTGCCGGGTAGCTGAGAATCAATTTTGCAAATATTTCAACACAGAAAATGATTTTTTTCCTGTCATGAGCCAAATATATGCCGTACGCAAGTAACATTGGATGCGCAAATGGAGGGACACTGGGGGAGAGGGAATGGTTTCGCGCACGCACCACTTTCACAAATGCAGGTTCACATGCTTGTGTGAGTGTGCTTGCCCACCACTTCCGTGCCCCAGTTCTGAAGAGGCCGCGGCTCGGCACCGGGCCGCAGCCCAGGGGTTCAGACCCCTGCTCTACATCTTCTTCAATTTCATTGTGCTGCATCAGGAAAACTTTGCTAAGATTCATAAAATCTGGAACTTGCCACACAAAAAAAATATGCATATCACCTCCTCCCGCCCTTCCCATGGAATTAAATGCTGTGGGATGCAAAGGGATCATACCCCACATTGAAATATTGCCTCATCTCTTGACGCCGATTCCTCATGATTGCCTTATATTCGCCGATCCGTAACTTCTTGCCATCTACTAAGCACGTCCGCTTCGGCCTGGGCTTGTACTTGTAGTCTGGGTACTTCTCGAGGTGCTGCTTGCTGAGGCGAGCCTGCTCCTCGTAGTATGGCTGTTTTTCAAGGTTCGTCATAGCTTTCCAACGAGACCCTATCAAGGAAAGAGGACAAGAAAATCAACCTTCCTTTCAAATAGTCTAACAGAATAACAGAGTTGGAAGGAACCTTGTAAGTCATCTAGTCCAACCCCCCGCCCAAGCAGGAGACCCTACACCATTTCTGACAGATGGCAGTCCAGCCTCTTCTTGAAAGCTTCCAGCGATGAAGCTCCCACAACTTCTGAAGGCAACTTCTGTTCCATGGGTTGATTGTTCTCACTGTCAGAAAATTTCTCTGTCAGGCCTGGAAGCCATCTTTGCATTGGATCTTCAGGCCTGCCACATTTAGTGCTGTGGGAAACTGGAAGAGGGTGTGTATGGAGTAGGGGAGATATATAGTCATAATAACATTCCCTTCTCTGAGAGTCAAGGACAACTTGCCCTGCACCTGGATTGGTATGACTGGAAGACATCTCCAGTCGGGACGGTGCATTGATTGGACCATGTGATGGACATGTGGGTTCTGGGCAGGGATTTGGACTTTTCTATGGGTGGGGAAAACCTGGAAGCTTTCAGATTCGGGTTTTCCCAGATGTGCTTTGGAACTTTGAGGAACTTCTAGCCTCAGAGTCTTCTTTCGTTGGGGGTGTTACTTGGAACCCTGACATTCTCCTTATTTCCAGGTTGAATCTCTCCTTCTTCAGTTTCCACCTGTTATTCCTTGTCTGGCCTCCAGGTGCTTTGGAAAATAGCTTGACCCCTTCCTCTCTGTGGCAGCCCCTCAGATATTGGAAGACTGCTATCACGTCTCCCATAGTCCTTCTCTTCACTCGACTAGCCATGCCCAGTTCCTGCAACCGTTCATCGCATGTTTTAGCCTCCAGTCCCCTAATCATCTTTCTTGCTCTTCTCTGCACTCTTTATAGTCAGAGCGGTGAAAATGTATTACCTCAACTCAGATTGCCAATGGGAAAAATACAAGTAGTCCTCAAATAGTCCTTAGTCTGCAGAGCCTGGATAGCTCTGCAGAATAAGCACTGTAATTTAACACCAGCTGTCTGCAATTAAAGTAAGTTTGAATCTTGCCAGGCTCAAGGTTGACTCAGCCTTCCATCCTTTCTAAGGTAGGTAAATTGAGGACCCAGTTTGTGGGGGCAATAAGCTGACTTTGTATAAAATATACAAAAGTATGAAGGCTATTGCTTAATGCACTGTAAGCTGTCCTGAGTCTCTGGAGAAGGGCGGCATATAAATCAAATTAAAAAAAAAAATTACAACAGTTTGTTTAGTTCAAAGTTACCATGAACGAGTGAAGTAAAGTAAAACTAAGGAAAACACTTTTTCTTTTATATGAGCAGATCGGAACAAGGTAGTGCTGTGCTGATATTGAAAGAAAGAAAGAAAGAAAAAAACATTACAATTGCAGGAATGATATTCATTTGCTGGCCGGTTTCTTTTGCCTAGTGGAACAGGGTGGATGGTTGTTTCTTAAAAAAAGGGAAGAGGGGGAAAAAAAAAGACACTTAATGGTCATAAATCTGGGGTGGGAAGCTGAGAGAGGGAAGGGAAAAAAATGATCCAGTGGGGATCATTACTTAGTCATGCTTTGCAGTTCTCAGTCTCTTTGGGGAAACTGAGAGGAATGGAAGCAAAGATTGGATGGAGATTGTTGCCAGGTTCCTGTCAGGAAAATGTCTCAGGGAGGCTATTTCTATTCATGTAATACTCTAGAGCAGGGGTGTCAAACTCAAGGCCCACAGGCCAGATCCGGCCCTTGGAGTGCTTAAATTTGGCCCACAGGGCTGGCCGGGAAATAGCAAAGGACCGGTCCGCGGTGCCTCTGCTAACAAAAACAGGGCACGGCCCATGCGGCCTGTTTTTGGCCTGGATGGCCTCCTGCAGCACCCTGTCAGCCAAAATGGCATGCAGGAGGGCCCACCTGCATGCCCCATTTTGGCCAACAGGGTGCTGCAGGAGGCTGTCCATTCTGTCTCCACCCCCCCCACCCAGCTGGCCCATGGATAAATACAATCAGAGGTGGGTTTCAGCAGGTTCTGACCAGTTCTGGAGAACCGGTAGCGGAAATTTTGAGTAGTTTGGAGAACCGGTAAATACCACCTTTGACTGGCCCTGCCCCCATCTATTCTCTGCCTCCCGAGTCCCAGTTGATCGGGAGGAATGGGGATTTTGCAGTAACCTTCCCCTGGATTGGGGAGGGAATGGAGATTTTAAAGTATCCTTCCCCTGCCATGCCCACCAAGCCACACCCACCAAGCATGCCACGCCCACCAAGCCACGCTCACAGAACCGGTAGTAAAAATTTTTGAAACCCACCACTGACTAAAATGCTGATCCGGCCCTCGAAGAAATCCAATTTGACACCTCTGCTCTAGAGAGGCCATTTAATATAGATAGTCCTCGAGTTGCAACCGTTCATTTAATGACCATTCGAAGTTACAACGGCACTGAAAAAAAGTGACTTGTGACCGTTTTTCGCTGTTGCGATCTTTGAAGCATTCCCATGGTCGTTTGATCAAAATGCTTGGCAATTGACTCCTATTTATGACCGTTACAATATCCTGGGGTCATGGGATCACCTTTTGCGACCTTCTGACAAACTAAGTCAACAAGGAAGCCTGATTCACTTAACAACCATATTGCTAACTTACCAACTGCAGTGATTCACTTAACGACTCTGGCAAGAAAGGGGATAAAATGAGGCAAAATTCACTTAACAACTGTCTAGCTTAGCAATTTAGCCCAACCATTGTCTGGCTTAGAAATCTGGAGCTCAGTCGTGGTTGTAAGTCGAGGACTAGATCACTATTTCTTAAGCTTGGCAACTTTAAACTGTACAGACTTCAACTCCCAGAATTCCTCAGCCAGTGAGGCATAAATCTTGGTTAGTTTCAATTTGGCTTACACTTTTTTGTGATTTAGAATATTATGTGAGCCCAGGACACTTGCTTGGTTCGTGATTCAGTGTCTTATGTAAAATACTAATCATAATATGATGACAGTTACAGTATTAGCAGACCGGGTTCCATACCTGAAAAGCTGTACAAAATTTCCATCTATCGACTACTAAAGTACCACATTGCTTGGATCCGTATATATACAACGCCAATGTTTTACAACACCTGGCTAACCTTTTTTTTTTTTTTACAGTATTTTATTTATTAAAAAAAGCAAAAGCAAAAAGGAAGCCTGTTGCACTGCAAAGTGAAATACAGAGATCCTTCTGGGATCCTAAAGGCCTTTTCTAGTAAATAAGAATACACTGAAACCACTGCAAAGTAATTACCGTAAGTGGTTAAATTCTCCTTTCTAGATTTTAGTGCATGAAGAGTTATTAAAATGATATCTTTACAGTAAAAGATCGTTTTTATGGATTTATTGGGGAAGTAGTTTCTGTCCAAGCCAAATTTCCACTAAACCATAATTCACATGGTGTAAAATTTAAAATTTATATTCATTGCATACATTTTGCAGAAAGTCCCTTGATGTATGTAAAATTTAAGTAACGTATGCCGTGCGTGCAATAATTACAGATTAATTTGTTAAACAATAGCGATTCAAATTCGTACATTGTCTGTTGTTGCATTGCATGTCTACTAAACTGGAGCCTATAAATTAAGGAATTAGTTACTGAGAATCAAATTAAGATTGGGTCACTGAACAGGTTTAACTCGAATGACTCATTTTATTTATGTACTTCGTTTTAAAAAGTAAATTTCTCCTATTTTACCATCTCTAGTTAGTATAAAACAAAGCAGATAAAACAAATCCTACAAAAACGCTGTACAAGTCTTTTTCCTCTGATGGCCACAACTGAGCCCCAAATGTCCGTTTGCTAAGCAAGACAGTTATTCTCTCTTCAGCAAAAGACTTTTTTTTACATTCTTCAAAACAAGAATTTTACACGCAAGCACGTATAGCGTTTGTGGTGCTTCCTCAGAAAAACACATCATGTCTACTTCAGAGACTTGATGTAAGACGGGAAGAAAAGAAGAAAGAAAAATATCTGTCTTGGAAAAAAAAAAAGACCTCAATATTTGTGAGCCTCTCTCAACCTTTCCAGTGATCAGCTTTTCCCTGCTGAGTTTTAAAAAAAAAATAAAAATCAACAACTGGCTTTTGACAGATCAGAAAAGTCTTCTGTGATAAAGGTAGTCCTTGATTTACAACGGTTCATTTTAGCAACCGTTCAAAGTTATAACGGCATTGAAAAAAGTAACTTGTGACCAGTGATGGGCTGCTGCCGGTTCAGACCAGTTCGGGCGAACCGGTAGTTCCGACCAGCAGTTGGGCCCACCCACCTGCCCTGGTGCTATCACGTCATATATAATTGCCGGTTTTTCAATGCCGCGCACAAACGAGCAAACCGTAATCACATTTTCATTTCCAGGCGAACCAGTTGTTACAGTATGTGACGCCTACTTCTTCTTTTGACCGTTTTTCACATTTATGACCATTTCAGCTTCCTCATGGTCACATGATCAGAATTCAGAACCTTGGCAACTGACTCGTATTTGTGATGTTTGCCGTGTCCCGGGGTCATACGATCCACCTTTTGCGACCTTCTGACAAGCAAAGTCAATGGGGAAGCCAAATTCCTTTAACCATCTTGTTACTATATTAACAGCTGCAGTGATTCACTTAAACAACTGTGGCAAGAAAAGTCGTAAAACTGGGCAAATCTCACTTCACAACTGTTTCGCTGAGCAACAGAAACATGGGGCTCAACTGTGGTCATAAATCGAGGGCTATCTGGACATGCATCTGACTCCTCTTCCTTCTTTTTTTCTTCCTTGCCGAAGAGGCAGGAAATTTCCCTTTCGACACCGAAGTTCAAATAATAACAACAATAAAACAAGAAATCTTGCTTCCTGGTTTGCAAACCTCATCACTCTTTCAACAGGAGGAAGCTGAGGGCTGAGTAGGGCTCTCACCCCTCCTAGAATCTGGAACGAATTTGCACATTATAGTCCACCTACTGTATATTTAATCAGACAAAGATGCCGCTGAAAGTTCCAGTTGCATTCTTTCTCCTCATTTCCCAGCCCAAATCCAGGGCGAAACAGTAAAAGACGATTCCTTATGTTTTTTTTTTTTTAAAAAGTTTCAGCTGAAATGGCTTATTAAAACCAGATTTGGAGGGTATTATAAAATGCTTAGAAGCCCTTTAAAATGTCAACACAGACCCTCCAGAGATGTTTCTATTCAAAATGTCAGTCTGGTTCAAACGCCTATTTTAAGCAGAATGAATTAGCCGCCAACCACTCGGCGGTTGTTATCTAAAACAATCGGTTCAGATCGGGGAAACCTTGAGACCCATTTGTGCTTTTATACAGAGGTGGGATTCAGCCAGTTCGGGCGAACCAGCAGTGGCAACTGCAAGAGACTCCGCCCACCCGCCCTGACTTAATGCGTGAGTACTGCACATCAGGGGTGGGTTCTACTTACCTTTACTACCAGTTTGTAACAGTATGCATGCGCAGATCACTTCTGGTGATGTCAGGGTCAGTGGGCAGAGCCTCCCGCCAGTTTTACTATCGGTTCTATAGAACCGGTCCGAACCGGGGGCAACCCACCACTGCTGCACATGCGCGGAAGGCCATGCGCATGCACAGAGGTGGCGCGTGTGAGTGAAGCTAGAGCACGCGTGCGCACGTTCACATTTGCAAACCAGTAGGAAAGGTAAGTGACTCCCACCTCTGTTTTTACATATATAACAATTGGGGGAACGGGAGGGAGGGGGCACTCCGTCTGCTCAGACCAATTTCGGAAGACGATTACTTGAGTACGGAAAGTTTAATCAAGAGCACTCTTTAAGCGAGAGTGGACCAAACTGTTTGCCTCTTGAATCACAGGCCTAATCTTGTGGCCATAACCAGGTTTTAAATCCTCTTGGCTGGCATATATAAATTTTATCATCCCCAAAACAAATGTACTCTCGCCTTATCTCACTTTCTTCTGACTAATCTAATCAATTCAGGCGCCCTGTTAAAACTCTACGACCCGCCATCGAGCTTGGATGCGGGATTCTGTGAATCTGTTTGGCATGAAATCAATAGCTAACGGTTAATCCTGCTCTTAAAAGCGTTTCCTCAATGGCTGGATTTCGCATTCGGTAGGAGATATTGACATAATACTTGGGAGAGAATTTGGGATTATGCAATGGAATGCGAAGATTAGAAGAAAACAAAACTCTTTGAAAATAATTATTCAGGGAGTTTATAAGGTTTATAAAAAGCCAACGGTTCCGAGAAAGAATAGGCGGATCTGCATCTCAGTGCCAATGAATGAATGAGAATTACGAGGCGGTTGTCAAGAGATAGGTTGCATTCTTTACAGAACACAGAATAACAGAGTTGGAAGGGACCTTGGAGGTCTTCTAGTCCAGCCCCCTGCTCAGGCAGGAAAAAGCACTATACCATTTCAGACAAATGGTTGTCCAATCTCTTTTAAAAACTTCCAGTGATGGAGCATCCACAACTTCTGGAGGCAAGTCGTTCCACTGATTAATTGTTCTAGCTGTCAGGAAATTTCTCCTTAGTTCTTCTTTATTTAAAGACTTGTCATATGCATCTGATTGTGGCACATTATTTGGAGAATGATGAACGTGGCCTTCTTGCAAGGTTTCAGAAGGTCTCCAAAGCCTTCTGAAGCATCGTCAGAAGGATGCCCGCCCCTCCTCTGCTTGCAACAGAATACCATATGCTACCAGACTTGAAATTATGAGCTTAGACAACTTAAAACTATGCTGCCTTCGGTCTGACCTAAGCGTAGTACACAAAATCATCTGCTACAATGTCCTACCTGTCAATGACTACTTCAGCTTCAACCGCAATAATACATGAGCACACAATAGATACAAACTCAAGGTAAACCGTTCCAAACTCGATTGCAGAAAATACGACTTCAGCAACAGAGTGGGCAATGCCTGGAATGCACTACCTGACTCTGTGGTTTCATCCCCAAACCCCCAAAACTTTAAACTATCTACTGTTGACCTCACCCCATTCCTAAGAGGTCTGTAAGGGGCATGCATAAGTGCACCAGTGTGCCTTCCGTCCCCGTCCTAATGTCCCCTTTATTTGTATTCATTTCATGTATTCAAATCATATTTATATTTATATATATATTATCTCATACGTGCTTGACAAATTAAAACAAACAAACAATGCTTAATGCATTGTAAGCCGCCCTGAGTCTCTGGAGAAGGGCGGCATATAAATCAAATTAAAAAAAAAAACAAACGAACAAACTTTGGAGAAGGGCGCGCACTATTTGGAAAACAAAGCATACTTTTTTGAGAATGGTGTGTAATTCAGGTAGCGCTCAACTTGTGACCCCAATTGAGTCCAAAATTTCTGGTGCTAAGGAGGACAGTTGTTAAGTGAGTTTTGACCCATTTTACGACTTTTTCTTGCCACAGTTGTTAAGTGGACCCCAGCAATTGTTAAGTTCCTCATACGGTTGTTAAGTGAATCTGGTTTCCCCATGGACTCTGCTTGTCAGAAGGCCACAAGAGGTGATCACATGAGCCCAGGGCACTGCCACCGTCATCAATACATGCCAGTTGTGAAGTGTCCGAATTTTGATCATGTGATCAAGGGGATATGGCAATGGTCGTAAGTGTGAAAAAATGGTCATAAGTCACTTTTTTCAGTGCTTGTTGCAACTTCGAACGGTCAGTGAACAAACTGTTGTAAAATGAGGGCAACCTGTATTTTGGAGAACGGCATGCACTATTGGGAGAATGGCATGAGTGGCCTTAGGGAAGAAGGTCCGGTTGTGTTCCACCTCAAGATTACATTTGGATCATTATCCCTGTGGAGATAATGATGATGACGATGACTTTAGCAGAGAACTCTCCACTGTTCTACACAATGAGGAAGCTGAGACAGTAGCACCGGTCCTGCCTGTTGCCTGAGGGCCAGTTTTACAAACATGGTCTCACATCTTGATTATTTGTGATGCAATGTCTCTGAAAGCCAGAAGAGCAGGGTTGGGATTCAGCCGGTTCGGACCAGTTTGGGCAAAAAACAGGCCTCCCGGAAGTCTGGAAACGGGCCTATTTCTGGCCTCCAGAGCCCAGGGAAGGCAGTTTTCACCCTCCCGGAGGCTCGAGGAAAGCCTCCGTAGCTTGGGGAGGGTGAAAACACCCCCCCACTGTGGTGCTGGAGGCTGAGTAGGCCACGCCCACCATGGCCACACCCACCCAGCAACCAGGCAGAGAACCTGTTGCTAAGATTTTTCAATCCCACCCCTGCAGAAGAGTCTTCTTGGAGACAACAGGCACACCTCCATTTCACTGTCCATCTCTGAGAGGACAATCCCCACTCCAAGCCCCATCAGACTTTTGTTATACATGCCAGTTTGGTCCTGTTATCCACGATCCAGATCCTGGATGAGAGAGGTCCGATTACAGTTCAACCTGGCATTCAATGGCAGCAGCTAAAGGTCAGGGCTGCTGAGAATCTGATAGCTGGACACAGAGGGAAAGCAACTGGATTCTGGAATGTGGAACTGACCAAAGCCACCTTTCCTGCAAGCAGACGACAGCTAGTCCCTTCTGCCCATCACTGCTGAATCATCATACTGAATTTTGCATTACCCAACTTGTACTCTATTCTGCTGAAAATTCTACTACAGATATACTCAAAATTAATCTGAAAATAATGCTTTCAGCAAATACGTTTATGCTCAAAGGAAACAAATGCATTAAGACAGGGGTGTCAAACTAGATTTCATTGAGGGCCGCATCAGGATTGTGTTTGATCTCAGGGGTGGGGGGAGGGGGGGCGTGTGGGTGTGGCCAGGGTGGTCAGCTCAACATCACTCGTGTCAGAGGTGCTGGTGCGAGCTCCGTTTTCAGCTGCGATTGCTTCCTGCAACCCTCTGTCAGCGAAGCAGAGGCACCACAGGCCGGTCCTGCTATTTTCAGGGTAGTCCCGCGTGTCAGATCTAAGCACTCCGCAGGCCAGCACTTCAAGCTGCATTTACTCTAGTGCTGACATAAGAAGGAGAAGCGGAGGCATCTGGAAAGGGACATTTGACTTTTCACCTACTTATTTTCCTGGAGATAATATCCTCTAGGAGATGGGATGGGAGGGGGGAAATTCCTTTGAGCTGGAGCAGTAGATTAGGGTTAGAGTGACTTGGAACATGGCCAATGAGTGCAGAGGAGTGGGGAAAGGAAAAGGAGGTTTTTGGGTCAGGAAGTCAGTGTTGGCTGCGATGGAGTCGGAGTTAGAATGTCGTGCTTAATAAATGGGAGTTTTTCATCAAAGACTTTGTTTGAAATGCAATTTATTTGAGACGACCTCGAAACCTGACAAGCTACACATCTGGCCATCCTATTTCCTCCCCTTACCCAATATTTTGCTGATGTTGGAGTTGTGCATATCAGGGAAAGCCTGCAGGATCTTCCGCCGTTCGTCTTTCGCCCACACCATGAAGGCGTTCATCGGACGCTTGATGTGTGGCTCATTGCTCCCGCGCCCTCTGGATTCTCGGTAAATCCGAGATTCTGAGACTCCAGCACTTCCTAAAAATTTGGGTGAAAAGAGAGATTAGGCAAGGAACAAATATTATTTCATGGTATTTTTCCTCCCATCATTGACATCCCAGGGAAGATACATCCCACCTGGATTTGTGAAAACGTCTTCAGAGTTATTTATTTTGTAATCAGACTTTGGAATTTGTTATCAGCTTTGTTTGGCTGTCTTCAAAAAAAGAATTGGGCCCATTCATGGAAATCATTACTATTAATCTTCTCATCGTTCCTATCACCCATCTCTTCCCACTTATGACTGTATGACTGTAACTTTGTTGCTGGTATCCTTACGATTTCTATTGACTGTTTTCCTATGACTATCATTAAGTGTTGTACCTTATGATTCTTGATGAATGTATCTTTTCTTTTATGTACACTGAGAGCGTATGCACCATGACAAATTCCTTGCGTGTCCAATCACACTTGGCCAAGAAAGAATTCTATTCTATTCTATTCTATTCTATTCTATTCTATTCTATTCTATTCTATTCTATTCTATTCTATTCTATTCTATTCTATTCTATTCTATTCCATTCCATTCCATTCCATTCCATTCCATTCCATTCCATTCCATTCCATTCCATTCCATTCTATAAATCCTTCCATTCCCCACTATCCTGTCAGAGCTGAAGAAGCTTCTTGGATGAGAAGCGAAAGGGCTTCAAAAAACAAACAAACAAGAAAGTCCAGTTGCCTCCTGAAAAAAAACATCTTTAGCAGTAACGACGTTACCTAGTTAGGGTAATGAAATGTCTACAAGAAAACAAGCAAGCTCAGAGAGCACCTAGGACCCCCACACACACACACACTCATACACACTTATATACACAGCAATTTGTCCAGAATAGTAGAAGGTCTCCTGCTTGAGCAGGGGGTTGGCCTAGAAGACTTCCAAGGCAGTGGTGAAATCTAAAATTTGTTACTACCGGTTCTGTGGGCGTGGCTTGGTGGGGGGGGTAATGTGACTGGGTGGACGTAGCCAATTTTTTTTTTTTTACTTTTAAAACCATTTTTAAAAGTAAGCATAAAAAATGCTTTCAAAAGCCTCTGACGATCCCAGCTGAGTTGCCTGATCGGCAGAGGCTTTTTTTCTTTTAAATGCCTCTGCCGATCAGGCAACTCAGCTTGGATTGTCAGAGGCATTTAAAAGAAAAAAAGCCTCTGCCAATCAGGCAGCTCAGCTTGGATCATCAGAGGCTTTTAAAAGAAAAAAAGCCTCTCCCGATCAGGCAACTCAGCTTGGATCGTCAGAGGCTTTTAAAAGAAAAAAAGCCTCTCCCGATCAGGCGGCTCAGCTTGGATCATCAGAGGCTTTTAAAAGAAAAAAAGCCTCTCCCAATCAGGTGGCTCAGCTTGGATCGTCAGAGGCTTTTAAAAGAAAAAAAGCCTCTCCCGATCAGGCGGCTCAGCTTGGATCATCAGAGGCTTTTAAAAGAAAAAAAGTCTCTCCCAATCAGGTGGCTCAGCTTGGATCGTCAGAGGAAAAAAGCCTCTCCCGATCAGGTGGCTCAGCTTGGATCATCAGAGGCTTTTAAAAGAAAAAAAGCCTCTCCCAATCAGGTGGCTCAGCTTGGATCGTCAGAGGCTTTTAAAAGAAAAAAAGCCTCTCCCAATCAGGTGGCTCAGCTTGGATCATCAGAGGCTTTTAAAAGAAAAAAAGCCTCTCCCGATCAGGCAACTCAGCTGGGCATGGGGTGGGGGGCAGGGATTTTTGCTACCAGTTCTCCGAACCACCCGCCTCCATCGCTACCGGATCGGGTGAGCCGGTCCGAACCAGGAGCATTTCACCCCTGCTCCAAAGTCCCTTCCAACTCTGTGATTCTGTCATATCCCTCATCTCCACCATTCTCCAGTCGCCTCTTGAAAAAGCACCTTTAGGACAGCCGCGACTTGGATGACTGAGAATCCCCACATCTAGACTATTTATGTTTAATTCTTTCTTCGCTGTGTTACAGTGCCAAACGTGTCTTTTGCCTGGATTCAGACTCAGCCAAGGAAGTAAGACGAAGAAAAAAATAATAATAATCCACAGATCGAAAGCATCCCGCCCCCATCTTTGCAAAGTTAATGTTTCTTTCCATGCTTAAGGAGCAAAAGATCTCAAGGCTGTTTCTTCACGGATTGTGTGTGCCCAGGCAGGGCTGGAAAGAAGACAAAAGGCCCGGCTACTGACCATCGGAGTCTCCACTCATGTTGAAATCTATCATCGCGTGGCTAAACTTCCCGTCTTCGTTCTGTTTGACTGCCAGCTGTTGAGTCAGGTTCTCCAATGTCGTTTTGTCCTTGGGTGTGGGGGAAGAAAAGAGAAGACAAAGCCATCTTTTATTAATAGGCAACGAAAAACCGCAACATGAGGACGTAATTCGAAAGATTCCTTGGGGAAAGAAGATTAGCGTTGAAGGAAAAGTTGTTGAGTCGGGAAAAGAAATGAATGTGGAAAGGAAAGTAACGATCCTTTAAAGAAAAGCATTAGGAATTATCATTGTGGATATTTGTTCTTCTCGGCCAAACAATTGGTGGTTTTTTTAAGCCAATGATGTGCAAATCCCAAAAAGTTTGGGAAACTTGGATCGATATAATAATAGTTTGAATAGCCAGGCCATCCAACCTTCAAGAGCTTCTGGGAGTCAGGCAACCTTAGCCAACCTAATAAAGCATTATTTTCTTTATATTGTGATGTTAGCTTCTGTCAGTCAGTCAGTCAGTCAGTCAGTCAGTCAGTCAGTCAGTCTGTCTGTCTGTCTGTCTGTCTATCATCTATCTATTATCTATCTATTATCTATCTATCTATCTATCTATCTATCTATTTATCATCTATCTATTATCTATCTATCTATCTATCTATCTATCTATCTATCTATTTATCATCTATCTATTATCTATCTATCATCTATCTATTTATCATCTATCTATTATCTATCTATCATCTATCTATTTATCATCTATCTATTATCTATCTATCTATCTATCTATCTATCTATCTATCTATCTATCTATCATCTATCTATTATCTATCTATCTATCTATCTATCTATCTATCTATCTATCTATTTATCATCTATCTATTATCTATCTATCATCTATCTATTTATCATCTATCTATTATCTATCTATCTATCTATCTATCTATCTATCTATCTATCTATCTATCATCTATCTATTATCTATCTATCTATCTATCTATCTATCTATCTATCATCTATCTATTTATCATCTATCTATTATCTATCTATTATCTATCTATCTATCTATCTATCTATCTATTTATCATCTATCTATTATCTATCTATCATCTATCTATTTATCATCTATCTATTATCTATCTATCTATCTATCTATCTATCTATCTATCATCTATCTATCTATCTATCTATCTATCTATCATCTATCTATCTATCTATCTATCTATCTATCTATCTATCATCTATCTATTTATCATCTATCTATTATCTATCTATCTATCTATCTATCTATCTATCTATCTATCTATCTATCATCTATCTATTTATCATCTATCTATTATCTATCTATCTATCTATCTATCTATCTATTTATCATCTATCTATTATCTATCTATCTATCTATCTATCTATCTATCTATCTATCATCTATCTATTTATCTATCTATCATCTATCTATTATCTATCTATCTATCTATCTATCTATCTATCTATCATCTATCTATCTATCTATCTATCATCTATCTATTATCTATCTATCTATCTATCTATCTATCTATCTATCTATCTATCTATCATCTATCTATCTATCTATCTATCATCTATCTATTATCTATCTATCTATCTATCTATCTATCTATCTATCTATCTATCATCTATCTATTTATCATCTATCTATTATCTATCTATCTATCTATCTATCTATCTATCTATCTATCTATCATCTATCTATTTATCATCTATCTATTATCTATCTATCTATCTATCTATCTATCTATTTATCATCTATCTATTATCTATCTATCTATCTATCTATCTATCTATCTATCTATCATCTATCTATTTATCATCTATCTATTATCTATCTATCTATCTATCTATCTATCTATTTATCATCTATCTATCTATCTATCTATCTATCTATCTATCTATCATCTATCTATTTATCATCTATCTATTATCTATCTATCTATCTATCTATCTATCTATCTATCTATCTATCATCTATCTATTTATCATCTATCTATTATCTATCTATCTATCTATCTATCTATCTATCTATCATCTATCTATTTATCATCTATCTATTATCTATCTATCTATCTATCTATCTATCTATCTATCTATCTATCTATCATCTATCTATTTATCATCTATCTATTATCTATCTATCTATCTATCTATCTATCTATCTATCTATCTATCTATCTATCATCTATCTATTTATCATCTATCTATTATCTATCTATCTATCTATCTATCTATCTATCTATTTATCATCTATCTATTATCTATCTATCTATCTATCTATCTATCTATCATCTATCTATTTATCATCTATCTATTATCTATCTATCTATCTATCTATCTATCTATTTATCATCTATCTATTATCTATCTATCTATCTATCTATCTATCTATCTATCTATCTATCATCTATCTATTTATCATCTATCTATTATCTATCTATCTATCTATCTATCTATCTATCTATCTATCATCTATCTATTTATCATCTATCTATTATCTATCTATCTATCTATCTATCTATCTATCTATCATCTATCTATTTATCATCTATCTATTATCTATCTATCTATCTATCTATCTATCTATCTATCATCTATCTATTATCTATCTATCTATCTATCTATCTATCTATCTATCTATCTATCATCTATCTATTTATCATCTATCTATTATCTATCTATCTATCTATCTATCTATCTATCTATCTATTTATCATCTATCTATTATCTATCTATCTATCTATCTATCTATCTATCATCTATCTATTTATCATCTATCTATTATCTATCTATCTATCTATCTATCTATCTATCTATCTATTTATCATCTATCTATTATCTATCTATCTATCTATCTATCTATCTATCTATCTATCTATCATCTATCTATTTATCATCTATCTATTATCTATCTATCTATCTATCTATCTATTTATCATCTATCTATTATCTATCTATCTATCTATCATCTATCTATTATCTATCTATCTATCTATCATCTATCTATCTATCTATCATCTATCTATCTATCTATCTATCTATCTATCTATCATCTATCATCTATCTATTTATCATCTATCTATTATCTATCTATCTATCTATCTATCTATCTATCTATCTATCTATCATCTATCTATTATCTATCTATCTATCTATCTATCTATCTATCTATCATCTATCTATTTATCATCTATCTATTATCTATCTATCTATCTATCTATCTATCTATCTATTTATCATCTATCTATTATCTATCTATCTATCTATCTATCTATCTATCTATCTATCTATCATCTATCTATTTATCATCTATCTATTATCTATCTATCTATCTATCTATCTATTTATCATCTATCTATTATCTATCTATCTATCTATCATCTATCTATTATCTATCTATCTATCTATCATCTATCTATCTATCTATCATCTATCTATCTATCTATCTATCTATCATCTATCATCTATCTATTTATCATCTATCTATTATCTATCTATCTATCTATCTATCTATCTATCTATCTATCATCTATCTATTATCTATCTATCTATCTATCTATCTATCTATCTATCTATCTATCATCTATCTATTTATCATCTATCTATTATCTATCTATCTATCTATCTATCTATCTATCTATCTATCTATTTATCATCTATCTATTATCTATCTATCTATCTATCTATCTATCTATCTATCATCTATCTATTTATCATCTATCTATTATCTATCTATCTATCTATCTATCTATCTATCTATCTATCTATCTATCATCTATCTATTTATCATCTATCTATTATCTATCTATCTATCTATCTATCTATCTATTTATCATCTATCTATTATCTATCTATCTATCTATCATCTATCTATTATCTATCTATCTATCTATCTATCTATCTATCTATCTATCATCTATCTATCATCTATCTATTATCTATCTATCTATCTATCTATCATCTATCTATCTATCTATCATCTATCTATCTATCTATCTATCTATCTATCTATCTATCATCTATCATCTATCTATTTATCTATCTATCTATCTATCTATCTATTTATCATCTATCTATTATCTATCTATCTATCTATCTATCTATCTATCTATCATCTATCTATCTATCTATCTATCTATCTATCTATCTATCTATCTATCATCTATCTATTTATCATCTATCTATCTATCTATCTATCTATCTATCTATCTATCTATCATCTATCTATTTATCATCTATCTATTATCTATCTATCTATCTATCTATCTATCTATCTATCATCTATCTATTATCTATCTATCTATCTATCTATCTATCTATCTATCTATCTATCATCTATCATCTATCTATTTATCATCTATCTATTATCTATCTATCTATCTATCTATCTATCTATCTATTTATCATCTATCTATTATCTATCTATCTATCTATCTATCTATCTATCTATCTATCATCTATCTATTTATCATCTATCTATTATCTATCTATCTATCTATCTATCTATCTATTTATCATCTATCTATTATCTATCTATCTATCTATCATCTATCTATTATCTATCTATCTATCTATCTATCTATCATCTATCTATTTATCATCTATCTATTATCTATCTATCTATCTATCATCTATCTATCTATCTATCTATCATCTATCTATCTATCTATCTATCATCTATCTATTTATCATCTATCTATTATCTATCTATCTATCTATCTATCATCTATCTATCTATCTATCTATCATCTATCTATCTATCTATCTATCTATCTATCTATCTATCTATCATCTATCTATTTATCATCTATCTATTATCTATCTATCTATCTATCATCTATCTATCTATCTATCTATCTATCATCTATCTATCTATCTATCTATCTATCATCTATCATCTATCTATTTATCTATCTATCTATCTTTCTATCTATCTATCTATCTATCTATCTATCTATCATCTATCTATCTTTCTATCATCTATCTATCTATCTATCTATCTATCATCTATCTATCTATCTATCATCTATCTATCTATCTATCTATCTATCATCTATCTATTTATCATCTATCTATTATCTATCTATCTATCTATCTATCATCTATCTATCTATCTATCTATCATCTATCTATCTATCTATCTATCTATCTATCTATCTATCTATCATCTATCATCTATCTATTTATCTATCTATCTATCTTTCTATCTATCTATCTATCTATCTATCATCTATCTATCTTTCTATCTATCTATCTATATCTATCATCTATTTATCTATCTATCATCTATCTATTATCTATCTATCTATCTATCTATCATCTATCTATCTATCTATCATCTATCTATCTATCATCTATCTATCTATCTATCATCTATCTATCTATCTATCTATCTATCTATCTATCTATCTATCATCTATCTATCTATCTATCTATCTCTGCACAAGCGCATTAGATTTCTGCCCAACTGAGGCGCAGCAATCCACTCTGCCGCACCTATCAGCTGGGCTAAAAAACGACAAATAAAGGTAGGTATAACGTGGAGGCGGGCGGGAAGGCCCAGCTTATAGTCATAGAGAACCGGTTCCCTGACGTCACGTCATCACCACTACCGGCTCGCCCGAACCGGGCTGAACCGGGAGCAACCCACCACTGATACACACACATCACAGACCATTTAGAATACATAGTGGAATTCCCATAGAATCCCTCAAACTGGATGGCACTTTCATCTCCAAAACCCCAACACGTTTCCAAGTTTTAACATTTTTATTGAGTTATAAAATAAAATAAGATACAAAATATGAAAGTAAACCCCAACCAGTGCTGGGATTCAGCCGGTTCTCTACAGATCACACGAACCGGTAGCGGCAACTGTGGGAGGCTCTGCCCACCCGCCTGGATATAATGTGCGACTACTGCACATGTGCAGTAGAAGGCCTTGCGCATGCGCAGAAGTGGCGTGTGTGAGCGAAGCGTGTGTGCATGTGTGTGTGCACGCACTCACATTTGCTAACCGGTAGGGAAGGTAAGTGAACCCCACCTCTGACGCCAACACTCTTGAGGGGCTGTCTGGTTGGGGAATTCTGGGACGTGAAGTTCACTTGTCTTAAAGTTGCCAAGGTTGGGAAACCCTCCTCTTGCTGGCAGACTCCAAAGATGCCTGGTAGATGTTCTCTGAGTAGGAATCCTATAGTCCTAAGGCCAGAAGATGCTTTCATGTGCGTTTATATGCAGAACTGCCAAACTATCGCGTGGTGAGCGCACATGACCTTCTATTCGCACAAGTTCAACTGGCACCACTTTTAGCTGCCTTTCACTGCAGCACGACACTGGAGTCTCTGATTCAGGGACAAGGTGACCCCCCTCACCTCTCGCTACTAAAACATGCGGTATAATAAAATAATTCAATTAGTCACCATCAAAAGGAAAGCTGAGATAATTCTCAGAGGTTGTCACTCCAAAACAAACCATGTCAAAACAGTCAGCCATGCTTTTATGGTGCCCCTCCGAGCCATGACTTGCGTGAACCTTCAGTCAATCTTGGTGCTGAGGAAAGGGAGAAAAATGGCACGTGGGAATCGGTGGCGGAGCAAGGGAGGTGAAAAGCGAATTGCAAAAAGCTTTAATTATAAAACAAATCAGGCGGCGATGGCCCCAATAGTTACACTGAACCAATCAAGTAGCAAATAACATGTTTTTTCCTCTGTTTCTCTCTTTCCCTCCTTTCCTCCCTCTCTCTCTCTCTACACATACTCTCTCTTTCTCTCTCTCTCTCTCTCTCTCTCTCTCGCATAAGCAAAATACATTATTTGAATTGAAAACAAAAGACCTGCTAGTCCATAAATCAAATGATTTAAATCAAAGAGAGGAGAACCTTTCAAGCTACATCTCTGCTGGGATGTAGAAGGGGTTTGGGGGGGGAGGGAAGCATAAGTTTTTAAAAGGCATAATTAACAGGGGTTACATTGACTTCACAATGCTCATTTCAACTGGTGAAACAGTAGAGTATTTCTGGATCATTCTACCGAATCCACTGCTGTTGTTTGCAGAGGTTGGAAGAGGAAGATGAAGAGTGAGCATCCAGTGGAATCACTTGAAGAAGAGATCTTGTCTTATAATAAGCTACACAAAAGAAAGAATACAGGTAGTTCTGGATTTACAACCACAATTGAGCCCAAAATTTCTGTGGCTAAGCAAGACAGTTGTTGAATGATGCCCCATTTTACAAGTGATGTTGGGTGGCGAACAGTCATAAAACAATTAAAAGATGTTACAACATAGTACAAATCTATCTATCTATCTATCTATCTATCTATCTATCTATCTATCTATCCATCCATCCAGCCTTCCTTCCTTCCATCCATCCATCCATCCATCCATCCATCCATCTACCTACCTACCTATCTCTATCCATCCATCCATCCATCCTTCTATCTATATCTATCTATCTATTATCTATCTATATCTATCTATCTCTCCATCCATCCATCTCTATCCATCCATCCATCTATCTCTATCCATCCATCCATCCATCCATCCATTGAGAAAAAAAAATGCTATCATAGACATCAGTGTAGCCAGGAAATGGGCCCTTCACACACTCAGGGCCCCAGACCAGGGCACATAACCAGGTCTTCAAGGCCTTATGAAAGGCCATCAAGGTTGGAGTCATTCTGATCTCTGAGGGAGAATGTGCCAGAAAGCACATTTTGCAGCAGAGAAAGCACTTCTCCTAGTCTCCTGCAGCCAACATTCCTTGGCTGACAGTCCCATAGCATGCCCAACCTGTCAGACCAATTTCAACAGGTAGAAACCATTGGGAGATGGCAATCCCTCAGGTAACCCAATCCCACTTCAACATTTCAAGTTTCAACATTTCACATTGTCTTCCAGTTGTCGTGCAGCTCTGAAATTCTAGATCCTAAATCTAATTCTCCGACACGATCTTTCTTCTTCAGATGCTGAAGTGGATTACTTCAAAATACGGTCAAGAATTCTTGCTACCCAGTTTCCCCCAAAATAAGACATCCCCTGATAATAAGCCCAATTTTGAGTGCACGGCAATAAGGCCAAGCGCTTATTTCAGGGTTAAAAAAAATATAAGACAGGGTCTTATTTTCGGGGAAACACGGGTATATTTGGAGGCTTCCTGTTTACGACACTGAGGGAGCCTCGGAATTCAGTTCATGCTAAAGCGCCCTTCTTTGCAGCTTTTCTCAAAACACTTCAAATTCAGTCCTTTTTCTTTTTGTCTATTTAGTCCTGCTCGGGATTTGGGTTGTCTCAGAGATAATTAACAGCACAAGGGCCCAAACCCAATAGTTAGGTCATTCAAAGGAGAGAGAAAAACACCTCAAAAACACCTCAAGGTAGAACAAGAAGAAATGTATGGAATTAGAACAGGGATGTCAAACTCAATTTCATTGAGGGCCACATCAGGGTTGTGCTTGACCCCGGGGGGGGGGTGGGCATGGCCAGCATGACATCACTCCTGTCAGGGAGGTGCCTATGGTGGCGCAGGCTCTTTACCAGCGAAAATGGCCTCCCGAGCTCCGTTTTCGACTGGGACAGCCTCCTGCAACCCTCTGCCAGTGAAAATGGAGCTCAGGAGAGCCGCTTGCGGCCTCGTGAGCTCCATTTTCGCTGGCGGAGGCACTGCAGGCCAGTCCTTCGCTGTTTCACGGGCCAGATCTAAGCACCCCACGGGCCAATTCCGGCCCCTGGGCATTGAGTTTGACACCCAGTGGAATGGCTCGCCTTCAGAAGTTGTGGGTGCTCCATCATTGGAGGTTTTTAAGAAGAGATTGGATGAACGTCTGTCTGAAATAGTATTGGTTGAGCAGAGGGCTGGACTAGATGACCTCCCAACTCTGTTATTCTAGTAGGTGGCAATGCACTGCTGAACTACATGCTTCGCAGGAGAGAATTTTAATTCATGCGCATGACATCCATCAGTCGACAAAAGGAACAGATCTGTTTTCTCCATCCCATCCCACTCACAAATTAACTGCAGCTTGCCGACTGAGGGACAACCCACCTTCCTTTGGCAAAACCCATTTAGCAATTTCAAACGGGAAAGCACAATAATAGTTTCAGATTTGCCTATCGAAACGCATTCATTAATCATGGCAAACTGCATAGAGCAGAGTCAGTTTTAAAGCACGTGGGAACTCTTAATTATTCCACTGTTTGATTGTGCCCACCTCCACAGGAGACAACGTCAATTCTGAAAATATTTGCGGCACTGTTTGGACCATGACGTCCAACAATGAATCAAAGAGCTGGGCACTACCGCAGAATAAATCCATGGATTTTGTTACAGCAGGGAGTCAGCCTATTGCCCCCCAACAATCTGGCTCCTCATTTTACCAACCTCGGAAGGATGGAAGGCTGAGTCAACCTTGACTCTGGTGAGATTCGAACTGCCAAATTGCAGGCAGCTGGCAGTCAACAGAAATAGCCTGCAGCACTGCACTCTAACCACTGCACCACCATGGCTTTGCCTAAGAAGTTCCTGAAGGCCTCTGACAGTGAAAAAGAGGCCGGGGGGCGACACATATAAGTGAGGTGAGTCAGTGGATGACATCTTCCCCCAAAGTAAGACCTGGTGCCTTTTTTTTGTGGCAAAAATAAATAAATAAAATAAGACAAGGTCTTATTTATAGGGAAACATGGTATAGATATGACAGGACCGTCCCGTTTTCATATTCTAACTTGCTATGGCCTTTCTCCTTGTTGGCCTATCCCAAGAGTCTCCATCTCTGGTGGACCTCCAGATTCGGCCCTCTTCACTTCCACAGCCAACGCGAAAGCAGGCAAAAAAAAAAAAGGTCTATTATTAGACTGAACCATATGGAAGGTGTCTTTCGAATGACATGGCTGCCATGCGGATTTCTCATTCACAGTCATTCCCCCCCCCCCCCCCTTTCCAGCAGCACTGTAGGCTGTACCACCGATCTGGGTTTTGGTTGAATTAACTGGATGTACACAGAAGTATTTCAGATTAACTGGATGAGAGAGATCAAAGTTTAAATGCATCCTCTCCCCTTCTCCCCCTCCCACACCTCCCAGCCCACACACATACACACACTTCCAGTCCATACACACACTTCCAGTCCAGGCCAATAATATTCTGCAACATGGCAGGGCCAAGTGAGAGCGGCCCTGACAATTGCAACCCTCCTATTTCGACGTCCTTTTTGGCGGGCACACTTGGCAAAATCCTAGAGTGTGTGAACTCAGTAAGGGCAGACTTTGCCAAAATGTAGACCTTCCCAACTGCATAATTCAAGGCTCAATTTTCATTTCAGCTTCTTTCATGCACAAGGTTGAACTTTTTTCTGATGCTGCACCATCCCAAAGATAGGCGCGGATGTGTCATTCATATTTGTTTGCTCAAGGAGCTGGGTTGTTTTTTTTTTTCACGCTTATGTGGATACTTGCCAGCCTGGCATGTGCCAAGAAGCTCCCCAACCCTCATGTTCTGTTCTGCTTGATGCCAGATACACTGTGACACCAAGCTAAGAAGATTGCAGGAAGTGGCTTATGGAGAAAGATCGGCAAAAAGCTGACTTCTAATCTGCACAAGCAGAACTGGGTTAGGCTTAAGCAACCGTTGTCTTGTGATCATGTCTTAAGAAAAGACTGGATAGTTTCTGGAACGGTACAGGGTTTCCTGCTTGAGCAGGGGGTTGGACAAGAAACGGGTGAAATTCAGCAGGTTCTGACAGGTTCTGGAGAACCGGTAGCGGAAATTTTGAGTAGTTCAGAGAACCGGCAAATACCACCTGTGGCTGGACCCAGAGTGGGGTGGGAATGGAGATTTTGCAGTATCCTTCCCCTGGAATGAGTGACCGTGGCAAGGGCATCCTAATCTAGGAAAGGGCGCAACTGGCGCACAAGGCGTATCTGTGCGAAGGCCCCCCCCTGGTCACGGCCGTCAAATGATCTTCTAGGGATAGCTGTGAATCCAGGAGGATCCCCAGATTGCGGACCCTTTCTGAGGGAGTAAGGATCTCCCCTCCCATCACTAGTGACGGGGCCACTAGATCAATTATTAGCCATCAAACCTCAAAAATACACTTTTCCCAAAAGGTTTCCACAATTTTGGCCACTACTGTAAGTACCACCGGGCTGTCATCTTTTCCTCTCCAATTGTTGCGTTAATAATGAATGTTTCCCCTGAGAGAATCGGTTGTTGCGTTGAGCTCCAATGTAGTTCACAGGGTTGTAAAAGCCATGCACAAAATGATAAAAAAAACGCTTTCAGCTGTTGACTCAGTTATTATCGGGGTCTCTTCTGGCAGCCTTGTTTTATTGTTTTCTACTGTACTAATGAACAGGGAAACAGCAACAAAGAAGGGCTTTAACCTTTTGATTATATAAACTCCCCAGACCACCAAAGCAGAGGAAAGATTATTATTTTTTTAATGTAACTAAGATTTATCAGCCAGGGGATTTTTATTTTTTTTGTTTGTGTTGAAGTTGAAAAAACAATGCCTTCTCCAGACCTTCAAACTCATCCTTACTTATCCAGAATCTCTGACAGTCATACACACAATCACACACAGACACAGAGGGGGAGGGGGAGAGAGAGAGGAGAGAGAGAGAGAGAGAAGGAGGAAGAGAGAGAGAGAGGAAGAGGGAGAGAGAGAGAAGAGAAAAGAGAGAAAGAGAGAAGGAGGGACAGAGAGGGAGGGAGAGGGAGGGAGAGGGAGGGAGTGGGAGAACAGAGAGAGAAAGAGGGAGAGAGAGATTATTCTATTCTATTCTATTCTATTCTATTCTATTCTATTCTTTCTATTCTATTCTATTCTATTCTATTCTATTCTATTCTATTCTATTCTATTCTACTTTTTGTATCTCAGAGTTTAAATGAGGGGTCTTGGTGCTCTCTGAGCTTGGTTGTTTAGTTGCAGATGTTTCATTACCCTGCTAGGCAACATTATCAGTGCTAGAAGGGGATTTCTATTCTATTCTATTCTATTCTATTCTATTCTATTCTATTCTATTCTATTCTATTCTATTCTATTCTATTCTATTCTGTAAATTTTGAATAAGCTTTTCCTGGGCAACTTTCCCTTAAAATAGAAACTTTCTCTCATTTATAGAAGATGAAATATCATTTCTGAGAAGAGCATTACGATAAAGGTAAAGCTTAACAAAGGCAGTGACACAAGACAGCTGACCTTTGACGTTAAAAGTATTTGAAAAGGACGGATTTTTATTATTTATTTATTATTAAATTTGCATGCTGGCTGACTCCAAATGACTTGGGGGTGAGGTGGGGTGGGGGGCTAAATGGAATAAAATATGGAATGCATCACAAATGTGCTTGTTAAATGTTTAACTGATTGCTAAATGCAATCCATTTTACACTTTTACCCCAAAGGATAAGCCACGGAACAACATAACAGAATAACAGAGTTAGAAGGGATCCTGAAGGTCTTCTAGTCCAACCCCCTGCTCAAGCCCTAGACCATTCCGCACAAATGGTTGTCCAATCTCTTCTTAAAAAGCTCCGGTGCTGGCAACTTCTGGAGGCCAGCCATTCTGCAAAACGCAAGGTTAAATCTAACTAAGCTTAACATGTTGCACAAATGCAAGGATGTAGGCTTAACAGATATTTTGGTGTGAAATCACAGCTCTCAGGGTTCTTCCAATAAGACATTTTTTTTTTCAGATGGGATAGGAGCTCGGTTGCATTATATTGTTAGGTGTGTATTACGTTTCTTTTGTCTATAGATATTTGAGTTGTTTTTACTTTGCTCTGTTTCTGGCATGTTTTTATGTTTTGTGAGATAGGGGATGACCTAAAGTAAATAAATAAAGGATGGATGGATGGATAGATGAATAGATAGATGGATGATGGATGGATGGATAGATAGATAGATAGATGAGAGGTGGGTAGGTAGGTAGGTAGATGGATGGATGGATGGTGGATGGATGGATGGATATCTAGCTAGCTAGATGGATGGATGGATGGACAGATGGATATAGATAGACGATCATGATAGCTAGATAGCTAGATAGCTAGATAGCTAGATAGATATAGAGATAGATGATCATGATAGATAGGTAGATAGACAGATAGATAGCTAGATAGATGAGAGGTAGGTAGGTAGATGGATGGATGGATGGGTAGGTAGGTGGATAGATGGATGGATAGCTAGCTAGCTAACTAGCTAGATAGGTATAGAGATAGATGATCATGATAGATGATAGATAGATAGATAGATAGATAGATAGATGAGAGGTGGGTAGGTAGGTAGGTAGATGGATGGATGGATGGATGGTAGATAGGTGGATGGATGGATAGCTAGCTAGCTAGATGGATGGATGGATGGACAGATGGATATAGATAGACGATCATGATAGATAGATAGATAGATAGATAGATAGATAGATAGATAGACAGATAGCTAGATAGATGAAAGGTAGGTAGATAGGTAGATGGATAGATGGATGGACAGCTAGCTAGCTAACTAGCTAGATAGGTATAGAGATAGATGATCATGATAGATGATAGATAGATAGATAGATAGATAGATAGATAGATAGATAGATAGATGATAGATAGATAGATGGATGAGAGGTGGGTAGGTAGGTAGGTAGGTGGATGGATGGATGGATGGATGGATTGACAGATGGACAGACAGACAGGCAATCAGGCAGGCAGGCAGATATCACAGCTGCATATGCTGTACATTTAAGCCCAATTAGGATCTGTGATAGTTGGATGCAGTTAATATTCTCCCCAATACTGTTATCTTCTTAAAGCGTAAGCTGTAGAAAGGAGCCACCTGGCTTCTGTCCTCTTGTTGAGATGGCAAATGCCAGAAAAACCTTTGACACGGAAGGGTTAACTGCTTCCATGAGAAGCAGTGGCCTGCCGAAAGAAAGAAAGAGCGAAGAAAATTGCAGCCCACACAGGATAGGCAGTCGTCACTTTCATGTAAACAGGAGGTCAAGACCCAGCCTGCGCTTTGCTGGTAATTGTTTACTAAACAATAGAGTGACTCAGTTACTTAGCCATGCTGCACATGTCAGACATGGCTCGACATCCATTCTATCACCCGCATGGCTTCTCTGGAACATGTTAAAGGAATGGCACATTTTATTTTTCTCAAGGCCTTTATGGTAACACATTGGAATCCCTCCCTCCCCTCCACCTCTTTCTCCATTCTCAGTGCCTGATGGATTTGGCTTGGATCTTTTAGGAAATTCAAGACTGTTTTGCTTGGGTGATACCGAACTCTTTCAGTTCTGTTGCCAGCCAGGATTAGCTGATTGTCTCTGGAAATTGACCAGTCTACGTTGAAATCATCATCATCATCATCATCATCATCATCATCATCATAATAATAATAATAATAATAATACAAAAGCAGAATATAAGAAAGAAGTAATTGAGCAGCGAGCTGAAAATTGGAAAAGCAAAGCTCTGCATGGCCAATACTTGAAAAGTATTGAAGGCAAAGCTGACCAGAAACTAACTTGGAACTGGTTAAGATCAGGAGTACTGAAAAAAGAAACAGAAAGCTTTATTTTGGCAGCTCAAGAACAAGCCCTAGCCACAAACTGCATGAAGGCAAAAATTCAACATGTTACCACCAACAGCAAATGCCGCCTCTGCAATGAGAAAGATGAGACAGTCAACCACCTGATCAGTGGGCGCAGCAAAATTTCACAAACTGACTACCTACAACGCCATGACCGTGTTGCTAAGATCATTCACTGGAAATTGTGACGGAAGTTTGGATTTGAGTACAGCAAAAACCACTGGGAACATCAGGTTGAGAAAGTTTTAGAGAATGAGAAACTCAAGATCTTGTGGGACTTTAGGATTCAGACTGACAGGCACTTGGTCCACAACACACCTGACATAACAATAGTTGAAAAGAAAAAAGTATGGTTCATTGACATTGCAATACCTGGTGATGCACGGATTGAAGATAAGCAGCAAGAAAAAATCACAAAGTACCGGGACTTGCAAATTGAAGTTGAGCGACTATGGAAAAAGAAATCGTGTGTTGTCCCGATTGTAATTGGAGCCCTTGGAGCAATACCCAAAGGGCTACCCCGCTATTTAGAAATTCTAAATTTGCCGGACTTGAACATTTTGACTCTACAAAAAACCACCTTACTCAGAACAGCTTACATCCTCCGACGATACCTTAACTGTTCCTAGGTCCTTGGTTAGGACTCGAGCTGCTGAGCTATTAACCAGCCTCAAAGGCTGTGAATCTCACTAAAGATTAACTAATAATAATAATAATAATAATGATAATGATAATGATAATGATAATGATGATAATAATAATAATAATAATAATAATGTGAGTGCAGCAAAATCGCACAGACTGATTACAAAGCCAGATATGATCGAGTTGCTAAATTAGTCCACTGATCATTATGTAAAAAATACGACATACCTGTATCCGAAAAGTCATGGGAGCACAAAGTTGAAAAAAGTTACTGAAAATGAGACAGTGAAGATCTTGTGGGACTTTTGAATACAGGCGGATCATCATTTGGAACACAACATACCAGATATCATGGTTGTTGAAGGCCAAAGCGTACAGTTTATTGATATCGCTGTACCAGAAGATGCCAGAGTTGAAAAAAAAAGAACTGGAAAAAAATCACAAAATATCGCGACTTGGCCATCGAAACTACACGGTTATGGATGAAACATGTAACGGTGAAAGCCATTGTCATTGGGGCTAGGGGTGGGTTCTACTTATCTTTACTACCGGTTCGCAACGGGGCCGCGCGCACGTGCTTGCTTTGCTCGTGTGCACACGCCCTCTTCTGTGCATGTGCAGAAGCATTTAGATGACGTCGGGGTCGGTGGGCGGAGCCTCCCACCGGTTTTACTACTGGTTCTATAGAATCGGTGTGAATCGGGAGCAACCCACCACTGACTGGGGCACTTGGCACCATGTCCAAGAATTTTACAAAACACATCAAGAAATTGCAGCTTCCTGCAATAACACCAGCGGAACTGCAAAAAACTGCACTACTTGGAACAGCGCAGAAGTTACTTTAAGAAGATACTTGGTTAATACTTAGGACACTGGCAGCAAACCGTGTCAACCATTAGCACCAGTCAATGGTATTTGTGACACATTTTTAAATGTTCAGTTAACTGAGTTTCATGTTTAATGAATGAAAGAGATAATAATAATAATTAAAAAAGGCAGGAATTATTCGCTCCTTATGTACATGACATTCTTTTGATGCCTTGGTGGCTTACAAACGAAGACACCTGTAACTACTTGCAAGACTTCCTGTTGATGCAGAAAGCACTAACAAACGCTGTACAACAGGAGCACGTGAAATCCTGAGTAGTTTACTCACAAGCTGCAGCTGGAAGTCGCTACAGTTCCTGGTTTTGGACTGAGTTCTGGTTATGCAGAAGTGTTTTTTTTTTAACCCTTCCAGAGCGAAAGTTGTACATGTTCACATCGACGCCAGAAAAGCTAACACAGTCCTAGACTGAATTAACAGAGGGATAAAACCAAGATCACATCAACTGTTAATATCACTTTATAATGCCTTGGTAAGAGCACACTTGGAATACTGAATCCAGGTATGGTTGCTGGAACATAAAAAAGATGTGGAGACTCTAGAAAGAGTGCAGAGAAGAGCAACAAAGATGATTAGGGGTCTGGAGGTCAAAACATAACATGGAACCGTCACAGGAATTGGATATGTCCAGTTTAATGAAAAGAAGGACTAGGGGAGACATGATAGCAGTGTTCCAAAATCTAAGGGGCTGCCACAAAGAAGAGGGGGTCAACCTATTCTCCAAAGGACCTAAAGATAGAACAAGAAGTTAATGGGATGGAAACTAATCAAGGAGAGAAGCAACCTAGAACTAAGGAGAAATTTTCCGTGAGTTAGAGCAATTAATCAGTGGAACAACTTGCCTCCAGAAGTTGTGAATGCTCCAACACTGGAAGTTTTTAAGAAGATGTTGGATAACCATTTGTCTGAAATGGTATAGAGTTTCCTGTTTGAGCAGAGGGTTGGATGAGAAAACCTCCAAGGTCCCTCCCAACGCTGTTATTCTGTTATTGGCCCCCTACGCTGGAGACTGAGATGCTAACTGTTTGGTCTTGCTAGCTGAGAACATTGGGAGTTGTAGTCTCAACACATTTGGAGGGCATCCAGCATGGAAGATTGGCAGAAGAAGTTCTCCAAAACTGACAGAGAATATTAGCATCGTACCATCTGAATCTGAAAGCCGGAAGGGCCCCTTAATGATATCTATATACGACAGTTCTTGATTTCTCTTGTTTGCACCCAGGGGTGAAATCCAGAAGGTTCTGACAGGTTCTGGAGAACCGGTAGCGGAAATTTTGAGCAGTTCGGAGAACCGGTAGTGGAAATTCTGAGTAGTTCGGAGAACCAGCAAATACTACCTCTGGCTGGCCCCAGAGTTGGGTGGGAATAGAGATTTTGCAGTATCCTTCCCCTGGAGCGGGGTGAGAATGGAGATTTTGCAGTATCCTACCCCTGCTACACACACCAAGCCACGCCACGCCCCCAGAACCGGTAGTAAAAAAAATTGGATTTCACCACTGGCATAAACCCTTGAACAAATAACGGTTTCATATAAAAAGAAGACGGGAAGGTATTCTGAAATTTAAATACTGTTGCTGCATCTTCAGTTGAGAGTAGACGCTAGCATGTTCTCTGTCCTGATTCAGCGCTACATCTCATGGGTTAGTGGGCGAAGTCTGATACACCCTTAAGGCAGTCCAAGGTGTGATTCGCTGTTGATTTGCAATAAATAAATAAATAAATAAATAAATAAATAAATAAATAAATAAATAAATAAATAAATAAATAAGTAAGTAAGTAAGTAAGTAAGTAAGTAAGTAAGTAAGTAAATAAGTAAATAAATAAATAAATAAATAAATCAATCGGTCTGAATGCAACACATCTTTGAAATACACCATTCTAGATTCCAGAAAAGCAGAGGAATTTTTGGGAATCTTAATTACCCCTCCTACCCCTGGCACGTTTCTGAACAAGGATTGCTAGATGTCGCCTGCCATTCAACTATTTCCAGCTGATGGCAGAAGGTGACAGACTGACAGATTGCGAAAGGGATGCCAAACCCTCCTTTCACTCTACCAGTTTCTAATCTATTGCCCTGGATGGCATAACAAGAAGAGGGGAGAATGGAATGACACTGCTTTGCAGGCAGGAAGACGCAGATCAAGAGGGAGGAAAATCAGTGACACCCTAAAAAAAACAAAAAAAAACCCATTAATAACTGTTTAGCCAGAGGGCAGAAGGTCAAGGTTAAACGTTCTGTGGTAGGGTGAATATATTTTATGGCACATTACAAATGTTATCCATGCCAACCCCCGTAAGAAACAGATCAACCTCTGCGAAGAAATCACCTAAATGTGTTACAGAATAACAGAGTTTGAAGGGACCTTGGAGGTCTTCTAGTCCAACCTCCTGCTCAGGCAGAAAACCCTATTATCATTTCAAACAAATAGCTGTTCAATCTCTTCTTAAAAACCTGCACAGTGTTGGTTGCCATTGCACAATTCATAATTGGCTTCGAAGAAGAAGAGTCAGCAGAGAAAGTGGCAATATAATTGCAAGTTACAGTGGCGTCTCGCTTAACAACTCATGGTGACTCACTTAATGACCAAATGGAAAGGGGTGCTGTAAGTTCATTATGGTCACACGTTTTGCTTAGTGACCGCATCACTTAGTGACAGAGTTGACAGTCCTCGATAGTGAGGACTATCTATAATCGGTGAAAGTAGTTGCTCACAATTTAAGTGCAATGAACCGAGGTGGCGAGGGGTTAGAGTGCAGTACTGCAGCTACTTCAGCTGGCTGCTAGTTCAGCAGATCAGCGGATCAAATCTCACCGGCTCAAGGTTGACTCAGCCTTCCATCCTTCCGAGGTGGGTAAAATGAGGACCCAGATTGTTGGGGGCAATATGTTATTTAGTATACTGTCTTTGGTGTAAGCAGCCCAGAGTCCTTGGAGAGTGGGCAGCATAGAAATATGACTAATAAATAAATAAACTTTGTTCATTGTAACTTGTGAGTTTTCCACTGGAGGCACTTGTACAACTGTTTTAATTCCAGTAAACCCATGCCGATGGTCGGTTTTTTTTGGGTTTTTTTAGGTTTTCAAAATGCCAAGGCCATTCAGATGTTCCATTAATTCTGGATAAAGATATCTGAATCAGCAGGGAGTTTTATGCAGCCACTGTGACGTCTTTTTTTTTTTTTTTTGGTCCCCTCTAAAAATGCCTCCGATGTTGGAAGGAAAGAACCGGTTCCCTTCCTTCTGCTTCTCTATCAATTTCTTCTATGTATTTTCCTTCTCTGATTTTTTTATTATTGTTTTTAAAAAGTGTTATTAGCGCCCCAGGGATGGGAGAGGCTAAATAAACAAGCAGAGAAGTGTGCCAATATAGATTTTGAGACCCCCTCCGTTTTTCTTTTTAAAAAGTTTGCTTTATGCAAGAAAAGAATATATATATATATATATATATATATATATATATATATATATATATATATATATATATATATATTCAAATCCTCAGTCCCTACCATGCGTGTGGGCACTTACTAGCTGTGAGCAGTGGCAGTGTGACAAATATAGCAAAATCAAAATGCAAGCTACAGTGAATAGGAAGGGGGGGGACCTTCCACTGACCATCTGTGAAAACAAGGCATGTAGCCATCAAACGCAGAGGTCGTAAATATGCACAAATGCTAAAAACCAAATGGCATAAAGGAAAGAAAAATAAAACCCCCCAAAAAAAGCAGCACAAAAGGGACTAAGATTTAAGCTCAAAACAAATCAAAATGTTTAGAGCTGATGGAAAAAAAACAAGCCTCGATCTTGGTACCGTATCAACTTGACATCTATTTTCATTTTGTCTACCCGCCCTTTCTTTCTTTTTTTTTCTTTTTCTTCTTCCTTTTTTTTTTTTTTTAAGGGAACAAGCTACAACACAATGAAAGACGAGGGAAGATCAAAACCATACCGCAGCTCTTCAAATAAACTACTCCTTTCATGTTAACAAAGCCACAAAAGCTGCTGATTGGACATGCTGAAGAGTTGACATTCAACGTGATGGATGGGTGATGATATAATATTCAACCTTCCTGTTGACGTGTTGTTGTTACAAGCTGTCTGCCACCATTGATAGCACGAACGTAAAGCAGATCATATTCTTTGCCCACCATCTTCTCTACCCCACTGCAGATCCCACTGCCAGTTCAGATATGATGTGCCAACACAAAAATCTCAGGGCGGGAAGACATTCCCGTGGGTGGATCACCAAAAGTTTCTCCTCCCCACCCAAAAAAAGTTTAGAAGGCAAAGAGGAACGTTCTATTCTTGGAGGAAAAAACACCAGGAAGGATTTTGAAGAAAGCTTAAGGGACATTAATAAGAATAGCACCAATTCCTTTAGGCAGGGGAGAAAAAAATCACAACTCAGGAGCATGGGGCTAAAGAGACAACTCTTTAAGAATGAAATCTGGAGGTAAGCGAGAAAGACAAAGCATCTGAAGACGGGACATGAAACAATGGATGGAAACTAATCAAAGAGAAAAAGCAACCTAGAACGAAGGAGAAACTTCATAACAGTGAGAACAATTAACCAGCGGAATGATTTGCCTTCAGAAGTTGTGGGAGCTCCATCACTGGAGGCTTTTAAGAAGAGACTGGAAAGCCACTTGTCTTGGAATGATCAGGGAGTTGGACTGGAAGACCTCTAAAGTCCCTTCCAACTCTGTTATTCTGTTATTATTCTGATAATAAAATCAAACAGAACCCCACTGTTGATGGAGTGATCAGGAGAACAATCCAGGCTCCACGAACATCAGCTGGCAGTCAAACACCACGATCCCAAATCCTTAACCTCTATCCGCACCAACACCAAATGCACCAGTTTGATTGGAGCAACACAAAAATCATCGGCCATGCTGCCCCCCGTCACGCTTGTGAGTTCATAGAAGCCTGGCACCCCACAAGCATTTCCATTGTTAGGATATGGTTTGAGCCTAACAAGTTGTCCAGGCAATATATGTGTTCTGTAACTTTAATATGAATATGTATTATGTGACTTTAAAGTTTTCCTGCTGATTCATTATAATGCTGAGTTATGCTGTAATTAGATAATCACTGGTTGTAACCTTTTTAAGGAAGGTACTGTAAAGTATTCAGTTGATGATAAGCTACCAGAGTGTGTGGAGTTGCTATCATTGTGCTATCATCGTTGGATGGATCTGCTACCATCGTGGTTTGTGAACCAGAGTGAGTTTGTTATTCTAACCAACTACTGTTTGTGTGGTAAGAAGATTTTTGTATCACTGGACTGATTTAACTGGCAAAGACTTGGATTGATTTAAAAGACTACGAGATTGTTTTTTCACTATAAAGTAAACTTTTGATAAACCAGTTTGCACATCTCTTATTCATTGCTCTCAGCAACGTTTCTCTGTGCTCTACACTCTGCTGGTTGGTAACACAACAACAATATCCTTAACATCCACCAACAGACACATTGACCTACAACCAGCCTATGAACCTCTCAGAATCCAAATCAACCGCACAGCCAACCAGAGATGGCACCGACCCACAACCAGCCCATGCAACCCCCCCCACCAGCAGTTCAACCCCCCCATGACCCCGACCTGATGTAATCTCCTTATCACAAAACCCATCACAAGAGTCACTGATGATCCATCACAAGACCCTCACTTGACATACCCACACCTGAAATTCTTATAAACAGAAGAACAGTGACATCCCCTAAACTCTGCTGAAGATGTTTCCTAGCCTGGTAATGAAACGTTCAGAAACCAACCCACAAGCTCGGAGAATGGACCTTCACCAGTGGTGGGTTCCTCCCGGTTCGGTCTGGTTCGGCCGAGCCGGTAGCGGTGACAATATGACGTCACCGAACCGGTTCTCCCCCCCGCCCTCCCACCCCCCCCACGTTATTCTTACCTTTTATTTGGTCCCACCCCCAATCTATTGCTGCCTCCTGAGTCCCAGCTGATGACTAGAGGGAAAAAAACTGTTTAAACTCTTGCCGCGGGGCTTCAAATGGCTGCCCTACAGCTGATCAGTGTTAAAAGCAAACAAATGAGTCGGGTCGTAAGTGCGAGGACTGGTCGTAAGTGCAAGGAGCTTCCAGAAATGACTCTGACCAGCTAGCCACGCCCACCAAGTCACATGACCTCCAAGCCACACCCACAAAATAAGCCCCGCCCACAGAACCGGTAGTAAAAAAATTTAGAACCCACCCCTGACCTTCACCTTCATCCTACACCTGAGCTATAGATATTCGCCACTATTGCAGAAGAGTCCAATTTAGAGGGAGACATCAAGTGGCCTTTACACATTTGTCACCAACATGGTGATCAGAGAAATGGGGTTCCTCAGCTGTTCTCCAGGGGAAAGAGACAATCTTCTCCCCCAATTTTCTCAAAGGCAGGACTCCTACTTAGCAAAGATAGTAGCATTCTTACTGGGAAAAGCCCATGGGATGAATTCTCTCCGATGTTTTCCCTTGGGATTTAAATAGAAGTTTGGAAAGACCAGGAAGCTTCCAAAGACTTGGAGAGATAATTGAATAATAAAAGACAGGGTTAAAGGATTACTAAATCCGAAAGCAGTTTCTGATTGATTTTTCTTAAAAGGTATAACTTCCTAACAGTAACAACTGTTCCCCTGTAGAGGATAGAACTAATTATCTGGGGAAACTGTGGAGCTTCTTTCACTGAATGGGAAATCTCATTGCTGAGAGCCGTTTCCCAGAGTTGCATTAATTTGTTATAGGATTCAGTGATGCCTTCCAACTTTGTGATGCCATAATTCTAAGTAAGGGTGGCAAAAATGTCACACTTTGCTCAGTCTGAAGTTTTTGCCTCACTTACTTGTGGCAAGGTGTGTGTGTCCACGCTTTCTTTCCCTCTGCCTGAAACTGTGGAAGCAAATGCTCTTCCATGCAATTCAATAAGACGAAGAAAGAAAGAGAGAGAGAGAAAGAGAACAAGAGAGAAAGAGAGAGAGAGAGAGAGAAAGAAAAAGAGAAAGAAAGAAAGGAAGGAAGGAAGAAAGAAAGAAAGAAAGAAAGAAAGGAAGAAAGCAAGCAAGCAAGCAAGCAAGAAAGAAAGAAAGAAAGAAAGAAAGAAAGAAGAAAGAAAGAAAGAAAGAAAGAAAGAAAGAAAGAAAGAAAGAAAGAAAGAAAGAAAGAGAAAATTCATCTGCTTGGCACAAATCTAATGCTTGAATGCAAATGCTCTAAAGAAAATGTAAGTTCCATGCAAGAAAAATATTGTGCAACCAGCATCCATTCAGCAATTTAACACTTTTTTTTTTTTTTTGGCCAGGGATATTGTATTCCACCTCTGGCAATCTTAGGAAGGGATTTGAGTTTTAAAATATCCTGGGCCAATAGGCTTTGGAGATCAGAAATTCTTGTAAAACCAGGGCTCTCAGCTTGTTTCCCAAGGCTGAATTCCCTGTGCTCTGGGAAATTACACAGTTAGCACTGTTCATCCCCATCCATCAGGCAGCTGGAGAGGCATCAAAACATGATAGATGCGAAATTATCACAGGACCGCCACCCGGCATTTGCAACTATCTCAAGAATTGAAATGCTTTTTTTTACATTATTAAACATCTACATTAAGTCAGCATCGCTCACTGTCATTTTAAACCCAGCACACTATTTAAAGGGAAAGGAAAAGAGGAGGGTTGCTGAGGAAGCAAGGAGGTGAGGGAAGTCACCCCTCCTAGAAGAATGAAATATTTTGGGAAATATTTAAAAAGGCAGAATATTGTATTTCCCTAAAGGAGAAACATATTTTTAAAGGCAGAAAGCAGCTCCCTGCCCCCAGCAGATATTTGGCAGGGGTGGGTTCTAAATTTTTTTACTACCAGTTCTATGGGCGTGGCTTATTTTGTGGGCATGGCTTGATGGTCATGTGACAATTATTTAGGATTTAGCAGAGGTACTGGTCTACCAAGCTTTTAACTGCTTGCAGAGCTGTACCGATCTACCCATTTATTTTTTGCAGGCAATGATCTACTCATGTATTTTTGCAGGCACTGATCTACCGATTTATTTTTGCAGGCGCTGATCTACTCATGTATTTTTGCAGGCACTGGTCTACTCATTTGTTTTCTTTTAACACTGATCAGCTGTAGGGCAGCCCTTTGAAGCCCTGCTGCAAGAGTTTAAACAGTTTTTTTCCCCTCTAGCCATCAGCTGGGACTCAGGAGGCAGCAATAGATTGGGGGTGGGGCCAAATAAAAGGTAAGAATAACGTGGGGGGGGTGGGGGGGTGCAGGGGATGGGGGAGGCGTGCGGGGGGCAGGGGCAGAACTGGTTCAGTGACGTCATATCGTCATTGCTACCGGTTCGGGAGAACCGGGCCGAACTGGGAGGAACCCACCACTGATATTTGGTGCCAATTAAGAAAGACTGGACCATCTTATCTACAAAACAAAAGACCTTCAGCCTCAGGGTGATGGGATTAACCCCTCCCTCAAGATCCAAACCAGGACAAAGCCATTAAGATACAGTAGGAATTGCCCAACACCCTTTCAGAACACAAGCCTCTTCATTACATCATCACCCTCCAAGCTTCAACCAAACCTGGGAACTCAGACAAACGTGACCCCACATGGTGCCATGGGAGTCTGACAACTAATAGAATACATGTTCTTGCTCAGGAACAGGAAGCTCATGTTCAAAGCCCAAGAGAAGGTATAACCCCACCCCCCAAACTCCCTGTGGTCAGTTGCACCAGGACAATGTGCTTGATGGTTCTGTTCACCATTAAACCCTCTTTCCAATCAGCCTCCATGCTTCCAGTGTCTTTCTCCCAGCTTGGAACTGAACCAGATGGATATTTCTTCCAACAAAGGCAATCTGGATTTTATTCCCCTGAAACTCCCAGGAATAAGACCAGATTTTCTTTACAATATTGGAATATATATTATTAAGAAAATTAATAACAGTGTTTTGGCATGTCACTCTGGGGTGGCCAGGCCTGTTAGCAGAACCATTTCTTCAGGGCCTTTTGAAAGATTGGGAGCCAGTCTTTCTTCTGAAGGGGTGATGTTCCACAGAGAGGGAACCACCATGGAGAAGGCCCTCTTCTTGGTTCCATTAGATGGACCTCCTTAAGAGAGCAGAGCTGTAACATTCGCTGCCTCCCCACTCTGGTGGATCAGGTAGATGTAACTGGGGAAACATTTTCCTTCAAATAACCTTGTCCTAAGTCATGTAAATAGGGATGCGGTGGCTCAGTGTCTAAGATGCTGAGCTTGTTGATCGGAAGGTCGGCAGCTCAGCAGTTCAAATCCCTAGTGCCGCGTAATGGGGTGAGCTCCCGTTTCTTGTCCCAGCTTCTGCCAACCTAGCAGTTCGAAAGCATGTAAAAAATGCAAGTAGAAAAATAGGGACCACCTTTGGTGGGAAGGTAACAGCGTTCCGTGCACCTTTGTTGCTTGTATCCTTACGATTTATATTGACTGTTTCCTAATATGATTTTATTTCTTATTTGTACCCTATGACTATCATTAAGTGTTGTACCTTATGATTCTTTATGAACGTATCTTTTCTTTTATGTACACTGAGAGCATATGCATCAAGACAAATTCCTTGTGTGTCCAATCACACTTGGCCAATAAAGAATTCTGTCCTGTCCTGTCCTGTCCTGTCCTGTCCTGTCCTGTCCTGTCCTGTCCTGTCCTGTCCTATCCTATCCTATCCTATCCTATCCTATCCTATCCTATCCTATCCTATCCTATCTATTCTATTCTATTCTATTCTATTCTATTCTATTCTATTCTATTCTATTCTACTCTACTCTACTCTACTCTACTCTACTCTACTCTACTCTACTCTACTCTACTCTGTGGTGTTTAGTCATGCCAGCCACATGACCAGGGAGACGTCTTCGGACAGTGCTGGCTCTTCAGCTTTGAAACGGCGATGAGCACCGCCCCCTAGAGTCAGGAACGACTAGCACATATGTGCAAGGGGAACCTTTAAGTCATGTAGTCCTTTAACGGTAACAACCAGCACTCTGAATTGCACCTGGAATCAAATCAGCAGCCAATGCAACTCTCGCAAGAGAGTGTTAGCAATAATGTGATTTTTATTCTCAACTTTCCACTATCAAGTACAGGCACAATTCGTTTTACAAAAGGGATATTTTTAAGAAAATGGCAAAGCACATTTAAAAAAAAGAAGAAGAAGAGAACAAATTTGAAATAGGTAAATGAGGGAAGGTCTCTACTTCTGTGGATCTCTTCTATGAGGGAAGAAATACCATTTTGACTGATTGTGAAAAGCAGAATGCAAGACTGTTAATAAGATTCAAGATTACTTCCTGCAAAGTTGTCACAACTTAATTCCACCTCACCAGTTGCTGTTAATGGAGAGATGGAAATAAACTGGTTTACAATCCCACGTATTATGGAGGAGAGGAATAAAAACATAAATAATGAACTCCTTTGAGACAAAAAAATAATAAACATTATCTCTACCTTGCTAAACTGGACATTCTGGTTGGCTTCATAATGTAGTTCCTTTGGTTTTTAACTTGGAAGTCTGTGAATGCTTTAGAAATCATGGTTTGTGGCAACACAATGTATAAACCTAGTCAACTGAGTTTATACAATAAACCATGGTTAAAGCATTGCTGTGTCATCTCAGCCTATGAATATACAAGTGTACAGGCAAATAATTCAATCATATTTCTTTTCGGACAGTATTTAGAATTAATAGAAACATATTTTGAATATCTGGAATATTTTTATCTGCTTCTATTCCCGAAAGGAAAGATACAAGGTAATCCTTGACTTTTGACCTCAATTGAGCCCAAAATTTCTGTTGCTAAGCGACACGTTTGTTAAGTGACTTTTTTTACGACCTTTCATGCCACAGCAACTCAATGCGGTTGTATAGTTAGTAACGTGGTTGTTAAGTGAATCTGGCTTCCCCATTGACTTTGCTTGTTAGAAGGTCGCAAAAGGGGATCATGTGATGCCGGGATACTGAAACCGTCATAAATATGAGCCAGTTGCCAGGCAGCTGAATTTTGATCACGTGACCATGGAGGTCGTAAGTGTGAAAAACAATCATAAGTCACTTTTTTCAGCGCTGTTGTAACTTTGAACCATCGCTAAATGAGCGAGGACTACCTGTAGTTGATGAGACCCATTGGAGAGGGTGACAGTTCCCCATGGACTCAGGTGAGGTAGCATCTCTTCCACCCCATTTGGTTCCCATTTTGTCACTTACAACCTAGTGTGAAAAACTGTCGTAAGTAGAGGTGGGATTCAGCCGGTTCGGACCCATTCGGGCGAACCGGATGTTAATTTTCTAATTAATAACAGGTATTTTCTAATACCTCTATTAGATAAATTTGATGTTTTAATCTTTGAGCAAAATTACTTAATCTGTTTTTAATAGTTTTTAACTTCTATATGTATTTGTATTTATTATGGCTGTTCACCCCCCTGAGTCCTTCGGGAGTAGGGCGGTATACAAATATGAAAAATAAATAAATAAATAAATAAATTTTAGGCTCGAGGAAAGCCTCCAGAGCCTGGGGAAGTCCAAAAACGGGCCTATTTCTATCCTCCAGTGGGCCTCTGGAGCCCAGGGAAGACAGTTTTTGCCCTCCCGGAGGCTCAAGGAAGACCTCCAGAGCAGGGGTGGATTCTACTTACCTTTACTACCGGTTCGCAATGGGGCCATGCGTGCTTGCTTGCTTTGCTCACTTGCACACTCTTGGTGCGCAGAAGCATTTTGGTGACATCGGGGTCGTTGTGCAGGGCCTCCCACCAGTTTTACTACTGGTTCTATAGAACCGGTACAAACCAGGGACAACCCACCACTTCTCCTGAGTCTGGGGAGGGCGAAAACGCACCCCCCCATGGTGCAGGAAAAAGAGTAGGCCACGCCCACCCAGCAACCGGGCAGAGAACCAGTTGCTGAAATTTCTGAATCCCACCCCTGGTCGTAAGTTACTTTTTTCAGTGCCGCTGTAATTTTGAACGGTGACTAAACTGTTGTAAATCGAGGACTACCTCTACTGATTCAAAAATCCAGCATGGTTCCGTGCAATCATCATAAAGAATAAACAGAATTCAGAATTTAGCAGTGCAAAAATCCTAGCTGTGCCTTTATTTGTCTATTCTAGCTATTAGTCCATATTGGTGACCTGAAGAATGGCTGAAAAAAGAAATTAAAGTAAAAGAAGCCTCTATATTTTTTTTTATTAAATAATGAAATAATCTATGAATAATCTATGTGATGCCTAATCTGATTTTAGCTGTTAGGAAGCGCAACCTTAGGGAAACACCCCGCCCCCCCCATTAGTAAAGCTACACGCACTGAAGTAAGAAAGGAAAGACAGAATTCAGTTTCCTAATGTGGATTTTTTAAAAAAAAATATTTTTAAACATGCAAACTGCTTGATCTGTAGAGCCGTCTTCATCAGACATTATGGAAAAGTAGATATTTGCAGGTTTAGAAAGGGTAAAGCAACATATTTGTAACATGCCCAAGCTGTATTTCCTCTGGGTGTTAACGTGCACTATTTGAGGCAGACTGATTTTTCTTTAAAAAAGTTACTTTTGTTTAGATACAGCAAGTCTCAAATTATAATTAATCGGAGGTGACAATTATAACTACAACTGTGTCCCCAGGTTACCAAGAAACCAGAAAAACACAAGTCATTCACATGTTTCTCGCTTGGGCTGAAACTCTTCCAAGAAAAGTAGAGAGATATTTTTTAATGTCTTATGTTTTCTCAATTAAAATACATTTCAGTCCAAACTGTTAATTATGCATGTGTATATAAAATGACAAGACTTCCCTTTCTCCAGCAAATGATCAGAAGGAACCAGTTCAATAAAGCTAAGCATAATTCTCCATTTCATTTTTTGGCAACGGATTGATGTTTTTAGGGCTGATCACACAATTCTTACCAGATCATCATCATCATCTTTTAACGACCCTATAATTCCTTGCCGGGTGGAGTCTGGGCAACTGAATGGAGCTAGCAGAGTGTTTTCATGGCCACATGCCCTTCCTGTCGCCAATGCAGTGTTTTGCTCATCAGATATATTCTCAGTGTGTGTTGTGGTCTGCCTGTAGCCTGCGGAGCTAGCAGCGGAGTCGGACAGTGAGGAGGCTGAGGAGGAACATGGGCCAGTCCTGGAGTCTGGGGAAGGCTCGGACAAGGGCTCTGCGTCGGAGGCAGAGATGGAGCCAGGGTTATCTGGGAGTGATGTGCAGACTCCCTTTGGGGGTCGAACGACCCTTTCACAGGGGTCGCCTAAGACCTTCGGAAAACACAGAGTCGGACATCAGAGAGACAGAGGAACAGGAGGAGCCTGTTCCTAGTGCGCGCATGCGCAGAGCTGCCAGAAGGCAAGAACAGTTAAAGCTGAAGGGATAACTCGGGGGTAAGGCTTGGAGATGATTGGCCCCTCCCATAGGGCTTAAAAGAGGAGCAAAGGCATGTGGGCCCTTTGCAGGAAAGCAACATTGTTAATTCTGTTCCCAGTCGGCATCTCTGTTTGATTCTGGACTCCGTATGGCTTTGCCAAGTAGGTCTTTGGCAGCATGTCAAGGGAGATAAAGGTTGGTGATTATCCTGAAGGACTCCTCCCGAAGGACTTTTTGAAACTAATTGGGACTCAGCTGTGAATAAACGTAATTCACCGCTGTTACAATAAAAGAGGTTTTTTGGACTACTTGTGTGTTTTAATGACTCAGGAAGCCTAGATCACAACAGTGTGCCCAGAGAGAGAAATATCTGCCTCTACGTTGGATCAAACACGCAGCCTCCTGATTGTGAGGGGAGAGCTCCCCCTCTAGGCCACCGTACCACTCCACAATTGTTACCAGATGACCTCACCATATTTTTTTTTTTACATAAGATAAAAATGGCACCACTAGGGTTGATTCCAACGGAGCCAGAAGTAAGGCACTGGTTTGAGGTTGCTGGAAGCCCTCTGGTGCTGTGATGACCCTTGTGGGGGGCTTGTTTACCAAACTGGGTAGACCTTCAACCTGTCCCTTACCTACATTGAGTTAAATATGTCTTCAGAAGAATGCTGATGCTATCCAGCTGCTGCTTTGGAAGCTTCTCTGGGGCTTTAGGAGACTTTCTTTCATTTTCATCCCTTCTGCTGTTCTGCTTGTTGTTAAGTCACTAAGTTGTGCTTAACTGTTCATGACCCCAAGCAAGCAAGGGCCTCCTGTCCTCGACTATCTCCCGAAGTTTGCCCAAATTCACGTTCATTGTATCGATGACACCCTCTGCCCTTCTCCTTTTGCCTTCAAAGTTTCCCAATATCATGGTCTTTTCCAAGAAGTCTTCTCTTCTCCTTTGATGGCCAAAGTATTTTAGCTGCAGCTTCAGGATCTGTCCTTCCAAAGAACAGTCAGGGTTGAATTCAGTGGTGGGTTTCAAAAATTTTTATTACCAGTTCTGTGGGTGCGGCTTGGTGGGCGTGGCATGGCTTGGTGGGCGTGGCAGGGGAAGGATACTGTAAAATCTCCATTTCCTCCCGATCAGCTGGGACTTGGGAGGCAGAGAATAGATGGGGGCGAGGCCAGTCAGAATTTTTACTACCGGTTCGCCGAACTACTCAAAATTTCCGCTACCGGTTCTCCAGAACTGGTCAGAACTGCTGAAAAACCCACCTCTGGTTGAATTCCTTCAGGATTGACTGATTTGATCTCCTTGAAGTCAAAGGGACTCTCAACAGTCTTCCCCAATACCACAATTTGAAAGCATCAGTTCTTCGGTGCTCAACATTCCTTATGCTCCATCTCACAGCCATACATTACAACTGGGAAATCTATTGTTTAGTACTATTCTTTTTGTGGTAGCCTGAACCACTAGGACAGGGATGGGCAAATGTGGCCCTTTTACAACCTGTGGACTTCAACTCCCAGAATTCCTGAAGTTGAATTCTGGGAGTTGAAGTCCACAGGTTGTAAAGGGGCCACATTTGCCCATCCCTGCACTAGGAGATCATCTCGCAAGCTTCTACGATTTGGGAGGTCCTCTGTGACTCAAAACTGACCATGAGATATGGAGGAGAGGGATGCCGCCTTCTTTGCAGGCACCAAGAGTCACCTTTTGGGGACTGTGTCTCCTCATGACACTCTTTTTTTCTTTCTTCTACCCTAATTCATGGAGCCAACTGGGCCATTGTTTTCTGAGAGGAACCAAGCTGAAGACCAAGATATCCCCCTGAGGTTTTTTTGCCTGTCTTCTCCTCAGAACTCTGCATTGTCAGTTCCACCAAGATGGTGACTGAGAATGTACTGAAGCCAGAGATGAGCATTTTTAAGGGAAATGGTATGAAAATGGTCTTTTGGAGCTCTTTATTGTGTCAAACAGATGACAAAGGCTCCACATCTCCACTGGATCGTCCATTTATGCGTCCAACTAAATGTATAAGTCTCCTGCTCATTCCTGACATGCTTTGCAGATCTTAACTCCAGAATCCTTGGATGTTTCTTCCCCAGTGTACAGGTAGTCCTCAATTTACAATCATTCATTTAGTGACTGTTCCAAATTACAACAGCACTGGAAAAAGCGATTGGTTCTCATGCTTATGACTGTTACCACATCTCCATGGTCATGTGATCAAAATACTGACACTTAGCAACTGGCATGTATTTATGACAGTTCAATTGTCCCAGGGTTCATGTGATCACCGCTTGCGACCTTCTGACAAGCAACCACATGATTTGCTTAAACAAACTGATTCACTTAACAACCATGGCAAAAAGGTCGCAAAATGGGGTGTGACACACTTAACAACTGCCTTGCTTAGCAACTGTGGTTGTAATCGAGGACCGCTTGTAGTAGATCACAAAGCAAGAGTTATTATTCTCACTGTTGCTTTGAGAGCACACTGAGTGTTTCTGTCCCAGAGACAAATTCCTTGTGTATCTAATTATACTTGGCCACATAAAGTATTCAGATGTCCCAAAGATGCTTTTCAAAAGGCAATTGGACTTTCTTGGTTTTTATTTCCTTGAAAACATTTAGCTTCTCACCCAAGAAGCTTCTCAAATTCTGGATGAGAAGCAAAACATTTTCAAGGAGAAAAACCAAGAAAGTCCTGTTGTCTTTTGAAAAATACCTTTGGGACAGCTATGACCTGGATAATTGAGAATCTCTATATTAGCTGAACACCTAATTCCCTCAATACCGTCTTACGTCTAAGTATATTTACCCATGTAGTATGGCTGTATTACATTTATCCTTCTCATTTGTTCCACTATGCTGTCTTATTGGTATCATTATTCTGATTATTATTACTTTGATACACGATTATGATTACTTTGTTGTTTTGCATGTAGAACTTATACACTGGAAACAAATTCCTTGTGTATCTAATCACACCTGGCCAATAAAGCTCTTCTCTTCTCTCCTCTCCTCTCCTCTCCTCTCCTCTCCTCTCCTCTCCTCTCCTCTTCATATTCTATTCTATTCTATTCTATTCTATTCTATTCTATTCTATTCTATTCACTCTACTCTACTCTACTCTACTCTACTCTACTCTACTCTACGCATATTCTATTCTAGAAGCAATGGGTGGAAACTAATCAAGGAGAGAAGCAACTTAGAACTAAGGAGAAATTTCCTGACAGTTAGAACAATCAATCAATGGAACGACTTGCCTCCAGAAGTTGTGACTGCTCCAACACTGGAAGAGTTTAAGATGATGTTTGATAACCATTTGTCTGAAGTGGTGTAGGGTTTCCTGCCTAAGCAGGGGGTTAGACTAGAAGACCTCCAAGGTTCCTTCCAACTCTGTTATTCTATTCTATTCTATTCTATTCTATTCTATTCTATTCTATTCTATTCTATTCTATTCTATTCTATTCTATTCTATTCTATTCTTTTTCTATCCTATCCCATCCCATCCAGCTCCCTCAGCATTTTTGTTAGGAGGGGGGGAAAAAAAGCTGCCTCTCAGCTTTTCTTCTCTCCTGCCAGAAAAGAGAGCTCGCTAGCCGTCTCCCCGTGGAGGGGAAGGAATGGAAGGAAGGCGCAGAGGCGCTGGGGCCTTGCCAATCAAAGAACGAGAGGCTAAAGTGAACACAGATGAGGGCCGTAGCTCCTGTTACTTAATCAAAAAGGCTGAAAACTGAGTCACCGGGGCCAACACAAAGTCATGTGTTAGAACAACAGCTGATCTGTATTAAAGAAGATTAACTCGCCGTGCCACAGCGGAGGGCCCTGGATTATTTTATGTACTTCCCCTGCTATACAATCCGTCAGCACAATTATTGCCCTGCGAAGTGAATGACTGATCTGTAACCACAGCTAAACAGCAGGCTGCTTAGGGGCCTGGCCTGCCTCACGAAGATGAATTTTCATAGCATCAAAGCCCTTTTAATGGGCTCCCCTGTTCCCAGGCACAAGGTCCCGTTTTGTTTTTGGTTTTTTTTTTGCCAGCACGGAAAACTCAGGATGAAGGCTCCCTGTCCAAAAAGATTTGGCCAGTTGTCACTTGACAATTCCCAAGTAGCATGAAGGAGGAGGAGAAGGAGGAGGAGGAGGAGGGAGGGAGGGAGTAAGACAGGAAAAAGCAAAGGACAGATAGGTAGACTGGTCTCCGCTTTGGAGGATTAAAAATAATAATAATAAAAATCAACGGGAACAGAGAGAGAAAGAGAGAGACTGCTCCATCCACCGCTGAATGCAATGCGCTTAACAAATAACAGCAATTTAGCTATGCTTGCGAGGAATAGCTTGAGTCACTTCGCATTAGCATCTAGCTGAGTGTTAAAGTCATTTCTACATGGGGAGCAGAAAAAAAGGAATTTCGGCTCCAAGCAGCCTTTCAAGAATGCTTAAATATTTGAATATAAAATTCCTTTGTGCTTGTGCTTGTGATTTTGTCTTACATCTGACCCTCCGCATTTCTCACCACACAATATTGCTTTGCCACTGCTTCTGTGTTGCTTTTTTCTGGGGCTTCTCAATGTTTACTCATTGTTCCTTTTCTGTGGCTAATCCCCATTCCACCCCCTAACCCCCCCACATCGCACTCCCTTTACTCACAACCTCTAAAATTGATCTTATGTAGTGGTATGATATTTTATCATGACAAGCCTTTTTAATCTCCAGGAAATCCTTTCGGGGAAAATCACCTGAAACGGTAGCAATTTTTCCTTATTCTAGGAACGATAGGTTCCTCTCAAAATTCAGCTCACAGGTAGGTTTCTATATGGAAACATCACAGATACAAGGGTTATAACTGACAAAATGGGGACCCCACGGGGTGGAAGAGATGCTACCTCACCTGTCTCCGTGGGGAACTGTCGCCCTCTCCAATGGGCCTTATCAACTACAGGTAGTCCTCGTTCATTTAGTGATTGTTCAAAGTTACAACAGCACTGAAAAAAAGTGACTTATGATGGTTTTTCACACTTATGACCGTTGCAGCCTCTCCATGGTCACATGATCAAAACTCTTTGCAACCGGTTCCTATTTATGACGGTTGGAGTGTGCCCTGGTCATGCAGTCCTCTTTTGCGATCTGACAAGCAAAGTCAATGGGGAAAGCCAGATTCACTTTACAACTGGGTTACTAACTGAACAACTGCAGTGATTCACTTAACAAGTGTAGCAAGGAAGGTTGTAAAATGGGGCAAAACTCGCTTAGCAACCATCTCGCTTAGCGACAGAAATCTTGGGCCCACTTGTAGTTGTAAATCGAGGACTACTTGTATTGACTCGGGATTTCCTTTGATTGTTTAGGAAATAATTTAGAACATCTTCAAGTACAACTTTCCTTCTTAGCAAGGTGGACAGGATCGTTTCAGGAAATGCTGTTGACTTTAACCTATAGCAGTGATGGCGAAACTTTTCGGCACGGTGCCGAAAAGGGAGCACGCGTGTGTCAGGGCGCGCGTGCGTCTGGGCTGAAAATGAACTTCCGGTTTCAGCCAGGTACTCTTCCGGGTTTCTGGCAAGCATGTGCACGCGATGATCAGCTGCTCACACAGGAAAATGGAAGACCAGCTCTTTTAATTTCTGGCCTGCTGAATGCAAAAAAGACCAGTTGAACGTCACATGCACATGTGCACCAGAAACCCAGAAGAGGAATGGGCGACACCGAGCATGCCAGGTGACATGGCTCCACATGCCACTTCGGGCATGCGTGCCATAGGTTCGCCATCACGGACCTATAGCTTTGCACAGCTGTGAACATTTATAAGGCATCATCTAGTGCTGGGATCTCCAATCCTTGGCAACTGTAAGACTTGTGGACTTCAACTCCCAGAATTCCTCAGCCAGCCATGCAGGATGGGGAATTCTGGGAGTTGAAGTCCATAAGTTTTAAAAGTTGTCAAGGTTGGAGCCCCCTGATCTAATGGGACCATGGAGAAAGGCCTTCTCTGTGGTGGCTCCCTCCCTGTGGAACATCTTCCCTGAAGAAAATATTGCCCCCCATTTTGACAGTTTGGAAAGACCTAAAGACCTCAGGGTGATATGGAGCCCATCAAGTGGTTGGTTTGATTGTTGTGACCAGAGGAATGGGCATTTATTAGGTTTTGTATTGGGGTTTTATTTCTGTAAGCTGTCTAGAATCACTGTGAGTTGGGCCACCGTATACATTTTCTTAATAAATAAATAAAATAACATTTTTTAAAAATTGGGGGAGATAACAAGCGTCCATGCATTCATCATTTTCATGAGGTAAATGCGAGCTACAGCTTCCCGCCTGTTTCACTCTTTTTGTTTGGGTTCATCCCCATCTTACATGTGGTAAAAAGATGGAAAATGAAAAAAATAATAATAATTAGGGCTGCGTTCATTTGTATAATAAGAGAGGGAAGGGCATTTGTTTAGAAGTTAGATTCTTTAAGTCAAATGTGCCCCATTCTTTTAACTTGTTCCAAGATTTTTCTTCTCTGCCAATCGGAGTTTGTTCCTCAGGAAAAAAGGACATGCATGACTAACACCAACAATCTGCAAATTTTGTTCCCCTTTCTTTAAATTGAGTAGATTTCTAGATTCTATGATAATTGCTTTTTCCATGACCCTCTCTCTTCTATACTGGAGGCAGCCGATATAATGGAAAGGTGGAAATACAGAATGGCTAAGTTCAAATAACATGCTCAGCTAGAAGTAGTTAAAAGATGCCGAAACTACATTCATGCAACCTGCTAAGATTTTTAAGTTCTACATTTCGGTGGCTTAGTTTACCATGCTGCGCAAAGGTATTTATTTCATCTTTATTTGGGGTTAACTCAAGGTGATGTACATATACTGTACTTGATATACTGGTGGCGCAGTGGTTAAAGTGCAGTATTATAGGCAAACTCTGCCCACAGCCTGGAGTTTGATCCTGATGGGGTTGAAGGCAGAGGTGGGTTTCACATAATTTTACCACCGGTTCTTTCTTTCTGTCTGTCTGTCTGTCTGTCTGTCTGTCTGTCTGTCTGTCTATCTGTCTGTCTATCTATCTATCATCTATCTATCTATCTATCTATCTATCTATCTATCTATCTATCTATCTATCTATCTATCTATCTATCATATCTATCTATCTATGAAAGATGGGAGCCAGTTACACCTAAAAAACACCGACAGTTGTGTCTCTCACAAACTGTACCTTTAAAACACAACTCTGCCATTTTACGGTTAGAATATTTGCAGGATCATTTTTCTTTGTTCCTGGGTGACAGACCTCCATTTTCAGTGTTATGAAAGTGGCAGCAATAAGTCTATTCACATACTCAGCGAGGGGCAGAAAAAGCCATCGCTCGGAAACTTCACAAAGGAGCCTCGGGGGAAAATAACATATAGACACAGAGAAAAAAATCCAGACTCTCAGATATGCTCTCACTGTGCAGAAGAGAAGGGAATTATACTTTTATTGGGTCTGCTAGGACTTCAGTCCTTGCTTCCTATTGTAGCCATAATCTTTAGTAGGCAAACTTCTACTGAAGATTATGGCTAGAGTACAATGCAGGTAGTCCTCGATTTATGACCACAATTGAGCCTGAAATTTCTGTTGTTAAGTGAGTTTTGCCCTATTTTATTTCTTGCCACAGTTGTTAACCGAATCACTGCAGTTGTTAAGTCAGTAACATGGTTGCTATGTGAATTTGGCTTCCCCCTTGACTTTGCTTGCCAGAAGGTTGCAAACGAGGATCACATGACCCCGGGACACTGCAACCGTCATAAATATGAGCCAGTTGCTAAGTGTCTGAATTCTGATCATGTGATCACAGGGATGCTGCAATGGTCATAAGTGTGAAAAATGGTCATGTCGCTTTTTTCAGTGCCGTTGTAACTTTGAACAGTCACTAACCAAGCTGTCATAAGTTGAGGACGGACTGCAATAAAGGACCATATCTTCCCCAGCTTAGATCATGCATTATTTTTTTTTTCAACTGATCGTTTTAAATCAACTTTCATTTAAACCCATGGACTTGGCATCTCGTAAACATCAGTTGGCCAATATGAAAAATCCAAATGCCCAATCTGTATAGAAATTGGGTTAGTTCTAAATCTTTAATAAATAAATAATAAATAATAAACCCAACCATTCTTGCCCAGCAGATTGCAGAAAACGCACAGGTAGGATTAAGACCAGGCAGTAAACAATACCTTGAATCAAGAAACTACCTATTCACTATACAACCGCCTAAACAAGGAACCAGGAACACTTCCACCAATACTGACAAGGCAAGCCACTTGTATATAAAAAGACAGCAAACCTGATGATATTACCTAGTTGGGTCATGAAATGTCTGCAAGAAAACATACAAGCTCAGAGAGCACCAAGGATCCCATAATTCAACCCTGAGCTATAAATATTCTCCCTTATGGGATTAAAATGTTCAGAGCGTATTTAAAATCGTACTCTACATTTGATTTATCACACTCACGGTGCCTTCCTTCCACAGAAATTTTTTCCCTTTGTGGTGTCACTATCACCACATGAGGCAGGTTAGGCCAGAAATTATGACTAGCCCAAGGTGGCTTGATGAGGCTCGTAAGTAACTGGGGATTTGAAATTAGGTGGGCTAGGAAGAAGCCTGACATTGTAACTTGTACACCACATGGATTCTGAAATTGAAGAGAAGAGAAAGTAATTATATGGCCTGCTTCTGATTACAATTAGCGTGCCTGCTCCAGTCCCTGGTTCCCCAGCAAAGGGACTGTGATTTGTGTATTAGTGTATCTCTCTGTGAATGATAAGACCGGCCATTAAAAGCGCAAATCAGAACTGAGAACCCAGGAAATTCCCTGCTGGATCAATCAAGCATCAGTTAAGCCCAGAAGCTCCTTCTCAAAGTTACTAGAGAGAGACAAGAGAGTCTGCAAGCAACCCATAAACTTTGTCCCACTGTGACTCCAGACAAGGAAAATTCAGTGCTATGCTACAGTACAGGTAGTCCTCGCCTTATGACCACAACTGAGGGCAAAATTACTGTTGCTAAGTGAGACAGTTGCTAAATTAATTTTGCCCCATGTTACAATTCTTTCTTGCTACAGTTCTTTAAGTGAATCACTGCAGTTGTTAATAGCAACAGCACTTAGACTTATATACCGCTTTACAGTGCTTTACCGCCCTCTCTAAGCAGTTTACAGTCAGCCTACTGCCCTCCACAATCTGAGTCCTCATTTTACCAACCTCGGAAGGATGGAAGGCTGAGTCAACCTTGAGCCTGGTGAGATTTGAACTGCCAAGTTGCAGGCAGCCAGCAGTACCAGGGGTGGGTTCTAAATTTTTTTACTACCGGTTCTGTGGGCGTGGCTTATTTTGTGGGCATGGCTTGATGGTCATGTGACAATTCTTTAGGATTTAGCAGAGATACTGGTCTACCAGGCTTTTAACTGCTTGCAGAGCTGTAATGGTCTACTCTTTTGTATTTGGAGGCACTGGTCTACCCATTTATTTTTGCAGGCACCGGTCTACTCATTTGTTTTAGGAGGCACCGGTCTACCACCACACTGCCTTTTAACACTGTTCAGCTGTAGGGCGGCCCTTTGAAGCCCTGCGGCAAGAGTTTAAACAGTTTTTTTCCTTCTAGCCGATCAGCTGGGACTCAGGAGGCAGCAATAGATTGGGGGTGGGGCCAAATAAAAGGTAAGAATAACACAGGGACGGGGGGGGGCAGGAGGGCCCAGCTCCCGAACAAAGAGAACCGGTTCGGTGATGTCATATCGTCACCGCTACCGGCTTGGCGGAACCGGGAGGAACTCACCACTGAGCAGTACTGCACTCTAACCACTGTGCCACTGAGTTAAGTTAGTAACACAGTTGTTAAGTGAATCTGGCTTCCCCCAATGACTTCGCTGGTCAGAAGGTCGCAAAAGGGGATCACACTGCAGCCGTCATTAATATGAGTCATCAGATTGCCAAGTATCTGAATTTTGATCATCTGACCACGGGGAGGTTGCCACAGTTGTAAGTTTGAAATATGGCCATAAGTCACTTTTTTTCAGTGCAGTTGTAACTTTGAATGGTCAGTAAATGAACTGATGTAAGTCGAGGACTACCTATAGTTGAAGATTTCATCTTCCTCTCAAGACTACTGGCCACCGATAGACTTGATGTAGTCGCTTAGAACTAATGCCCATCGTCATGTCTTATGGCAGCCGTTTCCATAAACAAACTTGTTTGACCAAATCCATGGCAGTTTTTTGAGTCACCTGGCTTGAGAGGTGGCTACAAGACATATACAAGAGCTTCACAAGGCTTCATCAACAAGAGGTTAGAATTAGCATCAGAAAAAAATTATCTAACAAAGAACTTTCCCTCAGCTAATAAAGCATTTTTTTTTCATTTGGACTCAAATACTTCAGGGATCATCCTGCATAAATAGAATAGAATAACAGAGTTGGAAGGGACCATGGAGGTCTTCTAGTCCAACCCCCTTGCTTAGGCAGGAAACCCTTCACCACTTCAGACAAATGGTTATCCAGCATCTTCTTAAAAACTTCCAGTGTTGGACCATTCACAACTTATGGAGGCAAGTTGTTCCACTTATTAATTGTTCTAACTATCATGACATGTCTCCTTAGTTCTAGGTTGCTTCTCTCTTTGATTAGTTTCCACCCATTGCTTCTTGTCCTGCCTTCAGGTGCTTTGGAGAATAGCTTGACTCCCTCTTCTTTATGGCAACCCCTGAGATATTGGAACACTGCTATCATGTCTCCCCTAGTTCTTCTTTTCATTAAACTAAACATACCCAGTGCCTGCAACCGTTCTTCATGTTTTAGCCTCCAGTCCCCTAATCATCTTTGTTGCTCTTCTCTGCACTCTTTCTAGAGTCTCTACATCTTTTTTACATTGTGGCGACCAAAATTGAATGCATTATTCAAGTGTGGCCTTTCCAAGGCATTATAAAGTGGTATTAGCTTCACGTCATCTTGATTCTATCCCTCTGTTTATGCAGCTAGTACTGTGCTGGCTGGTGAATTCTGGAAGTTGAAGTCCACAGGTCTTACAGTTGCCAAAGTTGGACACCCCTGGTTTAGATATTATTAAAGAGACAAACTCAAATGTATAGTTTCAAGTCCTGATTTTAATATTTAATCTTTTAAATGGTAGTTTCGGAAGGGAAGAGGGAAAAGGATTGGCACCAGGGAGGGCAGGAATCAAAATGTTTCCTTCCCTGCTGTAGGTTGGTTGAAAAAAATCATTCCCAACAAGGTTTGTGCCTGTAAGCTTTCGGTTTCTGGCTCCAACTAGAGCCGAGGAGAAATTGCTATTAATCAGGATAGATCTGAATCAGAAAAGGTACTTATTTTCCCTTTTAGATGTCCGACACCACCTTGGCAGCTGCTATTAAACTGTATAAACTAGACATGTTATCTGTAGCGTAAACCATTTCTGCTTTGACCCAAAGCCTCTTTGTTCAAATAACAACTCCTGCTTATCAGTGTATAGACAGTATTCCAGATTATTGCCAAGAACATTGACTATTGTGGCTCCCGTCACCGGCTACTCAGTAGTTCTTGCCAAGGGAATGCGGTGGTACTAAAGGAACTTGCACATTGTTTATAATCCTGATTGTTTAATTGAAGGTGAGTCAATAGGCCCAGGTCTTGTCTAAGTTTCCTAGACATCCAATTAATCTTGGACGCGCAAACTAAATATTAAGGTCGACGCTCTCCGGAGCTGCAATTTGTAAAGTTGTAATCTTGCCTCATTATTACCACAATTGCTGCTGCTACTGCAGCTACCACTGCGATTATTCCTAAGATTATTGATGATATCAGCGCCATCAAAACACTGTTTCTACGGGTGTTGCTCTAATTAACACAGTCATTAATTCCCTGTGTTATTCTTTCTATGAACTGATTAGTGGGGAATTTTGGAGAAAGGGACAGGGAAAAAGACAAACAAATGTGTTTTCTCTTTGATTTCCTTCTTGAATATCCAGATACGAAAACTGTTACCCCTGTTTCCCCAAAAATAAGACCCAACCGGAAAATAAATCCTAGCATTATTTCATTACCAAACTAAGTAACATCATAGATTCTAGTAAGAGAGTATTATATATACACGTGTATAATATACACAAATATGTGTGTATATATATATATGTGTGTGTGTGTGTGTATGCATATATATGTATGTATATTCGTGTGTATATGTATGTATATATGTGTGTGTGTGTGTGTGTGTGTGTGTATATGTTCTGTGATTTGTGACCTTCCAAGTCATGAGCAACTTAGAGAGTGGTAGTGGTCACTTTTAATTTTTTTTAATGTTATTGCATTTAAATAAGTACCCTTAAATGTTGTTCATCTTGCCGAGGTTGGTAAAATGAGGACCCAGATGTTTGGGCGCAATAGGCTGAGTCTGTAAGCCACTTAGAGAGGGCAGTAAAGCACTGTGAAGTGATATAGAAATCGAAGTGCTACTGCTATTGTCAAAATTCACACTAGGATTTCTCTTTATATCTTATATCTTAAATCCATTTTTCTATATCCTGCACACCTGAATGAGGTAAACCTCCTTTTCCGTATCATCTTTCCAGGTATCTGAAGAGAGTTATCATTTCTAGCATGTTCTCCCTGACAAATAACGTTAACTGCATCCACTTTGGGAAGAATGAACTTGACATACATTGCATTTTAAAGATGTTTGATAGCCCTCGACATTGAACAGTGTAATTTGTGAATATTATCAATTGTTGTTTGCAAATAGTTGAATATACATTTCCTCACTGAACATAGGTAGTCCTTGACTTACAGCCACTCCATAACAACTATTCAAAGTTACCAAAGCACTGAGAGAAAGTGATTTACAATAAGTCCTCACACTTATGATAGTCGCAGCGTCCCTACAGTCACATGATCAAAATTCTGGCGCTTGGCAACCAACATGTGTTTATGCGTTTCAGAAATTTGGAGTCATATGATCTTCAAGGCGGGATACAAATAAATATTTTTTTTTAAAAAAATAAACATGCCACCTTTGCAGCTGGTTTCCAATATGCAAAGTCAATGGGGGAAGTCAGGTTCGCGTAGCAACCCTGTGATTCACTTAACATCCATAGGAAAAAATGTTATAAAATCGGGCATGACTCACTTAATATCTACCTCACTTAGCAACCAAGAATCTGGTCCCAAGTTGTGTTGCAAGGCGAGGAGTGTTCTGTCCCCTTTCCCCACACAGGCAAACACACCACCAGGCACGCCTGCCAAGATTTTATTAAGCAATCAGACTAGAAACTCTTGCAGATAAGAGTTTTGGCAGTAAACTGTGAAATGCCTGCCAAGTCAGTTTTCACTCACAGTTAGCAAGAGAGAGTTTATCCTCAGTCCAGTTCAGTAGCAAAAAGTAATCCACGAAGCAAGAATTAGCCAAGGTCCAGTCCAAATATGCACAAGCCAGATTTCAGGTAATGCGATGTGACTCTCAGGTTTTTAACTTTGACCGTCACAAAGCCTGAAGAGCAATCACACCCACATTTATTCCTTGTGGGGTGTGGCTCAGTGACTCAGCTCAATCTCTGGCCCTCCCATGACTCTTTCGCTGCTGCGCACGCTTCTCCCTCCGACGCTGCCTGGGATCAAGCCAGGATTCATCATCCTCACTCCCTATCTGTTGTTGTTCCGATATGCTTTCCTCCTGGCATATCCCAGGCTGTTCCTCTTGGCCTTCGGATGGAACCTGAGGCATTGCCAGAGAGGAGGGTCCTGGAGAGGGAGGCCTTATTAGTTCCTCCCCATCACCTTCTGAGTCCTCTTCCTCTGTTAGGACAGGCTCGGGAGTCGGGGTCACAACAAGGAGTATCTGCATACACCTGAGGGTCATTCCTAGTGTTCAGTTGCATAGCATAAAAGATGGAGGAAGGAGACCTTCCATAGTGCAAGGAATAACATTAAAGGAGGATTTGGCTGAAAGATTTGACCTCCCTTATTTACTTGAAGGAGTCCGAATTGGTTGTGAATTGGAGTGCCCAAGTGTAAAACCAATATGATAAAGTCAGTGGTGGGATTCAGCCGGTTCGCACCAATTCAGGCAAACTGGTTGTTAAATCCTCCCCCCCCCCCCCGCTATCAAAGTGGATCCCGGGTGCTGTGCTGCAATGGAGTAATGGGAAACCGAGTGGCCGGCACGAGGGAAGGAGAAGACCGCTTTCCCTCTTTCTTTTTTTTTATTGAAAAGTTTTAAAATGTTTTACAAACAAATTCCTCCCCCCTTCCCCTCTCCCTCCCCCCCCGACTTCCCAGAGCAAAATACAGGGTATTGCATTTAACAAACATAATCTAACATAAACAAACTATCTAACATAAGCAAACTAACACTTTCCCTCTTTCTTCTCCCTGCTCCTCCTTTGTGCTGGCCGCAATATTTCCCATTTCTCCATTGCAGCGCAGTGCCCAGGATCCATTTTGATAGTGGCAGAGGGGATAGTTTAACAACAGGTTCGCCCAGGGTCAGGTTGGCCATCGCGGGAGGTTCATCCCGCATGTACAGTGGAGCTGGAGGATGGGGATGGTCCACACCTCCCACGATGGCCAACCTGACCCTGGGCAGACCAGTTGTTAAATTATTTGAATCCCACCAGTGGTTAAACTAGAGTCTCTTAGCAGATAGCTGTGTGAATGTGGAGATATGAAGAGCCCGGCCCATCTCCTGATATGTTGGCAACCACCAGAAACATTACCAATAATGGGTTATTTTTTGCCAACGACAAAGCCAAGAAGGTGGCTTCATTCTGGCAGTTTAAAGTTTGATCTAGACACGGAAGAAGAAGTTGCATAAAAGACAACACGGACCCAGAAACGCAGAGAGAAAGACATCAGTTGTTATCTTTAAATCTGTCTCCAGGTCAGTAAGGCCAAGATTGAATTATACTACCATAACATTTAGCTAGAGTTACTGAAAGGTTTTTGTTCTTTTCCCCCCACACTTCAAAAGTTGAAGCTGAAACTTGGACTGAAGAGCACAACATCACAACTGGAGCCCCTCGGATACTCACCTTATCTGTCCTGCAGTTGTTTAAACCCAAATTGTTTGCAACTGCAACCTTTCCATCCAGCACCTGTTGTTCTCGCCGGAGCTGTTCTTTCATCTGCCGAGCTTCCTGAATTGCCTTGGTAACAGCATCATGATCATTTAAGTAACCTGATGATGTGATGGAGGAGAGGATATCTGGATAGAAGGTAGAAGGCAAAAAGAGGGCATAAACAGAAATACGATTACCGTCAAAACATTCAAATATTTTCTCTAGCAGCATATGGGTGCCCTGAAAATTACGAGAGGTCAATCTCCTTGCTTCATTTATTTAACATGAAAACACTGACACCAAAGAGGGAGCGAATAACTGATTGGTACAACAAGCATAGAATTATCTACGCCCGTGTTTTTCGACATTGACAACTTTTGAGATGTGTGGACTTCAACTCCCAGAATTCTGGCTATGCTGGATGGGGGAATTCTGGGAGTTGAAGTCCACACATCTCAAAGTTATCAAGATGGAGAAACATTGATCTACTCATCTATGGAGATTCTCAATCATCCAGGTCATGGTTGTCCCAAAGGTGCTTTTTTAAGAGGCAACTGGACTTTCTGGTTTTTCCTTGAAGACGTTTCGCTTCTCATCCAAGAAGCTTCTTGAGTTCTTCTTTGGAGTTGAAGAAGCTTCTTGGATGAGAAGCGAAACGTCTTCAAAGAAAAACCAGAAAATCCAGTTGTATCTTGAAAAAGCACATTTGGGACATTGATCTACTCCCCTACTTGGCATTAAGCCCCATTGAACTCAACAGCAGAAAATTGTATTGCTGGTATTTTCTGGAAACTCAAGTTTGGGAAAGTGAGATGGATAGAATAGAATAGAATAGAATAGAATAGAATAGAATAGAATAGAATAGAATAGAATAGAATAGAATAGAATGACAGAGTTAGAAGGGACCTTGGAGGTCTTCTAGTCCAACCCTCTGCCCAGGCAGGAAACCCTACACCACTTCAGACAAATGGTTATCCAACATCTTCTTAAAAATTTCCAGTATTGGAGCATTTACAACTTCTGCAGGCAAGTTGTCCCACTTATTAATTGTTCTAACTGTCAGGAAATTTCTCCTTAGTTCTAAGTTGCTTCTCTCCTTGATTAGTTTCCACCCATTGCTTCTTGTTCTGCCCTCAGGTGCTTTGGAGAATAGTTTGACTCTTCTTTGTGGCAGCTCCTGAGATATTGGAACACTGCTATCATGTCTCCCCTAGTTCTTCTCTTCATTAAACTAGACAGGATGAAGAAGGAAACACTTGACAAAGTGATCTAAAAAGTGATTTATTTCTTCTATGTCCCTTTACACTCAAATATGCATTTATATAGGTAGTCTTCGACTTATAACCCCAACTGAGCCCAAGATTTCTGTTGCTAAACGAGACAGTCATTAAGTGAACTTTGCCTCATTTTCTGACCTTTCTGGCAACAGTTGTTAAGTGGATCACTGCGGTTGGAAAAGTTAGTAACATGGTTATTAAGTGAATCTGGCTTCCCCGTTGATTTTGCTCATTAGAAGGCCGCAAAAGGTGATCACGTGACTCCAGAACACTGCAACCGTCATAAATATGAATCAGTTGCCAAGCATCTGAATATTGATCATGTGACCATGGGGATGCAACGGTCGTAAATCTGAAAAATGGTCATAATACACTTTTTTCCTGTGCCGTTGTAAAATGAACTGTTGTAACTCAAGGACTACGGTACATTTATGCATTACCAAAAAAAAACCAAAAAAAACCCCAACAACCAATGATTCCTGAAAGTTATGGGCGTGCAAAATATTCTGTCACACGATGTTTTGATCCTGAAATGAATGAAACTCTTCCACATTTTCGGAAGAGGTCCTCTTTATGTTTGTTTTGAAGATGGATCACTTCCAGAATGTTTGAGTTAGCTCAAATCAGAATATTCTGTGGCAGATCATTTTCACACCTCCCCTGAAATCCATACAAGATATTGAATTTCTCTAATTTTGGCAATAAGCCATTAAAAGAGCTGTGGTGGCACAGTGGTTAGAATACAGTATTGCAGGCTAACTCTGTCCACTCCCAGGAGTTCGATCCACACCGACTCAAGGTTGGCTCAGCCTTCCATCCTTCCGAGGTGGGTAAAATGAGGACCCAGATTGTTGGGGGCAAGAGGCTGACATTTGTAAACCGCTTAGAGAGGGCTGTAAAGTACTGTGAAGCGCTATTATTCCTATTCTACATCCAACTAGATAATCTGCTCAGCAGCTAAACAATGGAAGGGTTGCAGTGACCTAAAGATTAACATGTTTATTTCAGACTAGAGTTTCATGAACAAAACTCTTACTTCAGCAGGTGTGCTTAGCATTAATTCAGTGGGCATTTTGTATCGGTGTGAAGCAAAGAAATGCAAAGAAAATGAAGATCGTTAGCAGAGGCAAATAAGGATGAAATGCCAAAAAGAAAAAGAAAATAAAATAAACCCCCTAACCACCAAATTAATGGTTTTATGGAAGAAAATAACTGAACTGGGATTTAAATGAAGAAGTGCATGTAGGAAGGGATGTGAAATAAGATTCCTTTCTCATTTCGATGCTGGTTTAGACTTTCAGATATATATCCCAGTCACAAGACATTTGCATGCCAAAAATCTACAATTTGCTGGCTCCAAAAAAAAGGGCAATTTAAAAACTGTAAAAGGAAATCATTTTATATGTGTAGCAATAGGTAAAATGAGAGCAAAAACCCAGCTGCTATGAGAAATGTGCACAAAACCGTTTAATGCTTTCATGCAGATTTGGGTTTTTTTGAAAACCGAAAAACACTGGAATACCAAACAAATATACAGATGAAAAGTGAGAATCAGAGGAAAGCTAGACTTATCTTTAGCTGTGTTTGTATGTATATGGCTGGATCCCCAACTTGAGCCAAGCTGTAGTATAATTTGTTTATGACTTAGGAAGTTGTGTGAATCCACTGGTGGTTGATTCAGCAAACCACACTGAAACTATGATTTAGCAAGCATTCCTTGTCTAGTTTTCCCTGACACTATCAGATTTTGTTTGCCCACTCTGACAGTTCAAAAAAAACAACAACCCACCAAATAACTTAACTTCTGCATCCTTGAAAACAAGCCGTGTTCATCACTTCAAATCATAGAAGGATTCGCTTGGCTACTTTTCCAAACTTTATGCTGAATTAAATGACCTTAATCCCACTCATCTCTTTATTGATTCATGCTCCGTTTTATCCTTTGGAGCATTGTCATGGCAAGTCTGCCTGCAGCCAAATAAACATTTTTTTTTATAGCAGGAATTACAGCACACAAAACTTGGGCATGTAGGAAAAAAATGTAAATCTTTCTTGAAGTGTATTAACCTGGAGGTCTAATGAGCAATTGAAGAATAGGTTTCCATGAAGGGCAAGAATGGGGCACGTCAGAAAGTCCAGGTTTCCAATCAATCTTTATTATGGTCACAGACCAACAAATCAGAAAATCAGCTTGATTTCTTTGTCACCTTCTCCCAAAGGTCCCAGTCCTCTAATTTGGCCTAGTGCCATCAAAGCAGGGGTGGGTTCTAAAATTTTTACTACTGGTTCTGTGGGCGTGGCTTATTTATGGGTGTGGCTTGGAGGTCATGTGACTAGGTGGGCGTGGCTAGCTGGTCAGAGTCATTTCTGGAAGATCCTCGCACTTACGACCAGTTCTCGCACTTACGACCCGACTCATTTGTTTGCTTTTAACACTGATCAGCTGTAGGGCGGCGCTTTGAAGCCCTGCGGCAAGAGTTTAAACAGTTTTTTTTTCCTCTAGTCATCAGCTGGGACTCAGGAGGCAGCAATAGATTGGGGGTGGGACCAAATAAAAGGTAAGAATAACGCGGGTGGGTGGGAGGGCGGGGGGGGGGAGAACCGATTCAGTGACGTCATATCATCACCGCTACCGGCTCAGCTGAACCGGACCGAACTGGGAGGAACCCATCACTGCATCAAAGGAATGCCACCACGTGGGATGGTTTCAGTGGCGGGATTTAGCCGGTTCTATCCAGATCCCATGAACCAGTATTGGTGACTGCCGGAGGCTCCGCCCACCCGCCCGGATGTAATGTGTGAGTACTGCGCATGCGCAGAGGTGGGCAGAGATAGGTGGGTAGGGGGTATTGAAACATCCCTGTATTTGCAAGTATGGGTGGGTTGCCACGTGCCTGAATTTTGATAAAGTGACCTTGGGGTCAACTCCAATGGTTGTAATTTCAGGGTCTGGGCACATATTCGGCGCCATTGTAACTTCGAATGGTTGTTGAACAAATGGTTATTAACTGGGAACTATCTCTAAGTCCTTTGAGCATGATGGCAAGATTCAACACACCATGGACGTAACACTAAATTAAATTAAATAAATTCTGGAAATATATTCCTCTGAATGCACGGGGCAGGTTTATTAATTTTGTTTGTGGAGGGGAGGAAGCACGGGATAAAAATATGTGACAATGTTCCCTTAAACCTCAGAAATGTCTTAATAAAGCGGTCGTCTCAAAGGTGCTTTTTCAAAAGGCAAGCGGACTTTGTTTTTCTTTGAAGACGTTTCGCTTCTCATCCAAGAAGCTTCCTTCCGTTCTGACTGAATGGTGGATAGAGGGGGAGGGATACGACACCACCCAACTCCTGTTTACAACACAGTCCTTTCAGCAGTTCCAACAAGTTTCCGCACCCATTTACACTATTCAGATGATCCTGATGGCACAGGTAAACCTCCAAGTGGTCTCAATGGCTCTCAGAAAGAATACTAACGACCAGATGACTGCAAGGAATGCACATCCTTCCATCCTCCACCATTCAATCAGAACTGAAGAAGCTTCTTGGATGAGAAGCAAAACGTTTTCAAGAGAAAAAATACAAGAAGTCCAGTTGCCTTTTGAAAAAAGCACCTTTGGGACAACCATAACCTGGATGATGGAAAATCTTCCCAAACATTATTTATTAGTTCAATTTATTAGTTCCATTGATATGCCGCCCTCCTCCGATGACTCAGGGCGGTTTACAATGCACTTATAGCAATAGCCTTCATTCTTTTGTATATACCAGCTTATTAAGGCTTTTGGACCCCCCATAAGCGGTGTTTCTACAAAGTCAGCTTATTGCCCCCACAATCCGGGTCCTCAATTTACCTACCTCGGAAGGATGGAAGGCTGAGTCAACCTTGAGCCTGGTGAGATTTGAACTCGCACTAATTGCAGGCTGCTGTCAGCTAAGTGCTACATAACGGCACTTAGTCCGCTGCACCACGAAGGCTCCTTTTAATAAAGTGCTGATCCTCAGCTACTAGTTGAGCGATCAAACTATCAGAACTGAATGTCATCCTCTCATACATTAATCCATGTGTGTGCACAAACACAGTGATGAGTAGCCTTCACCTCACATTACCTGCACTTCAGTTAATTCAAGGAGCCTGCTAAGTCTTGGTATAATGTTCATTTCATGCAATTCACACCTGTACTCTCACACCTTTCTCTCTCTCCCCCCCACACATGTACCCACAAGGCTCCACATGTTGAGTTATAGCTTTCGTCAGAGCCGAAACGCTTCGCTTTCCACATGTTACAAGCTTTGATTCAAATGCTCTTTTGTTTCAGATCTATCCCTTTGGGGGGGGTTTCATCATCCCCTTGACTATATCCGTTCGATACGAGCAGTTCTGCCTGTGTGCGCTAGGGATGGGAATAAAACCTCACCCTCTAGGATCTGTTTATGTGCGACGTGCATTTGGAAGTTAAGATTGCCTGTCGCAATCTCCTTTTTTTCCCTTCTTTTTATCCTTTTGAAACCAGAGCGTTTTCTTCCTTCCTTTCTTTTCTCTCCCTCTGTTTTTTTTTTAAAAAAACAAACTCCCTCTTTTTAAAGCCCTGAAAAACTGTAATATGAAATTGACCGGAAAAGAGGCTTCTGTTTGTGACATGAGGCTAAATCTAACCAGATCCATTGGTGAATTGTAACAGATGGTGGGGCTGCGAGACAGAAGGCTGCCTCTAATCACAGGGAAAATGACCGGCTTGACTCAACATGTTTTATAGATTCCAGCAAACTTTACGCCCTAATCCATTTTTAGAACAAAAAACATCTGGGCTATAAATCCTCTAATCTGCCAAAACATGCTATTAAATCCTATGATTTGTTGAAAAACACCAAGATTAAAGAAAGGAAATATAAAATGGCTAACTGCCGTGTTAGGGAAGTGTTATTAATACTCTTTTCTTTTGTCTCAATTATGAATGTTGTGTTCCTAAAGAGCCTTGTCTAATCATGTCAGATTACACATCCTGGTTGTATTGCTTGGGCCTTCTATCTGATCCGCCGCTTGCCAAAGAATGCGCAACACGGACTCTTCGCACACCGCTCCGAAACATGGCAGGGAGGAGAGGGGGGAACTGGTGTCAGATTGGTTCAGACTAACCCTGCTAGAATCTTTGGATCGCTGCCACCATGTGTGCAGGAGTGTTTTTTGTTTTTTTTTAATCCTCCCCATAAAATGCTTTTTAAAAATCGTTTTTGGAAGAAACAGAGCTGGCAGTTCTAGCTTGCTTTAGAAACTGAAACCGAGGATTGGGAGAACTTTCCGATTTCTACAGGAAAAAGGAAGCCGTTTACAGATCTTTTATGCCTTACGAAGAATGAGATGTAAGATCATAGTTTGGCCCTGGGATCTGCAGATAAAGCAGGCAATCTTTGCAGGCTTACCCTTATTCTGACAACAATGCAAAATGAAACCTTTGGGTTGCAATGCGCTAGTTTAGCCTGTTCCCTGAGAAGCTAGTTTTCTGTTCTTATGTACATTCCACTTAGACGCCGTGTGCAAATAGGCAGCGATATAAATTTCCTAAAATAAATAAAAATAAATAAATAGACCAAGGATGAGCAGATTCATATAGGTCTGCTCTCTTCATTAGTCTCCAGGGACAGAACAATCTCTGCAGTGCATGAAAAAAGTGTACTTATTTTATTTATTTATTATGTATTAGATTTTTACCCTGCCTTTATTAGTAACTCAAGGAGGCATATACACATACACATACACACACATGGTGGCTCAAGTGGATAAGATGCTGAGCTTGTCGATCGAAAGGTCAGCAGTTCAGCGGTTTGAATCCCTACTGCCGCGTAACAGGGTGAGCTCCCGTTACTTGTCCCAGCTTCTGGCAACCTAGCAGTTCGAAAGCACGTAAAAAATGCAAGTAGAAAAACAGGGACCACCTTTGGTGGGAAGGTAACAGCGTTCCGTGCGCCTTTGGCGTTGAGTCATGCTGGCCACATGACCACAGAGACATCTTTGGACAGCGCTGGCTCTTCGGCTTTGAAACGGAGATGAGCACTGCCCCCTAGAGTCGGGAACGACTAGCATATATGTGCAAGGGGAACCTTTACCTTTACACACACACACACACACACACACACATATACACATGCATACACATACACATACACACAACCTTGTGATGTGGGCCAGACTGAGAGTGAGTGAGTGACTGGCCCAACATCATCCAGCCAGCTTTTATGCCTAAGGCAGAACTGGAACTCACTGTCTCCTGGTGATTGGCCCAAAGTCATCCATTCATCCATTCGGACCATTCTTTCAGATTAGGGGTGGGTTCTAAATTTTCTTACTATCGGTTCTGTGGACGTGGCTTATTTTGTGGGTGTGGCTTGGAGGTCATGTGACTAGGTGGGCGTGGCTAGCTGGTCAGTGTCATTTCTGGAAGGTCCTCGCACTTACGACCAGTCCTCGCACTTATGACCCGACTCATTTGTTTGCTTTTAACACTGATCAGCTGTAGGACGGCCCTTTGAAGCCCCGCGGCAAGAGTTTAAACAGTTTTTTTCCCTCTAGTCATCAGCTGGGACTCAGGAGGCAGCAATAGATTGGGGGTGGGACCAAATAAAAGGTAAGAATAACGTGGAGGGGTGGGGAGAACCGGTTCGGTGATGTCATATCGTCACCGCTACCGGTTTGGCCGAACCGGACCGAACCAGGAGGAACCTACCACTGATTCAGATCCCATCTTCTATTTGATGAGCTGTCTATCCAAGATCAATTTAATAATAGTTCAGGGAAAGCAGGGGTTTACAGATAACCCTGGTCTGTTTTCTCATCAGCATCAGATATTCTGGTTGCATTCACAGAATGCTTAACCTAGTGATTGCAGTAACCCATTCCAGCCCAAGCACGGATACTTCCTGTATCCATGGTGTACAGGAAGTCCTTGATTTACAACAGTTTATTTCATGACCATTCAAAGTTATGACATCACTGAAAAAAGTGACTTATGACCGCTTTTCACACTTAACAACCGTTGCAGCATCCTCCTGGTCATGTGATCAAAATCTGGATGTTTGGCAACTGACTCATATTTATGACGGTTGCAGTGTCCGTGGGATCACCTTTTGTGATCTTCTGTCAAGCAAAGTCAATGGAGAGAAACCAGATTCACATAACAACATTACTAACTGAACAGCTGCAGTGATTCACTGAACAACGATGGCCAGAAAGGTCGTAAAATTGGGGCAAAATCCACTTTATAACTGTCTTCACTCAGCAATAGAAATTTTGAGATCAGTTGTGGTCGTAAGACGAGGACTACCTGTACCTACATGGGGCTCCCCTTGAGGAGCACCCGGAGGCTCCAACTGGCGCAGAGTGCGGCCGCGCGGGTGGTAATGGGAGCGTCATGGCGCTCCCATGTGACACCTCTCCTGCGCGAGCTGCACTGGCTCCCGGTGGTCTTCCGGGTGCGCTTCAAGGTTTTGGTTACCACCTTTAAAGCGCTCCATGGCTCAGGACCTGGTTATCTACGGGACCGCCTACTACCACCAATAGCCTCCCACCGGCCAGTTCGCTCTCATAGAGAGGGACTCCTCCGGGTGCCGTCAGCCAAACAATGTCGGCTGGCGACCCCTAGGGGGAGAGCCTTCTCTGTGGGGGCACCAACCATCTGGAATGAGCTCCCCCCAGAGATATGGAGGATCCCGGATTTGCGCACCTTCCGCCGCGCTGTGAAGACTTTTTTATTCCATCAAGCAGGCTTGGCCTAATCTCCTCCCTCTTTTAATATGTAAATTTTAATCTGTTTTTAAATTATTGGGGTGTTTTAATTTGTCTGGGCCAAAATGATTTAATTTGATTTTAACTGTTTTTTTAAATTTTTTGTATTTATGTATTTTATTGTTTGGCTGTTCACCGCCCTGAGCCCTTCGGGAGTAGGGCGGTATACAAATCAAATAAACCTAAACCTAAACCTAAACCTAGAGGTAGCCAGTATTGGTCAAGAGCAGCAGGCAAAGAATCAGCTGTTAACCATCATCCCAAAGTAGTTAACAGAAAGGAGAAAGTGTCAGTATGGAGGGAGAGCAAGTGTGCAGGCTCCATTATCCTAGACAATGTGCACGGTGATCCATTCTACATAACCCCAAAAAGTCTTTTTCTGTATCTGTCTTATAAAGATATATGGTGATGAAGTCTATGTCATTAACAATAACTTAAGTATGTTATCTTTTGGTCCACAGTTTCCCCGTGGTTTATTAATGGTATAACACATTAATTCTCCTTACAAGAGTGACCTTTACAACTCCAGTCATCCTCACAGCTATTATCCAATTACATTATCACTCATTACAGGTACAGCCTTTCAAAATCTGCATTTCAGTGAAAAGGGAGGATGAAAATGGCAAGGATTCCAAATGCCGGGGGTGGGGTGTGGGTGGGAGGCAATGAAGTCGGAAAGGAGAAAATGGTTGTTGTGGCCCGCTGGTGGCCAGCAGAGCTGGCAGCAAATTCGGACAGTGAGGAGGTTGGGGAGGAACATGGGCCAGTCCTGGAGTCTGGGGAAGGCTCTGATGAGGGCTCTGTGTCGGAGGCAGAGAGAGGGCCAGGCCCGTATACCAGTTATCAGCTACCTTCAAAGTCAGACATCAGTGAGGCAGACAAACAGCTGGAGACTGTTCCCAGCATGTGCATGTGCAGAGTTGCCAGACGAAGGGAACAGCTAAAGAACAAGGGTCGACTTGGGAGTAAGGCCACAGGTGGACGATGAATGGACCCTCCCAGAGGGAATAAAAGAGGAGCGAAAGGGGAGTGGAGTTTGCAGGAGATAATTAGTTCGCCTAATTGGTTTGTGACTCTCCAAGGCTCCTTGCCAAGTTTTGAAGATATCGGCCTGGCAGCTCTCCAAGCCAGAGAAGGTCTGTGACTGTAAATTCTCCCTTGAAAGACTTTGCTGAAGGTGAAGGAGAGGAATTCACTGTTTGTTTAATAAAAGGGGTTTTGTTGGGACCAGGATTCTGCTTCACCTAGGTCAGAACAATGGTATCTAGAAAATGACGAAGCCGCTTAGAGTACTTTGGGTGTGGAAGATCCAGGTGGGTCCTCCCATTCATTCTTGGAAGCCATGGGGATCAGGGGATGTTGGCCTTGCTGACAGTCAGACTGCCTCTGAGGGCCATTTTGTGGGAGACTAGATGTTTATCTTGTGTTGTTGGTTGGTCACTGTGGGAACTAGATTTTTCGATTAGATGGGCCAGGGGTCAAATCCAGGAAGTAAGTCTTGCTTATGTTCTTATCCTTTAGAGCAGGGGTCCTCAAAATTTTTAAACAGGGGGCCAATTCATGATCCCTCAGACTGTTGGGGGGTGGTGGACCAGCTGGATGGGTGGGGCTAGTTGGTCATGTGACTGAGTGGGCATTGCTAGCTGGTCATGTGACTAGGTGGGCATGGCCAATTTAACAGTCCATTAAACAATGCACACAAATTAAACTTTAATTTGTTTCGCCCGTTTTTTGGCCTCCTCGGGCATCTGTGCGCCCCATTTTTCATCTCCCCTGCCTCCAGAACATCTCTGCAGGCCAAAATTGTTGGCCTTACCTTTCAGTTCAAGCCCACGGTACTCACGAAGGTAAGTCCTGAGCTTGGCCAAAGGGTGGGGGGGCATGTGGGTGGGGAAGCCTCGTGGTCCTATAAGGGCTTTGGTGGGGCGCATGCAGCCTGCGCGCCATAGTTTGAGGACCCATACTTTAGAGCAGGGGTGTCAAAATGGATTTCATTCAGGGCCACATCAGGGTTGTGTTTGTCCTCAGGAGTTCAGGAGGGGGACATGGCCACGTGGACGTGGTCAGCTCGAGGTCACTTGTGTTGGGGGTGCCTGTGGCATGGGGAATGGGAATTTTGCAGTATCCTTCCCCTGGAGTCAGGTGGGAATGGAGATTTTGCAATACCCTTCCCCTGCCATGCCCACCAATACCCTTCCCCTGCCATGCCCACCAAGCCACACCACACCCACCAAGCCACGCCCACAGAACCGGTAGTAAAATAAATTGGATTTCACCACTGCATGTTACTAATTTAATAAGAGCAGTGATTCACTTAACAGCTGTGGCAAGAAAGGGTGTAAAATGGGCCGACATTCACTTAATAAATTATTTTGAGTTCACTTGTGGTCTTAAGTCGAGGACTATCTGTAATAATATCAATCTTGATACATTGTGTTGTTTCATACATTTATATTTGTATAATACATCTGAAAATTAGATCTTCTATTAGATGGCTTAGGATATTGAGAACAGGAAAGAGAGAAAGAAAAATGTTCTATTAATGTTAATTTACAATTTAGGATGTCAATAGGTAAAGGTAAAGGTTCCCCTCACACATATGTGCTAGTCGTTTCCAACTCTAGGGGGCGGTGCTCATCTCCGTTTCAAAGCCGAAGAGCCAGTGCTGTCTGAAGACGTCTCCATGGTCATGTGGCTGGCATGACTCAATGCCAAAGGCGCACGGAACGCTGTTACCTTCCCAGCAAAGGTGGTCCCTATTTTTCTACTTGCATTTTTTACGTGCTTTCGAACTGCTAGGTTGGCAGAAGCTGGGACAAGTAACGGGAGCTCACCCTGTTACGTGGCACTAGGGATTTGAACCGCTGAGCTGCCGACCTTTCGATTGACAAGCTCAGCCTCTTAGCCACCGAGCCATCATGTCCCTTATAGGATGTCGATATTACAAGCATAAATTTATTTGGCTTTTACATGCAAAGTTGACTATAATGTTGACCAAGAGCCACCACAACTCACATTAACAATTGTCTTGTTGAATATAGGTTATATTCTAGAGGAGTTATGAATGGCAAGGAGGAGATTGGAAGATCTGTAGGAAACAAATGGTTCCCTTATCAATCTTACCTCTTTGCAAATCCTTGAAAAATGGCTCATATATTTGTGATCCAATCACAGGCCCCGAGGCTATGGAATGGCTGACTTCAAGCAAAATAGATCTTCTTACCTATTGTGTTGACTCTGGCTGATGGACTAGCTAACGTTGCTGGCACCGAAGATTTCAATGAGCTGCACCCGCTGTTTATTCTCAATGATGGCATGTGAGGAGAAGTTGGTGATGAGGGGGACTTGCTGTCGTTTGTCTTGGGCTTTGCTGAGAGATTCAACGGCTGAGCCACATCATCCTAAAATGGAAATAAGAAGACCAAGCCATAAGTCACACTGTAAGGTTGTTGATTCGGCCACCACTAATGGCAGCTCCAATCAACTTGGATGTCAAACATAATTTCACTCTCTGTATTTATGAGAATCTTTCGTCCCTCTAAATCAGGGGTCTCCGCTGCTGGCTGAGGAATTCTGGGAGTTGAAGTCCACAAGTTGTAAAGTTGCCAAGGTTGGAGACCCCTGCTCTAAATGATGCATGGTTTGGTCGGTCCCTTTGCAATTGAGTTTCTGTAAAAATCCACAAAGTTGGGAGAAGGGAAGGAACTTTAGTTTGAAAGTAGCTGGGAAGGAGAATTTGTCAGAGTTTCTTGCGAAGATCAAATCCAGAAGAACACGCAGATAACTTAATCAGATGGATTCATTAACTAATTAATTCATTAATTAATGAATATATTAACTCATTAATATATATATACACACACACATAATACCAACAGTTGAGAACAGTTTCATTTCAGCTCAGATCAGCAGACAAGTTCACACACACAGTACAGCAGAGAGACTAGATTCACTTTAGCTCTGAACAGACTCAGAAGCTGCAGACTAAGACATGCCCTGGCTCCAGTCTGTCTCAGCTCCCAATTGGCTGACTTTGTTACCATGTCCTATTCCAGTTGATGAACATACTCTGACAGAATTGTCTTTAAAATGATTAATCTTCTGCATGTGTTTGCTCTCTAGGCTGTGAAAACCTCTGCACCTCGCATCATTTTTTCCTACACCTAACAGATGAATATGTCCCTGTGTGTGTTTATAAAAGTAAGATAAAGGAGTCTCTGCAGATTTTATTCTACTAGTTGTTGATGCCTATAGGAGTGGTGCTCATCTCTGTTTCAAGGCCATTGAGCCAGCACTGTCAGAAGACATTTCTGAGGTCATAGTACGCTGTTACTTTCCCACCGAAGTGGTACCTATTTATCTACTCGCACTTGCATGCTTTCAAACTGCTAGGTTGGCAGCTGCTGGGACAAGGACGGGAGCTCACCCGGTCGTATGGAGCTCAGGTCTCGAACCTTGGCTGCTGGCTTTCCAGCCGAGAAGCCCAGTGCCATAGGCACCATGTCACCCCATGTCCACACCTAAATGTAGTCCTCAAGTTACAACCATAACTGAACCCTGCATTTATGGTCGTAAGTCGTGATAGCTGTAAATGGGTCACGATGAGAGCAGACCAAATTTTAAAACCTATCTTGCAGCGGTTATTACATGAACACTGCGGTTTATTTATATATTTAGTGCAGGGGTCTCCAACCTTGGCAAATTTAAGCCTTGGTGAACTTTTAACTCTCAGAATTGGGAGAATTGGGAGCTTTGCTGGCTGGGTAATTCTGGGAGTTGAAGTCCGCCAGGCTTAAAGTTGGCAAGGTTGGAGACCCCTGATTTAGTGTATGGCCAATGCTGCATTTGAAACAAACACTGCAAGTTGTTAAGTCAACGTGTGATTGTTAAGCGAACTAATTATTTGCCATGGGGCATTTTTTTTTGCCGGAATTTAGATGAAAATGCTGGCTTCCGGCAAAAATGTTTTATTTGTCACCTCTATTTATCACCTGCCTCCCACGTGAATTCAAATTCTGCTATTGCTTTTGGCTCCTGTCTTGAACTGAACTCAATCCCAACTTCAAAGCCGGGGCAACGGGAAGGGAAGCAAAAGACTCAGAATTGTTTAAAGATGTAAAGCCGCTGCATTTCAGGTGCAGGGAGGAATTTCTGATTAGACAACAACAACAACAACAACAACAACAACAACAACAAATGGAGCCGGACAATGGTATGTGTAAATAGCTGCATTTCACAGAGGGCTGTGAAAATATTTACAGACCCCTCACATCCTGGACATAAACTGTTTCAACTCCTACCCTCAAAACGACGCTATAGAGCACTGCACATCAGAACAACTAGACACAAGGACAGTTTTTCCCTAACACCATCACTCTGCTAAACAAATAATTCCCTCAACACTGTCAAACTATTCACTAAATCTGCACTATTATTAATCTTCTCATCGTTCCCACCACCCACCTTTTTCCGCTTATGACTATATGACTATAGCTTGTTGCTGCATTCTTATGATTTATATTGTTTCCTAGTATGATTTGATTGTTTATTTGTACCCTATGCCTACAGTGTTTCCCCGAAAATAAGACCCTGTCTTGTATTTTTTTGAACCCTGAAATAAGCACTTGGTCTTATTGCCATGCACTCAAAAGCCCAATTGGGCTTATTATCAGGGATGTCTTATTTTGGGGGAAACAGGGTATCATTAAGTGTTGTACCTTATGATTCTTGACAAATGTATCTTTTCTTTTATGTACACTGAGAGCTTAATGCAGCAAGACAAATTCCTTGTGTGTCCAATCACACTTGGCCAATAAAGAATTCTATTCTATTCTACTCTATTATGAGAGGAAAAAGAGAGAAAAATAAATAAAATATAAAAATAACAATTAAAAAACAATCAATAAATTAATTAAAAAAACAAAAAACAAACAAAGAAACTCAAAGGACGGACTTGAGGGATCTCAAGGTCTTTTCTTTTCTTTTTTTGCCGTCAGTTTTCTACGTTTCTATGAAAAGGGTTTGGGAAGATGAATTGTTACCACTTTGGAAGCATCGTCAACTGTTGCTCTTAACCCCTCTTTGCTATAGAGGGAGAGAGTTCACAATTAATTATGAGAGTCTTTTTTTGATTGTGGCGGTTTGGAAGACTAACCAATAAACGCATAAATAAAGCAGTGTCTCCACTATGCTTTTACAAGGTCCCAGCTTTTGTTTATTTATTTGGGGCGATATAACCTCAGAGCCAAGCCTGCCTGTGTGCTTGTCAAAATAAATGAGCATAATATAAGCCAGCACCAATCTTGATTATTAGGGTGAGAAGATGCTCAACGCACATTAAAGTTGGTGTTGCCTACATTCGCTGAATTTCTGTGTTCTGCAGCTTGCTCTGTTGCATATATCAAAAGCTAATGATCTCATCTGTGAAGAAGGAACATCGCAAACTATAGGGAGGGGAGGGGACACAATTACTGCAAAACACATTAGTGTTGCTTTGTTAGGAGGGGGTTTATAATAATTAGGTAGATGCCACTTCCTCCCCCCCCCACACCTTACCGGTACAAAAGAAAACCATCATTTTGAAAGACTATCATGTTAGTCTTTTGTGCTTCATCAGAGTTTGGTTTTAAGGGCATTCCCTGGATATGAGTGCTGAAAATTCATTCTCAACTTCATGGCCAAAATTTTAATTTCCTTCCTGCAGGGCTGAAAGTACCATCAATCTGATGATGTGATAGAGAAGGAACGCAGGAGCGGGCTTTAGATCCTTTAGTAACAGGTTCGCTGCCCCATTGCTGGGTGGGCGTGGCCATGGTGGGCGTGGCCTAGTCAGCCACCTGCACCACGGCAGGAGGAGCATTTTTCGCCCTCCCCAGGCTCCGGAGGCTTTTCTCGAGCCTCTGGGAGGGCGAAAACTGCTTCCCCTGGGGTCCGGAGGCCCTTTGGAGGCAGGAAACAGGCCCATTGCTGGACTTCCGGGAGGCACGTTTTTTGCCCTCCCAGACCCTCTGCACAGCCCCTGCACTTACCTGGAATGATGAAGGGGCCGTGTGGAGACTCCTGGGAGGAGCGGGGTGGGACAGGCGGGGCAAGGTTATAAAAAAATAAAATGTAAAAAAATCTGAGCAGAGACCTGATGAACCGGTTTAGTACTGTCTCAGCAACCATGAGAAAACACTGACTCAAAGGCAATCATCACTAGCCCTGATGATGTTACCTGGTTGGGTAATGTAACGTCTTCAAGAAAACAACCACGCCCAGAGAGCCAGGGGTGGGCTGCTGGGGGTTCACAGGGGTTCGGGAGAACCTCTAGTTAAGATTCTGTGGAGTTTGAAGAACCCCCAAATCCCACTCCTGGCTGGCCCCGCCCACATCTCCCCTCCCAGGAGTCCCCATGCAGTCTGTTTTGGATGCAGATAAATGCAGGGCACGCATGGAGGTTCTGGGTGGGTGAAAAACGGGTCTACCGGAAGTCCCGGAAGGCAAGAAATGGGCCCATTTCTGGCCTCCGGAGCCTGGGGAGGCTGTTTTCACCCTCCCAGAGGCTCAAGGAAAGCAAACCCCGCCCCTCATGGTGTAGGAGGCCGACTAGGCCACGCCTACCATGGCCACGCCCACCCAGCAACCAGGCAGAGAACCCCTTGCTAAAATTTTTGAAGCCCACTTCTGCAGAGAGCACCAAGGACAAATATTCTCCTTTATTGGTATCACAGAGAACCATCTAGTCACACTGGCGTAAGTAGTACATTGTAGGGAATGTGAAGTCTTTTTTTTTTTTAAATTTCCAAATGTCTTTACATCCCACACCCAAAAAAAAAAAAAAAAAATCCTAGGAGAATTATCAGTTATGAAATAAGCAACAATATCAATCATTCACAATTAGAGAAAAATGTGAGAAAGGTTGAGCTTTTGACATCTTTGGCCTTTGTTTAAAATGCACAAGGGGCTGTTCATGAACCATTCATCAGAAGAAAAGTTCCCATAATAATACCTGAGATCAAAAAAGGCCACTTGATGGATGAAAGAAATAGAATGAAATAAAAGACAACTCAATATCCCTAAATCTAGCTTTGTAAACTGAGTTCCTCTTAATATTTGAGGCCAATTTCTCCAAAGGGTACATATTCTACTTTCCATACTTCCTACTTTCCTTAACTCCAGGTACTCCTTGACTTACAACACTTCATTTAGTGACCGTTCAAAGTTACAACAACACTGAAAAAAAAGTAACTTATGACCGAATATCTGAATAATTGTCTTGCTTAGCAACATCGATTCTGGGCTCAATTGTGGTTGTAAGTCAAGGACTGCCTGTACTTCTGACCCAACAGGCCTCCTGCTGCCAACAGATGGGGGCTTCCAGGCAAAAGGTTAAAAATTTTGGCCTGACCAATCTAGGTGTCCACTTTTTTTTAATTATCAAGTTTTTTGTTTTAGATTACATATGTATATCAATGTGTGAACAGTGTGCGATACATTTCAGTACAAAAAATATAATATTATTAATAATAGTTATCACATTCATCCAGCTTATATATTTCTAGTAGTAATAAACATTTATATCAAATTATAATCTTTCATTATTTCATATTGTTTAAACATACATAATACTACCGCCGTTCAGTTTCTAAACCTCCCTCTTATCATCGCACTCATTTTTAAAATTAGTTTATAAAAATGTGTATACTAATATTCCCCCTTTCTCTTATTTCTGTCTTTATTCTAACTTGTATTCATATATTACAACAATTTTTTTCCCATCCCTCCTCCCCCCCTTCCCTCCTCCACCCACCACCCTTCCCCCATCCCCCCTCTCCCTCCAACCCCTCTCCCCCCACCCCGGACTTCCCAGAGCAAATACAGGGTATAACATTTAACAAACATAAACTAAAATATGCTAACTTTCTATAGGCTCTTAATTCCCTCTTGCTCTTTAACTCCCCTTTCAACTAACAAAACATAATTCAAAAAGAAAAAGTCGATTTCATTCATAAGCTATTTGAAGCTTTTTAGTCCGATATTTGTTTTGAATATAGTCAATCCATCTTCTCCATTCTGATATATATCTTTCATTTGAATGGTCCTTCAAATATGCTGAAATTTTGGCCATCTCTGCTAAATTCACTACTTTTAGTGTCCATTCTTCAATAGTAGGCAAGTCTTCCTTCTTCCAATACTATGTCACCAAAAGTCTGGCTGCTGTTATTAAATTTAAAATCAACTTAGTCTCTACAACAGTACAATCTGTAATTATACCTAACAAGAAGAACTGTGGAGTAAATTTTATCTTCTTTTTGAGAATATTTTGAATAATCCACCATATTTTTATCCCAAATGCCTTAATTTTTTTACATGTCCACCATATATGATAATACGTGGCATCATCACATTCACATCTCTAACACTTGGGTTGCACACATACAGGCTAGCTTTTTAAGATCTAGATGCCATCTATAAAACATTTTATAAAAATTATCTCTTAAGTTTTAGGCTTGTGTAAGGGTTCTAATATGGGTTAGAAACATAACGTTTCTAACCCATATTTTTTCCCACGTTTCCATCATTATTGGTTCTTCAATATTTTGTGCCCACTTTATCATACAGTCCTTAACTAACTCCGTTTCTGAATCTATTTCTACCAATGCATTATACACCCTTTTTATATGCATTTGACTTTGATCTCTAATCTGTTTTACCAAGTTCTCCTCATTTTGCAAAATACCAATTTTCTGATCTTCTCTCCATCTAGCTTGCAACTGTACATATTGAAACCATGTTTGAATTATCCTTTCTTCTCTTAGTTGATTCAAAGATTTTAGTTGTAGTATACCTCTTTCCTTGTTAAGAAGCTCTTTGCATGTAGTCACATCTTGTTTTTGCTCTACACTTATATTCTCTATCGCGTGTCTGGGTATTGCCCACATTGGTAACTTCTCGTTTAGTTTATACTTATACTTTTTCCAGACACGCAATAAAGCATTCCTTAATGTGTGACTTTCAAAAGTCTTATCCACTTTCTTATCATATAGTAAATAAGCATGCCACCCGTAAACCAAATCATATCTAACTTGTATTCATGTCACCATTATATAAAAAGACATTCCCTTTGTATTACAATACTATCCTTCATTATTTCATTGTTCAATATTTAAATATGCAATTCTAATACCAATCACAATATTATTTAAACATATAAATTAATTCTATTCATATTCTTTACATTCATCCAATCTATATGATTCAACTATTAATACACCTATTTATATTAAAATATGTTCTTTCATCGTTTTATTACTCATTATTTGACTTTATTATTCCACTGCAAATAATAATATTATTTAAACATACTCAATAATACCAATCTCTAATTTTCCCATTTTTAATACTTAGTTCTTATTCATATTTCCCATATTTCACTCTTCGAATCTATTTATATTAAAATACAATCCTTCATTGTTTCAATATACTATTCTAATGCCAATCACGATATTATTTAAACATACAAAATAACGCTATTCATATTTTTTGCTTTCATCCGATCTATATGATTCTAGTATTAATACACATGTTTATATTAAAATATGTTTTCATTATTTATTTGCTCAGCGTTTGCCAATCACAATGGTGTCCACAGAGACTCTGATGAGGGTTTATCTGTCGGCCGCTGGTCTCTCTGGAAGCCGAATCAAAATGAGGAGGAGGCATGGGAGTCAGGGCCAGCATCAAGGAAATCTAAGAGCTCAGAGGTGGAAGAGGGAATGGAGCTGTCAGAGATAGAGACAGAGGCGGAGCCTGGGCCATCCATCAGCCCTCAGATGGAGAGTCAACAGCTCCCAGGTCTGGAGGTGGCTGATGAGGAAGAGGAGGAACAGCTGGGTCCAGTGCCTGACATGCGAATGCACAGAAGGCAGAGGAGAGGAGAGTAGTGGAAATCTGTGGGCTGATCCTTGGGACGGAAGAGCTAGGATGGGGCCGCTAGCAAAGCCCCATCCTAGTTCTGGGGATAAAAGGCAGGGAGCGGAGATGAATAGCTGTTGCAGACAACTATTCATCTCCCTGTGTGTGTGTGAGAGAGACTTTTTGCCGGGGCTTCTGGCGCTCCTAATAAAGGGAACATTTGTTTAACTATAGAGGGTTTGTTGTGTTTGGGAACCGGGTCAGAACAGAGTTTCCTTCTACTAAGAATACAATAGAAGGAACAATTTGGTAAGGATGTTGGAACTCTTTCCTGATGGAATGGATCAGGAATAGATTGGGAGGGATATGTCATATTAAAGACATGTATTATTCCCAAATGTCTTTGGGGATTGAATCAGAGTTTGCAGAATGAGGTGGGTGGCATATACATTTAAAATAAAAAAGTGCAAAAGTACGGCTTTAAGTCAGTTGATTTTGTATACTGCTCTCAGATGCAAAAAACCAGGTTCACAAACGAAGGTCAAATTAAACTGATTTATAGGTAATCCCCAATTTATGATCACAAGTGAGCCCAAAATTTCCATTGCCGAATGAGACTGTTGTTTGGCGAGCCATTCCCATTTTGGGACTTTTTTTTTGCCATGGTCATTAAGCAAATTTCCAAAGTTGTTAAGTGAACCATGAGGTCATTAAGCAAATCTGTTAAGTGAACCATGAGGTCATTAAGCAAATCTGGCTTCCCCCATTAACTTTGCTTGTTGGAAGCTCCCTAAGAAAACTGCAATTGACAATCCGAGAACTTCAGGCTGATGCAACCATCATAAATACATGCGGGTTGCCAAGCCTCCAAACTTTGATCCTTTGACCATGAGGATGCTGCAATGGTCATAAGTGTGAAAACTGGTCATAAGTCACTTTTTTTGGCACCGTTGTAACTTTGAACGGTCCATAAACGAATGGTTGTATGTCGAGGTATACCTGTATTGCTAAAAAGTCTACGCATAGGAATCTTCTCAATTAAAGGTTACACATGCTTGGAGTTAGACAGAATTCAAGGGAAGTTGGACCTCGTTCGCTTGTGACTACATAGGGATTTTAGGCTGATCCCTCTTTTAACGCCGCCCCCAGGTTCTACCGTTACTCCTTCTCCTGCAACAGCTTTGATTGAGACGCTACAATTCCTAAACGTCCGAAATAAACATTGAATTCAAATAAAACAATTATTCTGCTTTCTGTCAATCATTTCTAGCAAGTCAGCTTTTGAGCCAATCAGTCTTATCCTACTTGTTAAATGTCACATTCCCCTCAGCCTTTGGTAACTGTCACAACGTAAATCTAACCTTAATACGGAATCAACTGTGCTATAACCCTAACGGAAAAGGAGGGATTTTTTTTTTTTTAAGTTAAATATGACATTAAAGAACCTTCCTGAGACACAGCTGGGGCTTCATAATAATAGCCAGCATAATAAAGGAGGAGAAACAGGAAATCTTTTTCTCTTCTTTCGGCCCGGCAAGTACTAAAGTGGCATTCCAGAAACAGAATTCCTTGGGAGTGATTATGAGAGTAGTCCTATTGCCTTCAATGAGCTCTTAATGGTCCTTTAATGGAGCTCCAGTGGTTTTGAGCACTGAAAGGAATGATTCATCCTGTGCAATTACATTTTTTTGTAAAACTCCATTGGCCTATGATAATATAGGCGAGGTGGCCTTAATCACCTGTTGATTCCTACACATTTCTTTTCTGAGGAGCAGCCGAGGGAAACTAAGTGCAGACAAATGTACATCATAATATTGGAACAGAGTGAATTTTGTTTCTTTTACCCCCCCCCCACTCCCCCAATGTTGCCTTGATACAAATGCTGGGCCACGTGGGGGGGGGGATGCCACACAACCCGCACCCCATTTTCGGCCTAGTAGGCCTCCTTGCATTTACTTGGGAGTCAAAATGGGGCACATGGGAACTCCTGGAAGGGGCAGGGAGGAGAGGGGCGAGGCCAGCCAGCAATTTAACTACCGGTTCACTCGAACTGGCCTGAACCGGCTGAATCCCACCACTGTTGTTAGTCTAATGTTAATTTTGGTGTTAATCTCTGCTCAGCTGAGTATTGATGGGTGGTGAGGAGGTCTTTTGGTCTATGGGTCCTACAGATGGATATTTAGAATATCACTCATCTCGAGTTCTTCAGGTATAGAGGTTCCTCAAGTCTTTGAAAATGTCTTTGCTCTGAGGCCTGGAATTTAGACCAAATCCTTGATGGAATTTTTTCTCATGTAACATGAGTTTTGTTTGCTCCTAGTTGTTCTTTTCTTTTTAATTATTTTCACTAAAAAAAAATTTTTTTAAAGTCAAAAACCAGGAGTCATTTGGGAACTGTGCAGGATTCGGAATCAAATAAACAAGCCAGCAAACAATTAAATGTTGATATTAACACAGCATTAAGAATGGCACCCTCTGGATTTTAAATTTCTTGACTGTCACATGTGTAGATTGGATGGGAAACTTTGGGAATGACTTAAACCTGATTCCCAAACCCTACGTGTGATGAAAAATGTCCGATTTTTTAAATAAAAAACTGGAATTTCAAATGCTTTGGGAAAGTAACCTCTTTCTCCATCTTTTTAAATAATATTTTTAATGAAAGTTTGCAAATACAAAAATAAAAATCAATACCAAACTAGGAAGAATATAAGTAAAAAGAAGCCCAAAGAAAATATATAATAAAAAAGGGAAAAAAAATACACAAAAAAACAACTCTGCCCTCCCGCCAGACAAATACAAACAACTTCAATAATTTATTTAATAGTTCAATAAAAGATCTCTTCTTTCTATATCATATCTCTTATCAATAGCCAAATGATAAAATCTCATCATGCAGCCCTAATCAACAAAAATCCACAAGGAATATTTTAACTGCAATCAAATAAATCAGTTTTGTATTCCTTCCCTTTCAAGACAGTGACATCACTTTCTCTAAATATACAGCAAAAGAAATCTCTTCCCATATCTTATCTGCGATCTACAGTATAAACAAACTTTAAAGCCATGTCATTCAATCCTAGTTTTAAAAACTCCAGAAACAACAACGTACATTATAATCTTGGTTAGATAAAACCACTTTATATTCCTTCTGTTTACTTTTTTAAAGGTTGACCTCCCATCCCTTCAAATAATGTCCCACATATTGATTTCTTATCATTTTCTCTTTGTTTCCTCTCAGAAATTCCTCCCCTAGTTTAACATGTCTTTTTTGGAAATCTAAGGTAAGTAAGCTATTCAAGTCAGTCTTCTGATTTATTATTTGCGTGTCTCTTTTAATTATTAAGACACCAGTCAGTTTCATTTGTTAATACGGTATGGTATCCTTTTCCAATATCTTTCTTGTAGTCCAACATTTTTAAAGTCCATTTTCAGATCCATACAAATCAGTTTCACTCCCTGTTTTGTTCAGTAAATCCTGTTCTTCTCCTGTAGCCTTTTTAAAATCCATTTTTATACTGTAGTAGAAGATCTAATAGTAGATCTAGTAGTAGTAGAACTATCTTTGAATTCTTCCACAATCAAGTAATATTGCTCCATTGTATTAAGGGGTCTCTTTTCCTTTAATTGTTGTGGGGTTTTTTTGTTGTTTTTTTTTGGTTTGATTTATATGCCGCCCTTCTCTGGAGACTCAGGGCGGCTTACAATGCGTTAAGCAATAGCCTTCATACTTTTGTATATTTACAAAAGTATGAGTCCTTCGGGAGTAGGGCGGTATAGAAATATAATAAAATAAATAAATAAATAAATTATACAAAGTCAGCTTATTGCCCCCACAATCCGGGTCCTCATTTTACCTACCTTGGAAAGGACGGAAGGCTGAGTCAACCTTGAGCCTGGTGAGATTTGAACTTGCAGTAATTGCAGGCAGCTGATGCTAATAACTGTGCTTTAGTCTGCTGCGCCACCAGGCTCTTATTGTAATATGTAATTCTCTCTGGTTCCCTCTAGTCAACTTTTAAAGTCCCCTTTTATCTTGTATTTTCTTCCCTGGTCAACAATATTTTTCCGAGGGTGGATTTTTTTACAATTACTTTCAAAATCTTCACATATCTTTGTAAAATTTAAAACACCTAACAGGAAATATATTTTCAAGTCAACCCTTAATTCCACTCCTTAATCCACTTAAAACTTTCCAAAATCAACATCCTAGTCACCTTTTTTCATTTAGCCAAAAGTATTTTGTTCTGTTTTTCTCTAAACACATTCAGGTGTCACGTGGAAAGAATCAGAAGTATATGTTAAGTTGCAGTTCAGATGTATTATTTAATCCTATAACAAGAATCTAGTCAACTAAAGTTTAATAATAAATTGGCACCACATAAGGGTCAAAGGAATTCAAATACGAGACCGCCTTCTGCCGCCGATAGCCTCCCACCGGCCAATACGCTCCCACAGAGAGGGGCTCCTCAGGATGCTGTCGGCCAAACAATGTCGACTGGCGGCACCCAGGGGGAGAGCCTTCTCTGTGGGGGCACCAGCCCTCTGGAATGAGCTGCCTCTGGAGGTTCGTATGATCCCCGACCTGCGTACCTTTTGCCGCGCCCTGAAGACTCTTTTATTCCAACAAGCCAGGCTGGCCTGATAGGAATTTTTAAATTGGGTGTTTGTTAGTTTTTAATTTCGTGGGCCAAATTTTATATATTTGTTTTAAATTGTTCTTAAATTTTGTGGTTTATATGTGTTTTAATATGGCTGTACACCGCCCTGAGTCCTTTGGGAGAAGGGCGGTATAGAAGTTCAATAAAATCTAAAAATCTAAAAAGGGGTTGGACTTGGAGCATTTTTGGCAACATATTAATTCTGAGCTGATGATGCACTTAACTACCCCCACCCCAGCTTTAGTTGTTCTCCTACATCAAGTGGAGACTCCGTATTTGTTTTTAACTGTCTGTGCAATGATGTGGTGTTTTTTTTTTATTGATAACCCAGTGGATTTCAACTGCTATTTTATATAACCATCTCCTGAATCGTTGCCAGTCTACGGTAACAACAAATCATTATATGAAGCAAAGCTAATCCTCTCCTGTTGTATTAAGTTGGAAAAAAAGGAGAATGAAAACCTTCCTCTTCTTTCAGAATCTCTTTTATAAATCTGCCGAGGGCTTTTATAAAAAGAAATCTGAAAGTTCACATGTGAGCCTGTGTCGGAACACACACAAATATGAGAGTGTTCAATGGATTTTTATTACCTAGTTTTAAATCTATTGTATCTTGCCCACGGCACTCGAATCAGCAGAAGGACGATTTATAAATGTTAAATACAAACACACCTCATTATAGCTGGTTGTTTCACAACGTATACATGAAGAAACCTCCCCACGTGAGGGAAATGTGTTTCTATTATTCCTCTAAAGCACTGAAGCCAAGAATCATTTATCTTTGCAGTCCTGCTAATTTTTACTCATTTTAGGGAGACCTGTTCCATTCACGCTACTATTCAGTTCACACGTTCATACAAATTACTCTATTAATACATCAGTACCCAATGTGTTGACCACAAGTCCACGTTTCAGGGGCTGCATTGACATAACAGGCTGTAGCCTAAAATAGAGTTAATTAAACATTTTTCATTAGTCAAATGCTAGGCTTCCTGTTATGTCCTAATACAGGCCTGTCAAACTGGCGGCCCATGGGCTGGATGTGTCACGTGGAGGCCACGCCCACCTCGGCTCCACCAAGACAAAAAACGTTGCGCTGCGTCAATAGGAAGTGATTGAATTGAAGTTTAAGAATATCATGGTTTTCTGAACACGCAGAAACTAACTTGCAACATCCTTTAAGTCCTGAGAAAGAAGGAAAATCCTCCCACAATTTGTCAGATCCAGAAATCCCTCCCTGCAGAGTTTAGTAGGCCTGCCATAGTTGTTCTAATCCAGCTCCCAAAACACGACAAACCCTCTGAAGTTAACTCAAAGATTCCTTTAAGATTCGTTTCTCTCTCACCGCAGGTTAACAAATCCATCCGGCCAGAAGATGAATAGTTGTCTGCCAAATATATTCATTTCCTCTCCCTGCCTTTTATCTGCAGAGCTAGGGTGGGGCTTCGCTAGCAGCAGTGGCTCTTCCTTCCCAAGGATCAGCCCACAGATTTCCACTGCTCTCCTCTCCTCTGCGCATCTGCACATCTGTGCATCAGGCACTGGACCCAGCTATTCCTACTCTTTCTCATCAGCCACCTCCAGACCTGGGAGCTGTTGACTCTCCATCTGAGGGATGACAGACGGCCCAGGCTCTACCTCTCTCTCTCTGTGCTAGCTCCTCTTCCCCTTCCCCCTCAGAGCTCTCAGATTGCCTTGATACTGAGCCTGACTCCCACACCTCCTCCTCCTCTGATTCGGCTGGTGAAGGGGCCGGTGGCTGATGGGCTACAATGCTAGGAAAAAAGGACCATGGAATGCTATTGGGGAGAAGGGGGCAATATCTTTGCCCTTCGATAAGAAGGGGGAAGGAAGGCTAGAGAATTATAGAATTTCTCTGCCCAGCATAAGACTCTTCCTTTTTTTTTTTGGTTTCCTTTTCCGAATCCACCAAGAATGCTCCAGTCTTAAAAGAGCCTCCAATGCCAATCAACAGTGAAACATGCTGACGCCTCCACATTCGAGGGTGCTCCCTATGGACAAAGTTGGTCTGGGAGCTAGGCCGAATGTTTATGGAGATTCTCAATCGTCCAAGTCATGCTTGTCCCAAAGATGCTTTTTCAAGAGGCTTCTCAAAGAACCGAAGCTGCTTCTTGGATGAGAAGCAAAACGTCTTCAAGGAAAAATGAAGAAAACCTAATTGTCTCTTGAAAAAGCACCTTTGGGATGAGCTGGCTTGAAATGGCCTGGCCGAAAAGCAATTGTGGCTGGTGTATCAAAGCAGCTTTTCGTGACCTCCGGGAACCCTTCCATCTCCTCCTGAAGCCTGCTAAATGACCTTGATGGGGAGAAACAGTCGCCAATGCCGGAGAGATCTGAGAAGCCATGGGGTGTGTGTTAGTGGTGGGGAAAAAATGGATAATAATATCCCCCAATGACTTTGGAAATAAAACTCCAGACCTCCTCTCTCCCCCCCTCCCGATTTTCTCCTCTTTCATAGAGATCTTCATTTCTTCATAAACGCACAATAGTGTTGCCTTGCCTGGCACATCTGGGTCCAGCGACAATTGTGCCATTGTTGTCTGCTGAAGAATATCGGCTGTCCCTGGCTTATCGGCTGTCACTAGCTTATCCCCCAAATGCTGGACCAATAAATATTTCAATAATGGACATCCGGCGGCAACTGGCACAACGTAAATGCTTTACCGGCATTGCCTCCAGAGGCATCCATTGTGTCTTGGCCCCTATGCACAAACAGAAAACGCACGCTGGGCAAGCAGAGAGGCATACACCTCCCCAAGCACGGTTCACCTCTTTTCTTTGCTCTCTTCCTCTTATCCCATCAGCAGTCGTGAAATTATCAGCCACGGTAATAAGAAACGGCGAGGTAGAGACGGTTGTGAAATATGTTGTGTAAATGAATTATGTTGCAGAGATTATCCTCCTTGATGGAATAATTGTATTAAATTAAGCAAGGATGTTCATATGACGGATGGTGGAATTAGATAATTTTCCTCCACAATGAGAGAGGGGGGGGAGAGACAGCGAGAGAGAGAAGGGGGGAAAGAGAGGGAGAGGGGAAGAGAGAGGGAGAGAGAGGGGAAAGAGAGAGGGGGAGAGAGAACGGGAAGGAGAGAGGGGGAGAGAGACAGAGAGGGAGGGAGAGAGGGAGAGAGAAGGGGAGACAGAGGAAGAGAGAGAGAAGGAGAGAGAAGGAGGGGGAAAGAGAGAGAGAGGGAGGGGGAGGGAGGGAGAGGAAGAAAGGGAGAGGGAAAGGGAGGGAGGGAGAGATGGAGTGAGTGTGACATAAGCACTTTAGGACTCTCTGCTCATATCTCTTCCTGCCTTTTTTTCAACTGATGCAACTGGTAAAATGTCCCAAAAAGATTGATGGGGAAAAAACACAGAACATCTAAGAATCAACTAATATTAGTAAGGTATAGGAAAGGAAGTGGAAACATTACGGAGCAGGGGTGGGTTCTACTTACCTTTACTACCGGTTCGCAACGGGATCGCGCGCACGCATGTGCAGATCGCCTATGACGACATCCGGGGCTGTGGGCAGAGCCTCCCACCGGTTTTACTACCGGGTCTTGCGAACCAGTCCGAACTGGGGGCAACCCACCCTATGGAGGGATTGTTAAAGTGTTGGACTGATATCAGGGAGAATCAGATTTGAGTCATCCACCACCACAGACATTGCTTTCGAAGTGTGATGTTCAGCGGTGGGTTTCACATATTCTTACCACCAGTTTGCCGCACCCGCACACCTCCCACACATGCACCCGGCCTTGAAAACGTGGATAAATAGGACAGCATTATGCAGTTGTCGCTACCGGTTCGCTCAAACCGTTCCGAACCGGCTGAATACCACCTCTGGTGATGTTGCCCGGATGTCTTAAGGTACAATCTGCACATCTGTTGCGAACCGGTAGTAAAGGTAAGTAGAACCCATCTCTGATATACTTCCTTCTGACCATGCCCTTTCCAGCAAGCCCCTGCTGATCATAATTATCTCCCTCCATTCCCAAGTTCCCAGCAGGATGAAGGTGCTTGGATGGGAGACAACTGGGAAATCCCAGTGCTGTAATCTGGAGTAGGAAGTGGAGAAGATAACCCAGAAGATGGACATTCTTATTGTATATAGTCACTAAGGAATATATTTTCTCCTTCTTCAGATTAAAACTGAAATAGACGCTCTGGCAATGTTTCATGAAGGAGCTTTGGGATAAACTTAAGTCCCTTCTCTCTTAGTTATCATTTATCCTCTCCTCTTAAGCCAAAAGTCTTTTTTTCCTCAAATCCTAGGGAAAACAAACAAAAAAAAAAAAAACCTGAAGGTTTTGATTTATTTTGTTTTAAAAGTCTGTAGAGATTCTCAGTCATCCAGGCCATAGTTGTCCCAAAGGTGTTTTTCTCAGGAGGCAACTGGACTTTCTTGTTTTTTCTTTTGAAGACATTTCACTTCTCATCCAAGAAGCTTCTTCAGCTCTGACAGGATAGTGGGGAATAGAAGGATTTATATTCCTTGCAGCCAGCTGGTCATTTGCATCCTTTCAAAGGGTCATTGAGGCCACTTGGAGGTTTATCTGTGCCCTCAGGGATCACCTGAGTAGTGCGCCTGGTTCCTGTAGTCAACAATTTTTCTTCTGGAAATCCATTCCTACTCCCACACCATTCAAGGGTGTTCATCTCAAATTGTATAGCTAGAGATGTTTTGTTTTGTTTTGTTAAAAAGTCCATTTTGGTCCAAAGTCCTGCTCAGCTATGATGAGCAAGCTAGACTCCTGGCAGATGTTTCCAGTCCAACCTCATTTAATTGGAAGTTTGTTGCTTGTTGGAATAATATCACAATGTTAGAGCATCAAAACGAAGGTGCAAAATCTAAGAGGGAGTAATGCACACCTAGTTCCTTGGCCAGTTTCTTTCTCTTAGAGCATCTTCAACTGCTGCTTTTTGTGTAGGACACTTTTCTATCTCATTCTGCAATTTTGCTTTGAGTCATACCGGAGGCCGAGAACATCAATCCCTAAGTGCACTGAATTGTTGGCTGTTTCACCACCTCTAGAAATATGACTTAATCATTCTGTTTTTGCACAGTTCATCGTCCAACACCCATTTTACAGCCTGCAGCTGGCCATCAGACAAACAACAAATGCTACATTTTCTCTTTTAGATTACCGCCTCCCCCGATCTCCTCTTTTGTTTCTTCGCTATGATGTCCTGGTGCCTGGGTAAAAATATGATCTCTGGTTACAATGACCTGCGTTTCTGCCTAGAAAGCTTTAGCTTTTATGCGCCTCTCTTCCAAACGCTGTTTTGCTGAGATAGTGAGTCGGCAGGTCGCTTTTCCAATGCATTTGGCACAGCAATTCCTTCGTGTTTCCTGCTCGGTACAATAAAAAACACAACGACTGAGTGAAATTTCTTTTGACTGCCACCATTTCAGCCAGATTGCACAGGATTGCTTTCAACTGCACTTTGGTACCGATCAATTCGCCTGGTGCGCCAGTTGCGCCCTTTCCTGGACCGAGATGACCTTCGCACAGTCACTCATGCCCTGGTTACTTCCCGCTTGGATTACTGCAATTCCCTCTACATGGGCCTGCCCCTGAGATGCACCCGGAGACTCCAGCTGATCCAGAATGCAGCCGCACGGGTTGTTACAGAAGCCCCTCGTTACTCCCATATAACACCCCTCCTGCATGAGCTGCACTGGTTACTAGTGGTTCTCCGGGTCCGCTTCAAGGTGCTAGTCCTCACCTATAAGGCCCTACATGACTTAGGTCCGGGATATCTGCAGGACCTTCTCCTGCCTGCCTCTCACCGTCCTGTTCGCTCACATAGGGCCGCTCTCCTCAGGGTTCCGACGGTGAGCCAATGTCGTCTGGCGACGCCCAGGGGTAGGGTGTCCTCTGTGGGTGCTCCCACCCTCTGGAATGAATTACCAACCGAGCTCCGGATGGCTCCTGATCTCTGTTCCTTCCGTCGGGACCTGAAGACTTGGCTGTTCAAACAAATAGGCTGACTCTGATCCCGGGTTTTATTATTTACTATTAATTAGTTATTTGGTTTAAAATGGGATTTTATTGTACTTGTTTCTTAACTTGTGTTCGCCGCCCTGAGTCCTTCGGGAGAATGGCGGCATATAAATACATGTAATAAATAAATTAGAATAAATTAGAATAGAGGCTGGAAGGGACCTTGGAGGACTTCTAGTCCAACCCCCTGCTCAAGCAGGAGATCCTATGCCGTTTCAGACAAGTGGCTGTCCAGTCTCTTCTTAAAAAAACCTCCAGTGATGAAGCACTCACGACTTTTGAAGGCAAGCTTTTCATCATCAGGAAGTTTCTCCTTAACTCCAGGTTGCTTCTCTCTTGGATTAGTTTCCATCCATTGTTTCTTGTCTTGCCTTCTGGTGCTTTGGCAAATAAGTTGACCTCCCTCTTCTTTTGTGGCAACTTCTCAAATACTGGAATACTGCTATCATTGTTTAAGAGCCTTGGTGGTGCAGTGGACTAAACTGCTGCTGTTAAAGTAGGACTTAGCTGCCAGCTGCCTGCAATTACTGGGAGTTCAATTCTCACCAGGCTCAAGGTTGACTCAGCCTTCCATCCTTTCGAGGCAGGTAAAATGAGGACCCAGTTTGTGGGGGCAATAAGGTGACCTTGTATAAAATAGAACACTGCTTGGGGGGGTCCAAAAAGCCCTACTAAGCAGGTATATACAAAAGTATGAAGGCTATTGCTTAATGCATTGTAAGCCGCCCTGAGTCTCTGGAGAAGGGTGGCATATATAAATCGAACTAATAAATAAGTTGTGTGTCCTCTCCCCCCAGTCCTTCTTTTCTCTAGACTGGCCATATCCAACTCTTGCAATCGTTCTTCGTATGTTTTAGTCTCCAGGCCTTTGATCATCTTAGTTGCTCTTCTCTGCACTTTTTCCAAAGTTTCAACATCTTTGTTGTAATGTGGTGACCAAAATTGATGCGCTTTCTCCGGCTTTATAAAGTGGTACTAATACTTCACATGGTTTTGATTCTAAGCCTCTGTTTATAACAACCAATGATTGAATTAGCTTTTTTGGCTGCCACCACACACTGCTGGCTCATATTTAAGTGATTGTCCAAGGTCCCTCACACAGTTATTGGTTTTGAGCCAGATTTCGCCTAATCTGTACTTGTACCTTTGGTTTTTCTTACCTAGGTTTAAAGACCTTGCTTTTCTCCACATTAAGTTTCTGCTGTGTAACTATTTAAAAAAAAAAAAACAACCAAAATTGGGATTTACTGTATACTAAGCAAGAGCTTCACCCCCAAGACATTATGGCAGTACTTCCCAAACCAGGGTAAATTATCCAAAATTGGGTAAAAGTGATTTTCCTTTAGGTGCCGACACACAAATCCATTGCCTAGCATAACAAGGGCATTTAAATTGACTCAAAGATTGCCAGGTATACTAAAATATATTCAAAACTCTCCCAAAACATTCCTATTAAGAGGAAAATCAATGAAATTACCAATGGTAAATTTGTCGAAATGACAGAAAGATCTTTCAATAGTACAGGTAGTCCTCTACTTGCGACCGCAACTGAGCCTTAAATTAAGTTGTTAAGTGAGTCATTAGTTAAGTGAGTTTTGCCCCATTTTACGACCTTTCTTGCTACAGTTGTTAAGTGAATCACTGCAGTGGATAAATTAGTAACCCGGTTGCTAAGCGAATCTGGCTTCCCCATTGACGTTGCTTGTCAAGGAGGTCGCAAAATGAGGATCACATCATGCTGGGACACTGCAACCGTCATAAATATGAGTCTCTTGCCACACGTCTGAAGTTTGATGACACGACCATGGGGATACTACAACAGTCTTAAGTGTGAAAAACGGTCACAGGTAACTTTTTTCAGTGCCGTTCGAACGGTCACTAAATGAATGTTGTAAGTCGAGAACTACCTGGACTGTTTTTATAGTCCAGGTAGTCCTCATGTTACCACCATTCATTCAGCATTCACAGTTATGACTGTGCTGAAGGAAAGGAGTTACGATTTCTCCTCCAAGTTTGCTAAGACCTTTAGAATAGAATAACAGAGTTGGAAGGGACCTTGGAGGTCTTCTAGTCCAACCCCCTGCTTAGGCAGGAAACCCTACATCACTTCAGACAAATGGTTATCCAACCTCTTCCTAAAAACGTCCAGTTTTGGAGCATTCAGTGTTGGAGGCAAGTTGTTCCACTGATTAATTGTTCTAACTGTCAGGAAATTTCTCCTTAGTTTTAGGTTGCTTCTCTCCTTGATGAGTTTCCACCCATTGCTTCTTGTCCTGCCTTCAGGTGCTTTGGAGAATAGCTTGACTCCCTCTTCTTTGAGGCAGCCCCTGAGAGATAGGAACACTGCTATCATGTCTCCCCTAGTCCTTCTTTTCATCAAACTAATTATGCATAAAAGAAGCAAAAGAGTAAATCATTGCGCACTGGTAGAACAGTGAACGTTTACTAAAGATTGGAAAATGGATGGAGAAGTTTTCATATTTGCAAATGTCGATTTTGATAAGCAGTTTTGGGTAAGAAAAGAAAAAGTTTTAGAAGCACTGTGCTATGGTTTTTTTTTTTTTTGTTTGTTTGTTTTTTTACATCACAGTCAATTTTTGTCCCCCTCAATGATAAAGTTTATCAATTAAACCGGGCTTCTTTTTGTAGCACAGTCTATATTATCCTTTCCCATCCAATTTGTTAGGATATAGTTTGAGCCTAACAAGTTGTCCAAGCAATATATGTAACTGTAACTTTAATATGAATATGTATTGTGTGACTTTAAAGTTTTACTGCTGATTCATTGTAATGCTGAGTCATGCTGTAATTAGATAATCACTGCTTGTAAACGTATTTAAGAAAGATACTGTAAAGTATTCAGTTGATGATAAGCTACCATAGTGTGTGGAGTTGCTACCATTGTGCTATCATCGTTGGATGGATCTGCTACCATCATGGTTTGTGAACCAGAGTGAGTTTGTTATTCTAACCAACTACTGTTTGTGTGGTAAGAAGATTTTTGTATCACTGGACTGATTTAACTGGCAAAGACTTGGATTGATTTAAAAGACTATGAGATTGTTTTTTTCACTATAAAGTAAACTTTTGTTAAACCAGTTTGCACATCTCTTATTCATTGCTCTCAGCAACGTTTCTCTGTGCTCTACACTCTGCTGGTTGGTAACACAACAACAATATCCTTAACATAATTCACAGTTATTCAGGAAAAGGCTAAGAGACAGAGAGAAAGGGAAGGAGAACAAAATGTCCCCTAACTACTGCAAACACCCTGGGAGGAAACCGGAGAAGGATTCATGAAGCTACCCCACCACTGAACATCGCTGCATTTTCAAATGATCGACATGAAAAACAGAAAGCCCAGCGATCAAAGTCGGTCACCTCTTTTCTGCTGTGGATGCTACCTATGCTGGAAGCATCCCACCACCTCGACCTCATGTCTACAAAAGGAATGCATTTCAAAAAGAAGGCAGACCAAAGCACAGGCATATCAAAACAAATTAGCCACAGATCTCTCGTCCTGCTGAGGGTGTACAAAAAGAGAAGAAAAGAATGTGGACTGGAAAAGAGAACACACAGCCCCGAAGTTCATATATAAAGAAGAAAGAGAGGATGAGAACGCTACCTGTGTGTCAAAGAAAGGAGCTTTCTTTAAAAAAAAAAAAGAATGAAAAAGAAAGAAATCAAACAACTTGGACAATGTTCAGAGGACAGAGAGATTCCTTTTCAAAACCCACTTGGATTCCTTCTGATCTTGTGTTTTTCTCCCCGTGTTGTCTAAAAAGGTAAAAGTCTCCAGAAGTTTAGCATGACTCCTGGTGACTAGGTGGCTCAGTGGCTAAGACGCCAAGCTCATCAATCAGAAAGGTCGGTTGTTCGGGCGGTTCGAATCCCTAGTGCAGGTCTCCTGCCTGAGCAGGGGGTTGGACTAGATGACCTCCAAGATCCCTTCCGACTCTGTTACTGTTACAACACTCCGGCATGTTCAAGTGTTTTTGGGTTGGTGTTTTCATTTTGTTTTTGCCAAATGTACAGAAGTGGTATGCTATTGCTTTCTTCAGGATGTCCTGGGCTCGATGACGGTCATTAATTGAGGACTACCTGTACGGTGATACACTCGGCACTTGACTGCTTCAAAAATGTGTCGGATTTGGTGTTTGGCGTGTTTTGAGGCAGAATGTCAAGGTTCCGACTAATGAGCCCAAACAAATCAGAACTGAATTGAATCCACCTCAAAGGACTTCTTTATTGAGTACATCATATCGGCACGGATTAAAGGAAAACCAACTCTAAATAATTCCCACGGTTTCAGTATAATTAAAAGAAGAAATAAACCCATCCCCAAGGGTCACAGGTCACATTGGCCAATTGGGTCAATGGGCGGGCTCTCTGATTACCCCTTCCTTGACCGTTCCCCATGGAGATGACCTTGGTTCCCACGAGAAAGTTCTTTGTTGTGTCTAACAAGGTATTCTAACTTCCTTCCCTCCTTTCCCTTGTGTGTGGCAACTGAGGAACAGTAAAATGGCTTCTGCCTGGTTTGGTTTGAAGTTGACACAGAAATCTTGTCCCGGCACTCATCTTTCTCCTGGGAGTTGACACACAAGGAAGAACTTGCTGTGGTCGGTTTCCTCATGAGTCGCCATTTCTTCCGGAAGAAACAGTGGGTCACATAATAAGTCATGTGATTTTTCTTGGTCCTCATCGGTTTCGGAAGGAATTACAGAAAAGGACTGAAGTACCACTGTATATACATTCTCTAAATTTAGATGAATGTCTTCTTTTGCCTGTGAAAAATTATCTACAGTACCTTCCACTGTCCTTAACTGCTGATATTTCATTGGTATGGATATGCTTGAATTTTGAACTTCCTTTCAGAAATAAGTTCTATGCAAACTACAAAGAAGAAGATCAAGACCATAGGTAGGATGATCAAAGTGAGCATGCTTGCTGGAATGATTCTGTATCTTTTTTTACACGCTGCATATGCCTACTTTTGATCTCTTCCTCTGCAAAAAGAAAAAAAAAGTTCGTCTGTACAGAGATACTATAGGGAGCTTTTCCTGCCAATTTTCCCACGGAGACCTCATGTGGAGTTTCATCTGTCACTACAACTCGACTGGTGTCATATTTATGTAAAGGGTTGGAATGCAACAGGATTGACAGGTTCATGAAGTGGGCTGACGTTTTGTGCCATAAACTCAATTCTTATAAATTGATCCCCTTCTTTTTCTCTGTCCATTAGTCAGTATTATTTACCTGATGGGTTGCTTATCATAGGAGGGATAGAATCCTGTGCAGTGTTAGTACCACTTTATAATGCCTTGGTAAGGCCACACTTGGAATACTGTAGCCAGATTTGGTCTCCACAATGTAAAAAAGATGTGGAGACTCTAGAAAGAGGGCAAGAGAAGAGCAACAAAGAGGATTAGGAGACTGGAGGCTAAAACATACGAAGAACGGTTGCGGGAATTGGGTATGTCTCATTTGATGAAAAAAAGGACTAGGGGTGACATGATAGCAGTGTTCCAATATCTCAGGGGCTGCCACAAAGAAGAGGGAGTCAAGCTATTCTCCAAAGCACCTGAAGGTGGAACAAGAAGCAATGGATAGAGACGAATCAAGGAGAGATCCAACATAGAACCAAGGAGAAACTTCCTGACAGTGAAAAAAAAAAAAATCATTGGAACGTCTTGCCTCCAGAAGTTGTGGGTGCACCAATATTGAGGTTTTTAAAAAATAAATTGGACAACCATTTGTCTGAAATGGTTTAAGCTTTCTTGAGGCGGGGGTTTGACTAGATGACCTTCAAGGTCCTTTCCAATTCTGTTCTTCCTCTCCTAACCTGTTCTTCTGTCTCCTCTCTCACCCAACATGAGATTTTCCTTTCCTTGATAAAGTTCAATAGTATTCTCTCAGCCCATAAGCCAGACTGTTGCAGCGGTGAGGATGGACTAGGAGTAGGGAGACGCAGCTTCAAGTCCATCCTCAGCCATGGAAGCTTCCTCGGGGACTCAGGGCCATTCATTCTCTCAGCTCATCCATCTCACAGGCCTGCTTGTGGGGGCAAAAGCAGGAGGACGGAACACGGCAAATTGTGAAACCCTTTGTGCTCTTCCTTGCATTTCTTATAAGTTATCTAGTTGGGTAATGAAAAATCTGCAAGAAAACCATCAAAAAAAGCCCTACAGAGAATCATTAAAGTTGCCGAGAATATCATCAGGCTCCAGCTACCAGCTCCGGATGACATCTTCGAATCTCGCTGTTTGAGAAAGTTGCATAACATTCTCAGAGACTCTTCCCATCCTGCTTACAATCTTTTTGGACTGTTGCCTTCTGGCAGAAAATACAGAACGATTAAAACTCGGACCACACATTTTCTGAATAGTTTTTATCCCAGAGCTATAATTGCACTCAACAATGAACTAAACGGCCACCATCAGTGAGCTGTTGGACAGGATTACTTGGTCTGTTGTTGGGGTGGGTTTAGGGGTGGTGAATTTGTGGTGGGTAGGGGTGTGTTTAGGGATTGTTATGTGTGTTGGGCCTGGTCTTTGGGAGTTAAGTGAATTTCGTTGTATGAGTATACTGTGTATGTATGTACAATGACTATAAAATTATTATTATTATTATTAAACTCAGAGAGTACCAAGGACTCCATAATTCAACCCTGGGCTACAAATATTCCTGTCTATAGCAGGCCCTCTCTTCTTAGCGGCAGTCCCTCAAATAAAACACTGCTATTATGTCATCACTTTTCATTAAACTTGATATACCATATTTTTTGGAGTATAAGATGCACCATAGTTTTTGGGGAGGAAAAATAGGGGGGAAAAAATTCTGCCTCTGCCTACTAGGTATTCATCTGGCTAGTGTTGTTAGCTTGGTCAGCTTCAGCACATTAGTTTGCTGTTTGTGAGCGTGCGAGCACATGTGAGCTCGCTTTGCTCGCACGCACCTCGTTGGGGCTGATAAGCAGCTTCAAAAGCACAGTGATCCTCGGAGGGAGCTCTGGTGAGTAAATCAGGTGAAGCGCGGAAGCAGTAAGACAAGGCAGCAGCTGTTCTGGGTTGCCATTTTGAGCTCCGCGCCTCACATTTTCAGCCACCAAACGCTCTGTTTGAGAGCCGTTCAAGGCTGCGGGGATCGCCAAAGCACTGTCTGTGGCAATCTCTGCAGCCGGGAAGAGGATGCGCGGAGGCCGAAGGGTGCGGGCCAGCGAGTGGGCGGGGCTACATTCGGAGTATAAGACGCACCTAAATTTTCAGCCTCTTTTGGGGGGAGGAAAGTGTGTCTTATACTCCGAAAAATACGGTACCCAATTCCTGCAACTGTTTTTCCATAAGTTTTATCCTTCAGTCTCCTAATCATATGTTCCTTGAGCTCCTAAATGAAAGGCAACATATAATTCTACCTAAATAAAGAAATAAGGGTTGATCCCTTGTTGATTTTACTAAATTGATCTTGTTTGTAGCTACTCAATAATTTCCAAGCATTTCCTTTTCAGAATAAAAAAAAAAGGAAGGCAGAGTTAGCTGGAGATGGCTGGTTCGATCGTTATACTAAAAGCAGTGCATTTGATCAATTCTGAGACACCATTAAAAGGGAGCAAATGGCCCATTATTTAATTTTCTTTATAAATCACAAAGGGCACCATGTGTGTTTTTTGTCTACCTGAGTACCGAAATGTATTAGATCCTCAGTGGCCACAGATTAGAACTTAAGTAAAAAGAGGAGCTTTTTCCTATTTTGAATTTAGGACAAATTCTCTGCAGAATTTTAATCAATGCTTTAAAATTTTCAACCGTTTAAGAGACTTACTTTGATACTGAGCACGAAGGGATCTCTTTTTCCCCTTAAAGAGCTTAAACTAATGTTTCTCAACTGTGGCCCTTTTAAGACGTGTGGACTTCAACTCTATTGCTGGCTGTGCACCGCCCTGAGTCCCTCGGGAGAAGGGCGGTATAAAAATTTAAACAATAAATAAATAAATAAATAAATTCCCACAACTCCCCATGGCTAGCTGGGGAGTTCTGGGAGTTGAAGTCCACACCTCTTAAAATGCCTTTTAATACTGATCAGCTGTAGGGCAGACCTTTGAAGCCCCATGGCAAGAGTTTAGACAGTTTTTTTCCTTCTAACCGATCAGCTGGGACTCAGGAGGCAGCAATAGATTGGGGGTGGGGCCAAATAAAAGGTAAGAATAATGCGGGGGGGGCAGAACCGGTTCGGTGATGTCATATCGTCACCGCTACCGGCTCGGCGGAACTGGGAGGAACCCACCACTGGTGGCAGGGGAAGGATACTGCAAAATCTGCATTCCCTCCCCACTCCAGGGGAAGGATACTGCAAAATCTCCATTCCCTCCCCACTCCAGGAGAAGGATACTGCAAAATCTCCATTCTCACTCCATTCCAGGGGGAAGGATATTGCAAAATCTCCATTCCCACCCCACTCTAGGGCCAGCCAGAGGTTGTATTTGCCAGTTCTCCGGACTACTCAAATTTTCCGCTACCGGTTCTCCAGAACCTGTCAGAACCTGCTGAATTTCACCCCTGAGGCATGTGACGATTGAACTTAATAGCGTCATCCTTCATTTTATGACTTTCCCATCCGATTGCAATCCTTTCCAAGAATGTTGACAATATTCAATTTTATGAATAACACACACCCCGCCCACAAATATTACAGACAACTTCCAGAAATATAAAAATGTCACTTGATTTTAAAAATCAAACAAACACCCAAAGACCACACTTAGAATACTGCAGCCAGTTCTGGTCACAATCACAATATAATAAAGATGTTGAAACCCTAGAAAGAGTGCAAAGAAGAACAACAAGAATGATTAAAGGGCTGGAGGCTAAAACATACAAAGAATGGTTACAGGAACTGGTATATCTAGTGTCAGACTTCGATGCTATCTCAAAATAAATGAATTTCCAAACTGCCAATCTTTAAGGAAATCTTTTCTTTAATTGAGCACAGCCACCGGATCATGACTCGATGTGGACAAGACTGACCTTTTGCCCCCCAATCCCTCCCTTTCCGATCCCCAAATCTCTGCTTCTCATTGGCTATCTTCCAAGTCATTCTTCAGACTTCTTGTCTCATCATTTCCCAGGAATGTTTCCCCACCTCTTCATTTCCACAACAACCCGACTTCAAAGGGATTTAGCAGGCAAAAGTTCAGAGCTTATCTCTCTCTCTCTATGCCAGCGTTGAAGCGCTGACATCTAGTCTAATGAAAAGAAGGACTAGGGGCGACATGATAGACAGTGTTCCAATAATTGAGGGGCTCCTACAAAGATGAGGGGATCAAACTATTTTTCACAGCACCAAAAGGCAAGACAAGAAACAATGGATGGAAACTAACCAAGAAGAGAAGCAACCTAGAACTAAGGATAAATTTCCTAGCAGTAAAAACAATCAACCAATGGAATAGCTTACCTTCAGAATCTGTGGGTGCCCCATCACTGGAGGCTCTCAAGAAAAGACTGGACAAATGGTACAGGTTCTCTCGCTCGAGAAGGAGGTTGCATTAGAAGACCTCCAATATCCCTTCCAACTCTATTATTCTATGTTTTATGTTCTAAAAAAAAAAACCCTTCCAAATTCATTTTCACTTCTAAAAGAGTTAAAATAATTGGCAGCACAGAAGCAACAGCCAAGGCCATTGGTTTCATTTCAAAATTTTTGTTGCCCTACACTTACACTTTTATGGGCCAGACAAAAATTTTTGGCCAGCTGGATATAGCAACGCTATTTGCCATTCTAATAGCCATAAAAATTGTGAGGGTTTGGCTCGGTGTCCAATACATATACGTGCGATAAAACGATATTCTTTGCTGTTAGCTTTATGCATGCAGTTCTGATGCTCAATTTTTCTCTATCTGTCATTCTTTGACTGTAGGACAAATTAACACCCGTGGTTCTATGTCCAGAAACTTGAAAGAAGTTGGACTTCTATTACAACAGGCTGTCAAGTGCCAGGAAAATTAGGAGATCTAGACAGTTCAAATGGGTATAGCATTTTATTATAAGCTTAAGGTCTCTACAAGAATCTGAACTATTAAAGGAAATTGGCAGTAGATAAGAGTAGAAGGAATTCAAGGTGAGCTGGACTTAGATCTCTTATGGGCACAAAGAGACTCATGGCTGATGACATATTTGACCTCTCCTCCAGCTCAGCCTCATCATCTCCTACACAGATTTTCTTAACTCTCTGCCTTCTGGATTACAATTCCCATTGGCACCAATCAGGATGCCCATTTATTAAAGATGAGAATTTGAAGAAAGTTAGAATCTTACCACCACATTCTGTCAAGATTGGGCCAAATAAAAAGACTGATGGACATTTATTCTATTTTAAAACGCTAATTAATTAATGCCATCTTACATACAAAGACATTCTCCCTCCTTTCCACTCAAAATGGTGTTCGAGGCAGCAGATGGTAATAAACTATAGATACGAGTGGAAAAATTATGAATATAAATTCTGCTGGATTCCGTTAAAAACACATTTAACAACACATCCTCTTTTTCTTTTCTTTTCTTTCTTTTTTTTTTTTTGAAGCTACCAACTTTTGTTCTCAGTTTATACGGTGATGATTACAGCTTGTATAGTTAAGGTGTAAGACTGGGAGAAGGGAAACCCAAGTTAGTCTCCATTTGAATATAGGACATTGGAGATGAAAATAAACACCGAGTACAGGATGACTTGAATTCCAATTAAGGTGATACACAACGATCACGGCAAACCATCACAACAAATTTGTCTTGCCCTGGATCTCAGTCATCCAGACCAAGGTTGTCCCAAAGGTGTTTTTTCAGGAGGCAACTGGACTTCCTTGTTTTTTCTTTGAAGACATTTCGCTTCTCATCCAAGAAGCTTCTTCAGCTCTGACTGGATAGTGGGGAATGGAAGGATTTAAATCACTCAGATCAACCTGGATCTAAGTCACTCAGTCTCCATTATTTCCAACCCAACTTAATCCATAGAACATAGAATAATGGGATTGGAAGGAATCTTGGAAGGCTCCTAGTTCAACTCCCTGCTCAAACAGGATTCTATACCATTCCAGACAGATGGCTATCTAGTATCTTCTTGAAAACTTTCAGTGATGGAGCACCTAAAACTTCTGAAGGTAAGTCAGTCCACTGATTAATTGTTCCTACTGTCCGGAATTTTTTCATTAGTTCCAGGTTGGATCTCTCTTTAATCATCTCCCAACTATTTGTCCTGCCCTCAAGTGCTGTGGAGAATAGATCGACCCCTTCTTCTCTGTGACAGTACTGGAAGGAATCTGTTTTACCAAGAAGTAGGCTGTGCTCTATTATTTATTTATTTATTTATTTTTCATATTTCTATGCTGCCCACTCTCCAAGGACTTTGGGCGGCTTACACCAAAGACAGTACACTAAATAACATATTGCCCCCAACAATCTGGGTCCTCATTGTACCCACCTCGGAAGGATGGAAGGCTGAGTCAACCTTGAGCCGGTGAGATTTGATCCGCTGATCTGCTGAACTAGCAGTCAGCTGAAGTAGCTGCAGTACTGCACTCTAACCACTGCGCCACCTCGGCTCTACTTTTCAAGTCTAAGTAAACTAGCTCCACAGCATTATCCTTTTCCACTAATTCAGTCCCTTTGTTAAAGAAGACAATAAGGTCAAAATTCAGCTGATGTAGATTTCTCAGCCCCTTCCCGTTCTGATTTATAATCTGGAAGGTTGAGATAACGAGACAATAAAATTTTGCCCTTTGCTTAAAAAGATTAATCTCAAAACAGCATTTGAAAGCTTGTTGCCCTCAGTTACAATAACCTATTTTATGACTAGCTGGTTAGTGCGGTTTGCAGCCGACCCGGAGTCTCCATTTGCAGTCCTCCTTGCGACTCCCAAGGGCTGTTGTTGAGTAAAATCATAATCCACAACCAACGATTCAGACAATTTCTACATCGTTGCCATGGATTTGAACATAAACTGTGTCTTGGGTGAAAAACCCGGGATCATAATAAGGTTAAAAAGAAAGCAAGTAAGAACTGGTGGCTAATATTTCATGCTGAACGGGTTGTCTCACCCCCACTGCTGTGTAAAGGCTTCAGACAACGTAGCGTGCCTTGTCAAGTACCAAGAGATATTTAGCTAATATCACAACAGCTGTGCCAAACATTCACAGGAGAGCAGAACAGACCTTGAGAGAGGAAAACCACACAAGGCTTAAATACGTTGCACACGGATAATGGCTGCACATTTTTATATGAGGTTAAGGAAAGCATTGTGCGGCACATGACAAGACAACTGCTATCTTGGATGATTCTTTTTCTGTGGTATGACCTCAAGCTTATTAATCTTAGTTGGAGACAACATATACAGGTAGTCCTCCACTTACGACCACAATTGAGCCCTACATTTCCGCTGCCGAGTGAGACTTTGTTACATGAGTTGTGTGTCCCATTTCACGGCCTTTCTTGCCACGGGTGTTAAGTTAGAATGTTAGAATAGAATAACAGAGTTGAAATTTATTTATTTTTTATTTATTATTTGTTAATTTTATTTCTATATCGCCCTTCTCCCAAAGGACTGAGGGCGGTGTACAGCCTGATTAAAAGCACAAGGACAGACAAAATTTAAAAATAATTAAAATTATTAAATGATAGGCTCAATTTAAAACCCCAAATTTAAAATCCCATTTTTAAAAACCCAATTAAAATCTTTACCTTGATAGCCCAGCCTGGTGGAACAACATGGTTTTGAGGGCACAGCGAAATACATGGAGATCAGAGATTTTACGAATTTCTGGGGGCAGCTCATTCCAAAGGACAGGGGCTCCCGCAGAGAAGGCCCTCCCCCTGGGTGTCGCCAGCCGACATAATTTGGCCGATGGAACCCTGAGGAGACCCTCTCTGTGGGAGCGGACTGGCCGGAAGGGACTTTGGAGGTCTTCTAGTCCAACCCCCTGCCCAGGCAGGAAACCCTTGTAGAAAAAAATGCTTTTAAAAGTAAAAAAAAAAAAAAAAGCCTCTCATGATTGCGCGGCTCAGCTGGGCATGGGTGTGTGTGTGTGGGGGGGGTGTTCAGGGATTTCTGCTAGCGGTTCTCCGAACCACCCAGCGCCATCGCTACCGGATCGGGCAATCCAGTCTGAACCGGGAGCATTTCACCCTTGCTTTTGATCCAATTTGCATGACGCGGAATACATAGAACACAGAATAACAGAATTGGAGGTCTTCTAGTTCAATCCCCTGCTCGAGCAAGAGACCTTATACCTGTGATGGTGAATCTATGGCACGTATGCCCAAGGTGGCACGGGGAGCCATGTCACCTGGCACGTGTGTCGTTGCCCGTTCCTCTTCTGGGTTTCTGGCACGCATGCGCACACGACAATCAGCTGGCCTTTGTGCATGTGGCAATGCCGGAAACTGGAAGAGCTGGTCTGTGAGCCGGGAATGGGGCTTCCTCGAACTTTGGAATTGGGAGTGTCCAGAAAGCAAGAGGACCAATTGGAATTCTCCCTTCTGCAGCGTCATCAGTCTCCGGGCAGAGTCTCCCTTGACTTCACCCACTGGAGGAAAGAGTTCCACGCAGAGAAGTAGTCCAAGTTGGTTATCCAGGCCAAGATCCCCGCTCTCACTTTCTCCGCTTCTCTCTCTCCGCAGAACTGTCTCTCCTCCTTCAGGTGAAGTCCCAAAGGACTCTGTCCGGAGACCGATGATGCTCAAGCAGGGAGAATTCTCATTGGTGCTGCCCCACGTTCTGGCCCCTCCCATCTCAAAAGTCGGAGATAAACACTTTCTCCCCCCACAATACAGAACTATGGATTCCTCCTCTGGGACTGGAAGCATCTGGCCGGACACACATGCGTGTGAGCATGTGTGTCGTGAGCATGCAAGCGGCCACCAATCAGTGCGTGTGCATGCGTGGCAGTATCTGAAAGACTCATGCGCACCGGAAACAGGAAGTACCTTATCCAGTGCGCGCATGCCCCCTGGGCAGCTCCTCTTCCTGGTCGCGACCCTGACGAGCTCACCTGTGCAGAGCCATCACTGCCCTATACCGCTTCAAACAAATGTCTGTCCAGACTTTCAAATGTCTGTTTGAAAGCCTCCAGTGATGGAGCCCCCACAATTTCTGAAGGGAAGCTGTTCCATTGGTTGATTGCTCTCACCGTTAGAAAATTTCTCCTTAGTTCCTTAGTTAATCCCTATACTTACCATATTTTTCGGAGTATAAGACGCACCGGAGTATAAGACGCACCTTAGTTTTTGGGGAGGAAAATAAGAAAAAAGCTAATTGGCAGGTGGATCAGCCTCCCAGAAAACCCCCCAATCAGCTGTTCCCAGAGGTGAATTTTAGCAACAGGTTCCTTGGTTGTGAGCTCTGTGCCTTGCTTTTTTTTTTTTTTTTGCTTTTTTTCCTGCCTCTGAAAGCCTCTGAAACAGAGCTTCAGAAAAAAAGCCTCTGAAGCTCTGTTTGGGGGCTTTTTTTTCTGGTTTCATTTCTGATGCTTTTTTCAGCCTCTGAAACCTCCGTTTGAGAAGCTGGGCGGAGCTACATTCGGAGTATAAGACGCGCCCAGATTTTCACCCTCTTGTTTGGGGGGGGAAAAGGTGTGTCTTATACTCCAAAAAATACGGTAGTTAATATGCTGTTAGTTAGTTAGTTAGGCAGCAATGTGTGGCAGCAGCCAAAAAAACCTGACACAATCCTTGGTTATATAAGCAGAGGCATAGAATCAAAATCATGTGACATATTAATACTGCTTTATAAAACCTTAGCAAGACCACATCTGGAATACTGGATCCGGTTTTGGTCACCACATTGCAAAAAAGACGTTGAGACTTTGGAAAAAGTGCAAAGAAGAGCATCTAAGATGAATAAAGACCTAGAGCAGGGATCTGCAACCTTATACACTCAAAGAGCCATTTGGACCCATTTCCCACAGAAAAGAAAACACCAGGAGCCACAAAACCCTTCCTGTCCCTGACTATTTCTTGAGCAGCCACAAAACTAGCATATGTAGTTGAATTAAACGTTCTGTTTTTTTCTGAAACTTTTCTTCGATTTATCCATGGTTGGCCTACCAGGGGTTGAAAAGTTCAATAAATTGTGTCGCACATTGGCAGTTGTGACACATATTTTGAGTGACAGGGAGCCGTAGCAGAGGGGTGAAAGAGCCACATGTGGCTCCAGAGCCACAGGTTGCTGACTCCTCACCTAGAGACTAAAATATATGAAGAACGGTTGCAGGATTTGGGTTCGGCTAGTCTAAAGAAAAGAAGGACTAGGGGGGACATGATAGCAGTATTTCAATATTTGAGAGGCTGTCACAAAGAGGAGGGGGTCAATTATTTTTCCAAAGCATCTGAAGGCAGGACAAGAAACAATGGATGGAAACTAATCAAGGAGAGAAGCAACCTGGAATTGATGAGAAACTTTCTCACAGTGAGGACAATTATTCAGTGGAATTTCTAGCCATCACAATGTTATGAGTGCTTCATCATTGGAAGTTTTTAAGAAGAGACTGGACAGTCGCTTGTCTGGAATGATATAGGACAGTGATGGCTAACCTTTTTGCCGCCGCGTGCCAAAAGTGGGGAGAACACGGGGAGGTCACACACATGCGTGCCCACACCCATAATTCAATGAGCCCCACTCTTGCGCATGCGCGTGGTACCCCCCCGCGTTCCCCCCACTTTTGGCACATGATGGCACGGAGGACCTGGTAAGCCTGTTTTTCACCCTCCACAAGCTTCAGAGGCATTCTAGGAATCTGGGGAGGGTGAAAATCGCCTTCCCCACTCCCCGGAGGCCCTCTGGAGGCTGGAAATGGCTCATTTCCTGACTTCCGTTGGGACCAGAAAGCATGAAAATCAGTTGGCCGGCACACGCATGCACACTGGAGTTGAGCTAAGACAATGCTCGCGTGCCCACAGATATGGCTCCGCGTGCCACTTGTGGCACACATGCCATAGGTTCGCCATCATAGATATAGGATCTCCTGCTTGAGCAGGGGGATGGACTAGAAGACCTCCAAGGTCCCTTCCAGCTCTCTTCCGATTCCTTAGTTAACACTGTAGGCTGTGATTCAGCTCAAAGCTCCGGATGGCTTTCGCCCAACTCCACAGGAAGTTCAAAAGATGTTTCTCCCATGTCTCTCCCTTCCCTCTTGGTGTGTGTGTGTGTGTGTTTGCGTGTAGGAGCAACCGAATGACAGACATGTCTGTCATACGCCATTACCATTAGAACAGAATCTTGTTCTTTTATTACATCTGAACTCTGCCAGATTTCACAGCAGGAATGCTAAGTGAAATCAATGTCTCGGGTTTCCTGCCTTGGCTTTGAGGTCACAGACACTCTATCATTTCTCCGTATTATCTCCTTGTTTCGCCCTCCCCTCCTCTTTCTCTCAACCTCCAACTGGCACACAGCAGATTGAAAACAGCATGAATCAGAGGGACCATGCTGCACAATTTTACAGCCGTTTGGAGGGCCCCCGTCATTCACACACACAGGCACACACATACAAACAGGCACGCCACTCTTTCCCTGCCTTTTCTTTGCAGCTCAATTCTGCAATTGTCTCTTGGCAGGAGTGAAACTCAGAAAAAGGGGAATAGATTTTCCTCCCCCAGGAAGGAAAAGGAGAGAAAGAGGAACGACGGCAATGTATTTCCAGTCATTGTGAATGGGGAAAAAAAAATATTCCTTTCTTTTGGCATTTGAGTTATTGTGAACATTATCAAGTCAATACTGTAATCTCCAAATCCCCCCAAATAAGGGCTAAAAGAAATATGACATAGTTTATCTTCCTTCCCCCCACCCCCTTATGCGGGCAACTAGGCCAATATATATGGGTAGAGGGTTCAAACTTTTTTTTCTTAGCAAAGTTTGGTGGAACTTATTGGAACTCTCAGAATCTGCTGCTGGCTGTAATATGGAAAGTGATCCTTGGAGAATTGGCTTAAGGAGAAAAAGACCCCCTCGCCCAAGTCATTGTTCCACCTGGGTTGCCTCTCCTTATTTTCTACACCAAATGCTAGACGTATGTATGTATGTATGTATGTATGTATGTATGTATGTATGTATGTATGTATGTTCTCTTCTCTCTTGTGTCCACAGGACATGGTAAAAACGGCAAGATGGGGATTAAAGCTGCATAGACATGATATATATAAAAGTGGGCAGAGATTTACTTGTACCACTATGGCTGCTATATTGATTTTTTTAAAAAAAACACACACACACTTGGTGGAGACTGCTAACTCCATCTATCCACCCAGTCCTCATCATCCATCATCTATCCATCCACCTATCCATCATCCATCCATCCATCCATCATCATCATCTATCCATCCACCTATCCATCATCCACCCACCCATCCTTCATCATCCATCCATCCATCCATCCATCCATCCATCCATCCATCCATCCAATCATCCAATCATCCATCCACCCATCCATCATTTATCTATTCTTTCATCCATCTATCCATCCTCCATCCATCCATCCATCAATTCTCCATCATCCATCCATCCATCCATCATCCATCAATGCTTCATTTATCCATCCACCCAATCATCCACCCACCCAATCATCCATCCATCCATCCATCCATCCATCCACCCACCCACCCACCCACCCATTGACCCATCCATCCATCTTAACATCTCTCTGTCTGTCTTACAGTCAGGTCCAGAAATATTGGGACATCGACACAATTCTAACATCTTTGGCTCTATACACCACCACAATGGAGTTGGAATGAAACAAACACAATGTGCGTTAACTGCAGACTGTCAGCTTTAATTTGAGGGTATGTACATCCAACTCAAGTGAACGGTGTAGGACTTACAGCAGTTTGTATATGTGCCTTCCACTTGTTAAGGGACAAAAAGTAATGGGACAATTGGCTTCTCAGCTGTTCCATGGCCAGGTGTGTGATATTCCCTCATTACCCCAATTACAATGTGCAGATAAAAGGCCCAGAGTTCATTTCAAGTGTGCTATTTGCATTTGGAATCTGTTGCTGTCAACTCTCAAGATTAGATCCAAAGAGCTGTCACTATCAGTGAAGCAAGCCATCATTAGGCTGAAGAAACAAAACAAACGCATCAGAGAGATAGCAAGAACATTAGGCGTGGCCAAAACTACTGTTTGAAACATTCTCAAAAAGAAGGAATGCACCGGTGAGCTCAGCAACACCAAAAGACCCGGGAGACCACGGAAAACAAGTTGGTGGATGACCGAAGAATTCTTTCTCTGGTGAAGAAAACACCCTTCACAACAGTTGGCCAGATCAAGAACACTCTCCAGGAGGTAGATGTATGTGTGTCAAAGTCAACAATCAAGAGAAGATTTCACCAGAGTGAATACAGAGGGTTCACCACAAGATGTAAACCATTGGTGAGCCTCAAAAACAGGAAGGCCAGATTAGAGTTTGCCAAGCAACATCTAACAAAGCCTTCACAGTTCTGGAACAAGATCCTATGGACAGATGAGACCAAGATCAACTTGTACCAGAGTGATGGGAAGAGAAGAATATGGAGAAGGAAAGGAATTGCTCATGAACTTAAGCATACCACCTCATCAGTGAAACATGGTGGTGGCAGTGTCATGGCGTGGGCATTTATGGCTGCCAATGGAACTGGTTCTCTTGTATTTATTGATGATGTGACTGCTGACAAAAGCAGCAGGATGAATTCTGAAGTGTTTCGGGCAATATTATCTGCTCACATTCAGCCAAATGCTGCAGAACTCATTGGACAGCGCTTCACAGTGCAGATGGACAATGACCCAAAGCATACTGCAAAAGCAACCAAAGAGTTTTTGAAGGGACAGAAGTGGAATGTTATGCAATGGCCAAGTCTATCACCTGACCTGAATCCCATTGAGCATGCATTTCACTTGCTGAAGACAAAACTGAAGGGAAAATGCCCCAAGAACAAGCAGGAACTGAAGACAGTTGCAGTAGAGGCCTGGCAGAGCATCACCAGGGATGAAACCCAGCGTCTGGTGATGTCTATGCGTTCCAGACTTCAGGCTGTGATTGACTGCAAAGGATTTGCAACCAAGTATTAAGAAGGGAAAGTTTGATTTATGATTATTATTCTGTCCCATTACTTTTGGTCCCTTAACAAGTGGGAGGCACATATGCAAACTGCTGTAAGTCCTACACCGTTCACCTGAGTTGGATGTACATACCTTAAATTAAAGCTGACAGTCTGCAGTTAAAGCACATTGTGTTTGTTTCATTCCAACTCCATTGTGGTGGTGTATAGAGCCAAAGATGTTAGAATTGTGTCGATGTCCCAATATTTCTGGACCTGACTGTATATGCCAAGGCCAATCATACAGCAAACATCTTGCATGGATTGACCCTCTAGTTTTGTCCAACACAGAAAACAGATGTTAGCAGCTTCTCTCCTAGTGGTTGAGAGACAATTGCTAAGAGGAATGAAGCCAGCTAGCATTAGTCCTTGCTCAGAACAAATAAATGCTTACATATGAAAGATGCCCTTTCTTTTCATAGGCAAAAGGTCTTGCACATGTAGTAGTATGAAATTCTGGACAAAAGCTGCTCCTTCTTTGCAACACTTCTTGAGCTGATCATGGGAATATGTTCCATCATTTTCACACGGTCATTCCACCAAATACAGGTAGTGGACATTCAATGAAACGGTGATTGTGCTTATGAGCTTACATCAGCTTTCCTGTCCTTTATGGACCAGAAAATGTTATCTGAGAATTCCTTGCAAAGTTAATGTTTGCTCATTGTGGTAACTGCCGCTAAATGAGGTAGTCACTAAATAAGGACAATCAGTACTTCAAAATGTGAGTTGGTTCTGAAGACAGCCCTGTGCTACTGCAAACGGATCCTTTGTCTTATGGAAAGAAATACATTTTGAACCATCTTTGACCTGATATTCATTTTTGAAAATGTATGTCTAGATAGTAAATTATCTGAACTCAAACACACCGTAACAAAACTCTAACCTCTGCACGCTCTATTGATTCCCTCTGTATATATATGTAGGTCTTTGGTTATTCGGGTTTTCTCCCGCCTAAAATTCGAGGTGTCTTGGCAACGTTTCGACGAAGTCTCATTTGTTATCTTCAGGCTGGTGTCGTCGGCTTCGTGCTTCTAGGAGCAAAAAGAAGCCAAAGACACCAGCCTGAAGATGACGAATGAGACTTCGTCGAAACATTGCCAAGACACTTCCAATTTTACGCGGGAAAAAACCCGAATAACCAAAGACCTACATACAAACACCTGCAAAAATCTCAGAAAATATATATATATATTGACCTGTTCTGTATCACTTTGCAAATATTTTGTTTAAGATTTATGTGGAAACTGTATGCATTTCTAACTCCAATTTTTTCTCCTCTCTCTCTCTCTCCCTCCCTCCCTCCCCCCCTCTCTCTGTGTGTGAGAGAAATTCTCTGTGAATGTGTGTATGCATACATCCATCATTGATGCAGTTTTGTATATTGTCCTTTTGTATCCAGTTTTCCTAAATCATTGAACCTGCCTAGTTAATTGGCAAATAACCTTACCCTAAAGAAGAAAAATGGAGGAATAAAATAGTGTTTCTCAGAAATCTAAAAGGCTATAATATTGGGGGGGGGGGGGGGGGGGGGGGGGGGGGGGGGAGAGAAAGCAAACAGTTGTTCTATCCCAAAAGTGTGAATTAAATTTAACTGGAGTTAAGTTACAGGGAGATAAATTTTAGTAGAACATCAGGGGGAACATCTGGATGATAAGAGCAGCCTGACCTTGCCAATCACCTGAAGGCTATTAAGGTCTATTTTGATGGAAGACTAAAAGTAGACTTGAAGAATTATCCCTCTTGAACGCTTTCATTCTGGATTTCCTGAATAAAGCAGATGCCGAATGAGACGGTTTATAAGCCCTGCTTCAGTTGTAGCGGTGTAGAGAATCCATACAATGCAAAAATCCATATTGCTTTTGTGCAAACTTAAGTTGCAATAGGTGTTTTACTGATTTCTAATAACTGCTACTCTACCAGTATCAGCTACGCCTGCTTGTGCTTTGCTTCTATTCGGTGACAGACTGTCATGGACTCTGGGGTGGGGGAGTTGTAACGTGGAAGGCTTGGGGGAAAACGAAAGTAAGTGCTGTATCTACTCGAGAAGCTGCTTCAAGGTCACCTGGCATAACAGCTGCATGCCACACTGTGCCTATGACTGTCTGTTATGAAAACATTGCCTGAACCCCATTGGTTGGTTAGGGTAGTGGGAGGTAGCAAAGGGGAGAAAAATGGACCTTAGGGATTTGGGCGCACGATTCTCAGTTCTGGCTTTGCATTATTGCAATACGCTTGACTTCTAATAGAACAATGCTTTTCTCAACAAATGGAGCCAAGGATCATTTCTATTTTGGAGTTTAAACTGTGGCAGGTCTGACAACCGGTAGTCATCAATCAGAATGCCAAAGAGATTTTTTTTTTTCATAGCCATAGCCTTTCTGTTCACCCCAAATTGGTATAGAATGGAATGGAATGGAAGAGGAGAGGAGAGGAGAGGAGAGGAGGGAAGGAAGAGAAGAGAAGAGAAGAGAAGAGAAGAGAAGAGAAGAGAAGAGAAGAGAAGAGAAGAGAAGAGAAGAGAAGAGAAGAGAAGAGAAGAGAAGAGATGGATGGATGGATAGATAAGAAGAGGAGAGAAGAGAATATATCAAATGGAAGGATGTATGAAAGAGGAAAGGAGAGGAGAAGAGATCAGATGGATGGATGGATAGATGAAGAAGAGGAGAGAAGAGAATATATCAAATGGAAGGATGTATGAAAGAGGAGGGGAGGAGAGGAGAGGAGAGAAGAGAATGTATGAAATTGATGGATGTATGAAAGAGGAAAGGAGAGGAGAAGAGATCGGATGGATGGATGGATAGATGAAGAAGAGGAGAGAAGAGAATATATCAAATGGAAGGATGTATGAAAGAGGAGGGGAGGAGAGGAGAGGAGAGAAGAGAATGTATGAAATTGATAGATGTATGAAAGAGGAAAGGAGAGGAGAAGAGATCGGATGGATGGATGGATAGATGAAGAAGAGGAGAGAAGAGAATATATCAAATGGAAGGATGTATGAAAGAGGAGGGGATGAGAGGAGAGGAGAGAAGAGAAGAGATCAGATGGATGGATGGATGGATGAAGAAGAGGAGAGAACAGAATGTATCAAATGGAAGAATGTATGAAAGAGGAGGGGAGGAGAGGAGAAGAGAGAAGAGAAGAGATCAGATGGATGGATAGATGGATGGATGAAGAAGAGGAGAGAAGAGAATGTATTAAATGAAATGAAATGAAAGAGGAGGGGAGAGGAGGGGAGGGGAGGAGAGTAGAGATCAGATGGATGAATGGGTGGATGGATGGATAGATGAAGAAGAGGAGAGAAGAGAATGTATCAAATGAATGGATGTATGAAAGAGGAGGGGAGGAGAGGAGAGGAGAGAAGAAATCAGATGGATGGATGGATGGATGAAGAAGAGGAGAGAAGAGAATGTATTAAATGAAATGAAATGAATGAAAGAGGAGGGGAGGGGAGGAGAGGAGAGGAGAGATCAGATGGATGAATGGGTGGATGGATGGATAGATGAAGAAGAGGAGAGAAGAGAATGTATCAAATGAATGGATGTATGAAAGAGGAGGGGAGGAGAGGAGAGGAGAGGAGGGAAGGGAAGGGAAGGGAAGGGAAGGGAAGGGAAGGGAAGGGAAGGGAAGGGAAGGGAAGGGAAGGGAAGAGAAGAGAAGAGAAGAGAAGAGAAGAGAAGAGAAGAGAAGAGAAGAGAAGAGAAGAGAAGAGAAGAGAAGAGAAGAGAAGAGATGTTTCCGGTGCATAAGCTCTCAGTGTACATAGAAACAAGGCAATATAATCATAAGATACCAATCGGAGAAGGTTGTAGAAAAAATAAGGAGGTTAATACTAATACAGCCATACTACATGGGTAAATATCTTCGACATAAGACTAAAACCTAAGTCTTATAGGACCTTACAAGACCTAAGACCTGAATTATTTCCATCCACAGCATGCAAAAATCCCATTAATATGCGACACGTGCTTTATGAGAAAGCCTGGCAGCTGAACTCTTAACGCATTACCTTGGTTTTGGGGGGTGGGCTGCTTGTGATCTTGTCAGTGTGAATATTGGTAGGCGATATTGCTGCACCCATGTTGCTTTGGGGAATGCCGGAGAGTTTTCCACCAGGAGATACTTGCATGGCTGCAAGTTGTGCGGCGTACAATTGCTGCAAAATAACAATAACAGAAGCTGGTCAGCTAGAGAACCTATTCCCAGTTCAGAAATCCCCCCCACTTTTAAAATATACATAGTCCTCGACTTACAACCGTTTGCTTAACGACTGTTCAAAGTTATGACAGCGGTGAAAAAAAGTGACTTACGACCCGGACTTTGTACTGACGACCGGCCCAGCAACCATGTGAACACATGATAAAAATTCACGCTGTTGGAAACTGGCATGTATTTACGAGATTGGAGCATCCCGAGGTCACGTGATTATCATTTGCAACCGTCCCAGGAGGCTTCCAATAAGCAAAACCAATGAAGGAAGCAAGATTCACTTAACAGCTGTGGCCAAAATGGTAGTAAAATAGGGTATGACTTATTCAGTGACGCTTAGCGATTGAAGTTCCAGTCCCAATTGTGGTTGTAAGTTGAGGACTACTATATACTATTAGATAGATACGGGTCTGTGCTGGTGATGGAAGATGCATCATCTTTTGAGTGTTGGGATTTCAGGCCCCCTTTTTTTTAATATACCATATTTTTCGGAGTATAAGACGCAACTTAGTTTTTGGGGAGGAAAATAGGAAAACAGCTGATTGGCAGGTGGATCGGCCTCCCGGAATACCGCCAATCAGCTGTTCCTAGAGGTGAATTTTAGCAACAGGTTCCTTAGTTGTGAGCTCTGTGCCTTGCTTTTTTTTGCTTTTTTTTCTGCCTCTGAAACTTCTGAAACTCTGTTTCAGAAAAAAACTGTTTTTCCTGCCTCCGAAAGCCACCGAAACAGAGCTTCAGAAAAAAAGCTTCTTATTCAATTTGAATAAGAAATTGAAATGAGAATAAAGATAATTAGGAAATTGGGGCTGCTCGAGTACCACTTTAGATTGAACTGAAAAGGGAAACAACAGGAGAGAGGGGAAGGAGTAGAGAGAGAGAGAGGAAGGGAAAAGAGAGGAGAGGAGAGAAGAAGAAAGGGAAAAGGAGAGGAAGAAGAGGGAGGGGAAAGAGGAATAGCGGAGAAGGTTAGAAGAGGGGGAAGAAGAGAGGAGTGGGGGAAGAAAAGGGGAAGTAGGAAAGAGAAGGAGAGGAAGAACGAAGGAAGTAGGAGGAGAAACAGGAAGGAAGAGAAGGGGAGGAGAAGAAGAAAGGTTGGAGTAAAGGTAAAGGGTAAAAGAGCAGCCCCGAAAAAGTAAAAATGAAAAATGAAAGTTAAAAGAAAAGATGAATGAAAAATGATGGAAATGATTGTACATGTAAATGTGTTTATGAAAAATAAAAATAAAAACTTCATAATAATAAAAAAAAGCCTCTGAAGCTCTGTTTGGGGGCTTTTTTCTGAAGCTTCGTTTCTGATGCTTTTTTCAGCCTCTGAAACCTCCATTTGAGAAGCTGGGCGGGGCTACATTCGGAGTATAAGACGCACCCCGATTTTCACTCTCTTTTTTGGGGGGAAAAGGTATGTCTTATACTGAAAAATACAGTATTTATAATTAGCTGTGCAGAGGAAGATTATTATTATTATTATTATTATTATTAATAATAATAATAATAATAATAATAATAATAATAATAATAAACAACCATCAACAGCAAATGCCGCCTCTGCAATGAGAAAGATGAGACAGTCGACCACCTGATCAGTGGGTGCAGCAAAATTTCACAAACTCACTACCTACAACGCCATGACCGGGTTGCTAAGATCATTCACTGGAAATTGTGCCGGAAGTTTGGATTTGAGTACAGCAAAAACCACTGGGAACATCAGGTTGAGAAAGTTTTAGAGAATGAGAAACTCAAGATCTTGTGGGACTTTAGGATTCAGACTGACAGGCACTTGGTCCACAACACACCTGACATAACAATAGTTGAAAAGAAAAAAGTATGGTTCATTGACATTGCAATACCTGGTGATGCACGGATTGAAGATAAGCAGCAAGAAAAAAATCACAAAGTACCGGGACTTGCAAATTGAAGTTGAGCGACTGTGCAAAAAGAAATCGTGTGTTGTCCCGATTGTAATTGGAGCCCTTGGAGCAATACCCAAAGGGCTACCCTGCTATTTAGAAATTCTAAATTTGCCGGACTTGAACATTTTGACTCTACAAAAAACCACCTTACTCAGAACAGCTTACATCCTCCGACGATACCTTAACAGTCCCTAGGTCCTTGGTTAGGACTCGAGCTGCTGAGCTATTAACCAGCCTCAAAGGCTGTGTATCTCACTAAAGATTAAATAATAATAATAATAATAATAATAATAATAATAATAATAATAATAATAATAATATTTCTATGCCGCCCACTCTCCGAGGACTCTGGGCAGCTTACACCAAAGACAGTATACTAAATAGTATATTGGTGGGTCCTCATTTTACCCACCTCAGAAGGATGGAAGGCTGAGTCAACCTTGAGCTGGTGAAATTTGATCCGCTGATCTGCTGAACTAGCAGTCAGTTGAAGTAGCTGCAGTACTACACCCTAACCATTGCTCCACCTCGGCTCTTATTCAGATAACTGCAGCGAAGCTTATTGGGAAGGGGTGAAAAAAATTCTTTATTTGCTGATGTTTATTTAGGCATTTCATATACTGGTTTCCCTCTTTTTTATCCATATGGAACCATAAGGCAGTTGACAGTCACAGAAAAGCACAACAAAAACAACAGATGAGACCAACAAACAAACAAACAAACGACAATGTGAAGAAGCAGTACTCAAGAAAAGACTGAAAAGGAAACCCCACACAGCATTTACTGAAATTTTGGTTTCTGCCTTTTGGGGGATTATAGAAAAGCAAACTGTACTTTTCAAATCATAGTTAATTGATGAGGCTCAACAGAGCTTGTAGATAACTCTGTATTAAGATGGCATCTAAAAGCCACCAAGGAAAGACTGCACAAAATCTTCCTGGAGAAATTCCATGCTACTGATGGAAGAGAATATTTGTAGCTCAGGGTTGAAATGTGGGGTCCTTGGAGTTCTCTTTGCTTGGTGGTTTTTTTATAGACATTTCAGTACCAAACTAGGTAACATCATCAGTGCTAGAAAAGGAATAAGGTTTGCTCTACCTGCTCCCTTATTAACACTGATGATGTTACCTAGTTTGGTAATGAAATGTCTACAAGAAAACAACCAAGCTTAACCAAAGACCCCCCACAAATTCCATGGTCTTTGCCCTATTACTATTGAAAAGAGCCTATGTTGCACAGCCATCCATTGCCCTGGGAATATGAAGGAGGACCATTAAAAGCCAAGGTGGCGCAGTGGTTAGAGTGCAGTACTGCAGCTACTTCAGCTGACTTCTAGTTCAGCAGATCAGCGGATCAAATCTCACCAGGCTCAAGGTTGACTCAGCCTTCCATCCTTCCAAGGTGGGTACAATGAGGACCCAGATTGTTGGGGGCAATATAGTATACTGTCGATTGTTGTAAGCCGCCCAGAGTCCTTGGAGAGTGGGCGGCATAGAAATATGATTAATAAATAATAATAAAAAAATTAAGGGGAAGACAGATTTATTTAACAACCGTGTTACCAATTTAACAACTGCAGTGATTCACTTAGCAACTGTGGCAAGAAAGGTCATAACATGGGGCAGAATTGACTTTAACAAATGTCCTCCTTAGCAACGGAAACTTGGGGCTCAATTGTGGTCGTAGGTTGAGGACTACTGTACTTGAAAATTCATTAAGCCAACCACGCAACATTTGGACTTTTCCTGCTTACTCTAGAGCAGTGGTGGTGAAACTTTCAGACACCGAGTGCCTAAACTGCGTGCGTGTGCATGGCCAAACTGAAAGGTGTGTGTGCACGCGCAAACACACGCATGCACAGATATGCACGCATGTCAGGGGTGCTATTCAGCAGGTTCTGACAGGTTCTGGAGAACCGGTAGTGGAAATTTTGAGTAGTTTGGAGAAAAGGTAAATACCACCTCTGGTTGGCCCAGAGTAGGGTGGGAATGGAGATTTTGCAATATGCTTCCCCCAAGAGTGGAGTGGGAATGGAGATTTTGCAGTATCCTTCCCCAGGAGTGGGGTGGGAATGGAGATTTTGCAATATCCTTCCCCCAGGAGTGGAGTGGGAATGGAGATTTTGCAGTATCCTTCCCCCAGGAGTGGGGTGGGAATGGAGATTTTGCAATATGCTTCCCCCAGGAGTGGATTGGGAATGGAGATTTTGCAATATCCTTCCCCTCCCATGCCCACCAAGCCACACCACGCCCACCAAACCACGCCCATAGAACCGGTAGTAAAAAAAAAATTGAATTCCACCGCTGGCGCATGTGCAGCAGAGACCCAAAGACCGGCTGGCCAGTGGAGGTGGGGCATCCCAACACCGGGAGCACGGCAAGAGGTAAGATCTTTTTCTTTTGTGAGCTTCTGGTTTGTCGTTTGCAGGGAAATAGAAGCTCACGAAAGAAACGCCACAGAGATCTGACCTGGGGCGATGGCACGCTTGCCATGCATGCCATGGGTTCACCATCACGACTCTAGAGTAAGCATTTGATGAGCCCGCTGGGAGTCACCCCGGATTCTTCATTTCATTCCATTTTCTTCGTACGATCAATTACTTTTCCCAAGCTACCTGATAATGTAAAATCCTAATTTGCAGAGACATTTTGATGTTTTAAGCCCTTCCATTTGCAAAATCGTAACTCTTGCAAGGCAGCGGCAGTCTTCTGCATACTGATCTGGAAGTACAGCTCTCGGCAAACGGCAGCCACGTTTGCGGGAAGTTTCGGGGAGGCTTTGCTGGCATCTTTTAAAACTAAAACTCGATTGAGATTAAATACTTAAAGCAACATCCAATATTTACTTCCGTTTCCACCTACTTGGAATCATTTTTATATGGCTAATCCTATTTTGCAGGATGGCCCAATATATGTCAGGCATGACCATGTTTACACATGAAGGTGCAATTAAATTAATTTATTGCTAATAAAAAGTCTACGCATAAGAATCTTCTCAACTAAGGACAGTTTCTGCTTAAAATTAGATAACAGCAGGGGTGGGTTCTAAATTTTTTTACTACCGGTTCTGTGGGCATGGCTTATTTTGTGGGTGTGGCTTGGAGGTCATGTGACTAGGTGGGCATGGCTAGCTGGTCAGAGTCATTTCTGGAAGGGCCTTGCACTTACAACCAGTCCTCGCACTTACGACCCGACTCATTTGTTTGCTTTTAACACTGATCAGCTGTAGGGCGGCCCTTTGAAGCCCCGGGGCAAGAGTTTAAACAGTTTTTTTCTCTCTAGTCATCAGCTGGGACTTAGGAGGCAGCAATAGATTGGGGTGGGACCAAATAAAAGGTAAGAATAATGTGGGTGGGTGGGTGGAGAACCGGTTCGGTGACGTCATATCGTCACCGCTACCGGCTCAGCCGAACCGGACCGAACCGGGAGGAACCCACCACTGGATAACAGGCTCAATGGAATTCAAGGGGGTTGGGCTTAGTCCATTTGTGGCTATGTAGGGATTCTAGGCTGATCCCTCTTTTAACTCCGACCCCAGGTTCTGCCATTCCTTCTCTATTTGTCTGAAATGTTACAGAGTTTCCTACTTGAGCAGGGTTGGACTAGAAGATCTCCAAGGAACTCTTCCGACTCTGTTATTGTCTCTCATCATGCCCTGTAAAACAGATCCGGTCTGATCCGGCCGGATTTCACCGTTGCCTGTGAGAAGCATTTTTAGCTGCATGTTGAATCAGAAAGAAAGGAGATTGTGTGAATGAATCCTAAAGTGATTTAAAATATTAATTACTTGTGTATGCCGGAGAAAGGCGGCATACAAGTTGAACAAATAAATGAATAATTGGGGGGGGACCCTAACCGGCATCTTATATCATGGTTCATCTACAGAGAGGCAGACCAATGATCACAATATATAAAATTTACAGGACTAGATTTTTTTTCCAGGAGGAAGTTGTGAGCTGCTGCTTGCAGCTAAGTCCACTCAAGTTTCTTAAGATGATTCTTCTTGCAGGCTGGAGAAATATAAGCAATGGTACTTCGTCAAGTTGCTGCTACTTGGGGGGAAGTTATAGGCCAAGGTAAAGTAGAAGTTAGATACTGAGTGGCAACGAATGCGTACAAAAATGAAATATATAATAACACTGTGCATTAGGCCATTATTTCAAGGAGAAAAAAGGTCAACGAAATTAGGCACCTCTGCTGAAGATGCTTCCTATTGTAATGCTAAGTAATATCGGGTTACGTGAGATAATAAACTAGAGCAAGGACAAGCGTCCATCAACATTGTGTCCGATGTTAAAATTCTGCACTGGTATTGAGTGATCTTCTTTGAATGTTGGACGGCTGGTGTAAAACAGTCAACGAAGGTTGAAGAGCATCTAACTGGGGAACGCATCCAACAAAGCATACAATTTCCAAGTAGGAGTTTGCAAAAGTGTTTCAAGGTAATTAAGGATGGTGCAAAAAAATAAAGAATATTTTTAGCTTTTACAGTGGCTACCAAAAATATAAGAAGACTGATGTGTAGTGTATGGCCATGACACTGAATGATGATGGCTCCATTTATCCTATCTTTTTGGGATTGGAAACAGTTGTTTAATTTTTTTTTCCAGCCTCTGAAGGACAATATATATGTAGCCAATGATTTACACAGGCAGTCCTCGACTTATGACCGCAATGGAGCCCAAAATTTCAGTTGTTAAGCGAGACATTTGTTAAGTGCGTTTTGCCCCGTTTTACGACCTTTCTTGCCACGGTTGTTAAGAGAATCACTGTAGTCATTAAGTAACACCATTGTTGAGTCAACCCCATTAATTCTGTTGGTCAGAAGAGGGCAAACGGGGATCACGTGACTCCAGGACACGGCAATCGTCATAAATGTGAGCCAGTTGTCAAGCATTTGAAAATGTGACCATGGGGATGCTGCCATGGTCATAAGTGTGAAAAATGGTCATAAATCACTTTTTTCCAGTGCCGTTATAACTTTGAACAGTCACTAAAAGAAGTGTTGTAAATCAAGGACCATGGGTGAAATCCAGCAGGTTCTGACAGGTTCTGAAGAACTGGTAGCGGAAATTCTTTCACCAAGCCACACCCACCAAGCCATACCACGCCCACCAAGCCACGCCCACAGAACCGGTAGTAAAAACATTTGGATTTCACTACTGACAAGGACTACCTGTGTAACAAAGCAGGCATGAGTAAAAATTTGTGGTCCTTATTTGTTTTTTTGGAGGCTTTAAAGGTTTAAAAGCAAAAATAGGGCATTAAGACCTGCATGCATGATTAAAGGTAAAGGTTCCCCTCGCACATATGTGCTAGTTGTTCCCGACTCTAGGGGGCGGTGCTCATCTCCGTTTCAAAGCTGAAGAGCCAGCACTGTCCGAAGACGTCTCCGTGGTCATGTGGCCGGCATGACTAAACGCCAAAGACGCACGGAGCGCTGTTACCTTCCCACCAAATGTGGTCCCTATTTTTCTACTTGCATTTTTACCTGCTTTCGAACTGCTAGGTTGGCAGAAGCTGGGACAAGTAACGGGAGCTCACTCCCGTTATGCAGCACTAGGGATTCGAACCGCTGAACTGCTGACCTTTCGATCAACAAGCTCAGCATCTTAGCCACTGAGCCACCGTGTCCCGTATGCATGATTACATGGTCCTTATTTAGGACTGGGATGATCCTGGAAAAATTGTGCCTTTATAAAGAGATGTGTTGTTATTTTGATAGTGCATGAGGTTATAATTTTATTTATTTAGCACATGGCAAAGAGTTCATGGACAAGAGTAATCAAAGATATATAAAAGGACCCCATAACGCTATGGTACACGTATGATGGAAATATGTAATCCATTTTGTAAGATACGAGAGAATTCAAGTAGCAATATATAATTTATAGGTTACATTTTGAAATAGGTGAGATCATGAGAATGGAATGTGTTCTATACTTATTGTTGTGTTCGGCAGCTCCCGGCAACAAGGGACGCTGCCCGGGGATTGGCTAAGAGGCGTGGCCTCGTAAACGCAGCAGTATCTGTGTTTGCTATTGGTTGTGCTCTGACAGCTAGTTGGTATTTTAAGAGCTGTCATGTTACCTCAGCTTTAGCCCTGTTGTGTTTTCCAGCCTGTTGGCTCATAATAAAGGTTCTTGTTAACACCACTATCAGTCCCAGTTAATGCCTGCGCTAAGAATATAATACTTATTATTTTTTATTTTTTTATTTTTATTTTTTAAATTTGATTTATATGCCGCCCTTCTCCGAAGATTCAGGGCGGCTTACAATGCGTTAAGCAATAGCCTTCATACTTTTGTATATTTATACAAAGTCAGCTTATTGCCCCCACAATCTGGGTCCTCATTTTACCTACTTTAGAAAGGATGGAAGGCTGAGTCAACCTTGAGCCTGGTGAGAATTGAACTCGCAGTAATTGCAGGCAGCTGATGTTAATAACAGTGCTTTAGTCGGCTGCGCTACCAGGGCTTATAGATACATTAAATATACCTTTAATAATAATATATCATAATATACCTAAGTATATTAATATCTAGGACCGTGACGGCAAACCTATGGCATGTGTGCCATAGATGGCATGCCTAGCCATTTCAGTGGGCACGCGAGCTCATTTTTTGGGCCTTCTGGGCTCATTGGAAGTCGGCAAAGGGGCCGATTTTGGCCTCCGGAGGGCCTCCCCAAGCTCCTAGAAAGGCTCTGGAGCCTGGGGAGAGAGAAAAATGGGCCTACCGGGCCCACCATGCCATCATGTGCCATCACATGCCAGGAGTGGAGGGGGGGGAGCGGAGGGGTCACACGTGCATGCACAGGGGCGGGGCACATAGAATTATGGATGTGGACATGTGTCCGTGTGACACCCCCTTCCTCCCTCCCCCCCCCCCGCTCTTGCCACGTGATGGCAAAAAGGTTAGCCATCACTGATCTAGGACATTTATCCAATTAATTGCTGTATTTGTTAATCCAACTCCATGCTTGAACAGAGAGCTGGACTAGAAGACCTCTAAAGTTCCTTCCAACTCTGTTCTCCCGAAAAGAATTTGGGTAGCACGCAAAGAGTAAATTTTCAAACTGAAAGGTCTGGAATGCACCTTCATCAGCTAAAAGGAAGACCAATTTCACTCTCCAAAGATCAAAGCAGACGATATTTTACGATAGTTATAACTAGATCCGCAGCCCCGGTGAACCAGGGGCCACAACAAACTTCAGGTTATAACATTTGGGGTCGTAAAACCGGAGGGAGGGCAGAGGGAAGGGAGGGGCAGAGAAAAGGGGCATCTGAAGCGAACCGCTGGGAAAATCAGAACAGATGATAAAACAGTGAAGTTATGCTATGTTTATTTAAACTACGAAATTAACTACCAGGAGATACAGTTAAACTGTTCGGAACCCAAACAGTTTTAAAAGGAGATTAGGCAAAATTAAAGAAGAGAAGGCTATCAATGGCTAATAGACATGCTGGCTAGATATTGCCTCCAGGGTGAGAACAAAGACCCCATGAATATCAATTGGTAGTAAGCAACACGCGTAGGACTTTTGCATTATGTCTCCTGCCTATAATCTTCCCACAGGCATTTCCTTGGCTGTTCTCTAAACCCAATCCTGGAAGACTTTAGGATGCTTGCAGAGTTGAAGGTCAGAATCTTCCCAAACATCTCCCTCCATTCCCAAAAAGAACAAAGGGGGGGGGGAATCGCATTTGCAAAATTCGAACACCCTCCTCCCCACCCGTGCAAAAAAAAAAAAAAAAAAAAAGACAGAGTATTGAGGGGACAGATCAAGTGTTTCGCATATCGGACATTAATACAATTGAACATGTCCAGAAATATTTCACGAGAAGAGTCCTCCACTCCTCCGCTCGCAACAGAATACCCTATGCTGCCAGACTTGAAATTTTGGGCTTAGAAAGTTTAGAATTACGCCGCCTTCGGTATGACCTAAGCATAGCTCATAAAATCATCTGCTACAATGTCCTACCTGTCAATGACTACTTCAGCTTCCACCACAACAATACACGAGAAAATAATAGATACAAACTCAAGGTAAACCGTTCCAAACTCGATTGCAGAAAATACGACTTCAGCAACAGAGTGGTCGATGCCTGGAATGCACTACCTGACTCTGTGGTTTCATCCCAAACCCCCAAAAATGTTAACCTAAGACTGTCTACTATTGATCTCACCCCATTCCTAAGAGGTATGTAAGAGGCGTGCATAAGAGCACCAGCGTGCCTACCGTCCCTGTCCTAATGTTTCCTCTACTTGTATCTATTTCATGTATTCAAGTCATGCTTATACTTATATATATTATCTAATACGTACTCGAGAAATAAATAAATAAAATAAATAAAAACTTTGGCAACTTGAAGATGTGTGGACTTTAACTCCCAGAATTCCCCAGCCAGCAAGGGGAATTCTGGGAGTTGAAGTCCATCCATCTTTGAATCGCCATGGTTGAGAAACATCAGGATCCAGGCTAAAGAGCCCACTAAAAACAAGTAGTCCTTGATTTACAACAGCAATTAGGGCCAGAATTTCCATGGCTAAGTAAGGTAGTTGTAAAGCAAGTCACCACCTTTCTTGCTACGGTGGTTGAGCAAATCAACACCGTGACACAAATCATGCGGTTATTAAATGAACCTGGGGTCCCCCCCCACATGACTTTGCTTGTCCGCAGCTGGTTGGGAAGGTCACAAAATTGCAGTCACATGACTCCAGGATGCTGCTGTCAACCCTAAAGTTGGCCTAACTGTGGCCATTTTCTCCTTGTAGCTTTTTTCAAGGAAGGTTTCTCTTCTCACTGCTTCAGGGCTGACACAGCCTGGAGCTAAGGGGCCAGGGAGGGAGGGGTGCAGAGATAGCTGGGGTGTTGTAGCCTAAATAAAATGCTTTCCCCTGGGAATCAAGGACGTTCGGACAGATCAAGGGTGGGTTCTACTTACCTTTACTACCGGTTCGCAATGGGGCCGGGCTCGCGTGCTCGCGAATGCACAGAAGCGTTCTGATGACGGGGTTGGTGGGCGGAGCCTCCCGCCAGTTTTGCTACTGGTTCTATAGAACCAGTGCGAACCGGGGGCAACCCACCGCTGGGACAGATGTTCAAAAGGTGGAGACTGAAGTCACCTAGCAACTGAGGTACATGATGATCGGACTATGTGACTGGAGACTCTGGGTGGGAAGTGACAAAGTTTTACTTTTAATTGGGTGAAAAACCGGCGGGAACTGAAAGCAGGTTTTGCCACCAAGACTGTGCCAATTTGATAGGTCCCAATAAAACGTTCTTTGAGGAATTTGCCTGCCTCGGACTTCTTATTGAATGGGATGCATTACTTGGAACCTTGACAGCTGAAACTGTGGTCATACACGCCTTTTGCCAAGTGTCCAAAAGATCTGAGCATTTGCACATGGTAGTGCTGGTAGCCTTGGGGTGAAATACCTTTTTCATGAAGAAATATGCAGGAATAGAAGGTTATTTTCAAAACCTCACTTGAAATAGCATGTAATTTGTGGGGAGGGAGGGAGGGAGGGAGGGAGGGAGGAAGGAAGGGAGGGAGGGAGGGTATCTGTAGAAAGCTGTGAGGTGAGGGTCAGAGTGACAAAGCAGTGTCATGGTGTCACAATACAAGCCTTGCCCCTTTTCTCCATGTGCCACAAAGTTGCAAGCGGGCTGCAAAGAGTGGAGTTCGTGGTGTGCTACCAGGGGTGAAATCCAGCAGGTTCCGACAGGTTCTGGAGAACCGGTAGCGGAAATTTTGAGTAGTTCGGAGAACTGGCAAATACCACCTCTGGCTGGCCCCAGAGTGGGGTGGGAATGGAGATTTTGCAATACCCTTCCCCCAGGAGTGGGGTGGGAATGGAGATTTTGCAGTATCCTTCCCCTGGAGTCGGGTGGGAATGGAGATTTTGCAATATCCTTCCCCCAGGAGTGGGGTGGGAATGGAGATTTTGCAGTATCCTTCCCCTGCCACATCCACCAAGCCACGCCCACAGAACTGGTAGTAAAAAAAATTTGGATTTCACCACTGTACGGTAACACAACATTGTTTTGTCATTCTGATGAAAACCACAGGATTCTGGTGGAAGGGAGGGAGGGAGGGAGGAAGGAAGGAAGAAAGGGAGGAAGGAAGGGAGGGAGGGAGGAAGGAAGGAAGGGAGGAAGGGTGGGAGGGAGGGAGGAAGGAAGGAAGGGAGGGAGGGAGGGAGGAAGGAAGGGAGGGAGGGAGGGAGGGAGGGAGGGAGGGAGGGAGATAGAAAGAAGACAAAAGAAAAGGAAAAGAAAAGGAATTCCGCTGGTATTTACTTCAAATATTTAAGAAAGACCCACAAACCAAGTATGCAGCTTTTACTTAATCACAGAGTTGGCAACTGATCCAGAGGTCAGAGGCCAAGGCAAGCTGCCATTTATTTATTTATTTATTTATTTATTTATTTATTTATTTATTTATTTCTACTCAGCTGACCACCCAGGGGCCGGGACCGAAGGCCACCCTTCAACCCAGCAGTGCTGGACTAGAATCGCCTGGGTTTTTGCTCCCTTCTCGTCGAGCGAGCGAGCGAGCGAGCGTCTTCTTATAGACCTGCCATGGTTTGTGAGAGAGAGAATGAAATGTGCAATATGCAGGATGGGGCACAGCATGTTAATATTTTTAGACAAAATCGAACTTTGACATTATTGAATCTGTCTGTTCAAATTTAATCGTTCCAGGGCAGGACAACGTCTGGCTCGAGACCAGGAAAAAGGACACTGGAATGACCGCACGCTGTGCAGCAAGATGCTTAGCTGACAACATTTTTTAGAGAATGAAAAGTTATGGCACCCTCAAGCAATCAAACAAAGGACCGTGTCTACTCAAAGGTCTATCGCGGAGAGCTCCAAAATTTGGATTAATTTTATGCTGTAGGGATTCTGCCAACAGTCTCTATGGCAAAGCAGTGTAATGAAATACAATCTGTATTTTGCCATTTGCCCAGAAGTGTGCATTCACCATGTCTTGAGTGTCTTTTCTAATGGTGGAGTGTTTAAATCAGTGGATCTGAAGCCAATTTAATTTGTGCATTTGTTTCATAGGACTGCTAAAGGGTGGGGGGGGGGAATACACAGAAAGAAAGAAAAAACAACAACCCTTGATTATTCCATGATCTGTTAAAACTGAATGGCTTTTCACTGTTGTGTTTAAGGAGATTCTTAGTCATCCGGGTCAGAGTTGTTCCCAAAGGTGCTTGTTTGAAAGGATTTTCCTTGTTTTTCCTTGAAGATGTTTCGCTTCTTGACTAAGAAGCTTCTTCAGTTCTGACGTCAGGATGAAGGAAAAACAAAGGAAGCCCAGTTGCCTTTTGAAATGGCTCCTTTGGTTTTCATGGTTGTGCTTTGCTTTGGAAGACTTGGCTGCATTAAGAGGGCAGGAATCCCCAACCATGGCAACTTTAAGACTTACGGACTTCAACTCCCAGGATTCCTCAGCCAGTCATGCTGCAGGTTGGATACCATACTGGCTGGCTGAGGGATTCTGGAAGTTGAAGTCTGTAAGTCTTCAACATTACGAAGGTTCACGAGCTCCGTATTAGTTAGTGCATTCTTAATACGTCATAGCTTGCATGCAAACTTAATTCCTTCTACATCTGCTAGAACTGACCTCTCATATCTCCTAATGCAGAATGTCAGCAGATCTAGAGGAAACTAGGTTTGAGTTTGTTTGGCTGATCTCTTTTATCTATCATCTCTGTCTCTTCTGCCTTGCTCAAATCTATAAGCAACAGAACTGTAGCTTAAAAATTGATACTCAGTGTGTTTTCAAGGTATGCTATACTGGGTGAAGATGGTCTCATGGTCTACCAGGGCAGGAATAAGACCTTGTGACTTGCTGATGTTACTGGGCTACAATGCCCATCATTCCCTACTATTGACCACCATGCTCAGAGATATATTTAGAGGTCTATGGAATTCCTTCTCCCAATCTAGAGCTTGCTGAGAGTCAATTTTTCAGCAATTACTTATAATCATAACACAGGAGTTAAGATGTAGGATTGTGCAATGCAGGCAGATGGAACAGCCCTGAGTCTTTTTCATTTAATACATCATGCATTTTCTATAATAATAAAGCTTAGAGAATTTAGTGCAAATCTACAGATTGGCCAACATATTCTAAACCTTGAAAAAATAAAATACACGTGATAGATTAATATGGATATGATAAGCCTAAGAAATCTTTAAAAATATGCAGGCTGTCAACCTTTCTGCTGATTTTCAAGAAATCCAACTGTGATGGAGAACACAGTATTTTTCCTTCCAATATATAGTACTTCATACCATCTTCACCTTTATCCATTCCTGTTGAGGGTTTTTTTTCTCCTAGTTAGATACAACTCTGCAGTTTATGAAATACTTATCGTGTCTAAAAGAGGGATTATTATTCATGGGCTTCACACTCATTTATGATGCCATCTTATAGGGGCTAACTGCCATTAAACTCGGAGTAAGATTACACTCCTTGTTTACCTATTTGCATTATTCCTCCCATATCTATCTAAGGAGTTCTTGACGAGGGTTATTCCATTTTACCCTCATGATAATTCTGTATAATAGGTGAGGTTGACAGACAACTTTAATGCTGAATAGTTCTTAAATACCGTACCTTACACATTAATATCTGCAAAACTATTATTAGGACACTAATCTTCAAGGTCTTAAGGAAATGTTGTCAAACCTAAACCAACATCATAATCCTTACTTATTTGAAACTGCAATAGTCGGCTAAACTTTCCAAAAGATTGTGAAACAGACTGTGGCTCAATAGCTTGGCCACACCTCAGAAGTTCAACTGTGATGCCATATAGGTAGTCCTCGACTTATGACCATAACTGAGCCCAAAACCTCTGCTGCTAAGTGAGGAATTTGTTAAGTGAATTTTGTCCCATTTTAAGACCTTTCCTGCCACTGCTGTTAAGTGAATCACTGCAGTGTTAAGTGAATGTGGCGTCTCCAATGACTTGGCTTGTCAGAAGGTTGCAAAAGGGGATCACATGACCATGGGACATGGCAATCGCCATAAGTACGAGTCGGTTGCCAAATATCTGAATTTTGATCATGTCACCACGGGGATGCTGCAACAGTCATTGGTGTGAAAAATGACCATAAGTTGCTTTTTTAAAGTACTGTTTTAACTTTGAATGGTCGCTGTTGTAAATTGAGGATTATTTGCCTTACCTTTGAAATCTTTCCGGAAGTTATTATTGTATGTTAACAATACTGACTACCCTGTTTCCCCAAAAATAAGACCTTCCCGGATAATAAACCCAATCAGGCTTTTGAGCGCATGTGCTAATATAAACCCCTCCCCCAAAAATAAGCCCTTGCCAAAAATATTTAAATGCCGATCCCCGCCATTTCCTCTGGTTAGGGTTAAGGAGAAAGAGCTGGAAATCAGGTAAGACGGCAAGAGGAGCCCTGTCTTGTTCCACGTGCCCCAAAATAATAAGACCTCCTCGAAAATAAGGCCAAGCGCTTATTTCAGGGTTCAAAAAAAATACAAGACAGGGTCTTATTTTTGGGGAAACAGGGATCTCCAACCTTGGCAAATTTAAGCCTGGCGGACTTCAACTCCCAGAATTCCCCAGCTTTGCTGATTCAGCCAGTTCGCACCTATTCAGGACAACTGGTTGTTAACTTTCTAAGCAGTTCAGAGAACCAGTTGTTGGAAGAAATCCTACTTTGTTTTTTTCCACTTTACAGGGCTAATCCTGTAAGGAATTACAACATTCTGGTGTTGTTTCTAGCCTAATCTTTATTGCCCTGCTTACAGAAACTGCCTCTCTGGTTAATCTTTATTGCACTGTAACAGCTAAGGCGTTACAACGTGAGTGACATTGAGTTGGCCATGCCCACATGGTCACATGACTACTGAGCCACGCCTACCCAGCTGGTCATTAGGGCAGAGAACCGGTTGATAAATTATTTGAATCCCACCACTGTTGATACCCCTGCTATAGAAAGTTGCTTTAGTCTGCCAAGATTTCTGTCTATAGGTAAGCAACAATAAAGAAACCATTCGGAAGTTATCTCGGGCCATTCTTGGTTCCTTTGGTCCTAACAACTGCTGATTATAAAGCCAAAGTCCAAATCTTGTTTGTCCAACATTGTTCATAAGCAGGAACTTATTACTTGGTACTTCCTATCATCAGCTGATTTTTTTTAAAAAAAATTGTTAGCTTCTGTAGCAATAATGCATGGCTGTGAAGTTATCAGGCCAGATTGCCTCTCCCTTTTGCAAATTAAGAATAGCTCGCTGGAAGGCTGCCCAAATAAGTCACATATTTGTACATAACAATGTTCACGCCATGTGACAGTAATTGAAATGAAGTGAAAAGGCTTGAAAGCAAGCCAGAAAGGAAATTTGATAGGGTCATCCGGGCAAACACTGCCGGCTGATATGTTCCATATGAACGTGCTATCCAATGTAAGCAGTGCAAATGCCTTGGAAGAACAAAGATATCTTCCATCCACTCGGTGAAAGCCTTGTTGGGTGGCCTGAAGCCGAGAGTTTCTCCGTTTCTTGTACAAAATGCTCAGAACGGACAGGAACTTACAAAGATGGATCATCCAGAAACATGGAAGGAACCCTGAACGAGAAGCAACTGTTTTGCATACTAGCAATAGCACTTAGACTTACCGTGATTCCCCCAAAATAAGACTGGGTCTTATATTAATTTTTGCTCTAAAAGACGGATTAGGGCTTATTTTCTCCTTAGGTCTTATTTTGGGGGAGGGGAAACAATATTAAATGTCTCCGTCTGCTGACGATCTTAACTGGGGCTTATTTTTGGGGTAGGGCTTATATTACGAGCATCCTGAAAAATCATGCTAGGGCTTATTTTCCAGTTGGGTCTTATTTTCAGGGAAACAGGGTATATACCGCTTCCTAGTGCTTTACAGCCCTCTCTAAGCGGTTTACAGAGTCAGCCTATTGCCCCCAACAATCTGGGTCCTCATTTTACCCACCTCGGAAGGATGGAAGGCTGAGTCCAACCTTGAGCTTGGTGAGATTCGAGCTGTCAAATTGCAGGCAGCCATCAGTCAGCAGAAGAAGCCTGCAGTACTACACTCTAACCACTGCGCCTCATAGAAACCTGATTATAGGAAGACACAGTAAAATTATAAAGCAATGACATTTGGGACAGGACCCAAAGGTGCTTTTTTTCAAGAGGCAACTGGACTTTCTGGTTTTTCTTTGAAGACCTTTCACTTCTCATCCAAGAAAGCTTCTTCAGCTCTGGCTGGATGATGGGGAATGGAAGGATTTATATTCCTTGCAGACAGCTGGCCATTTGCATACTTTTAGCGAGTTGTTAAGGTCACCTGGAGGTTCATCTATGTTCTCAGGGTCCCCTGAGTGGAGTCTTCTTGGAATTGTTGAAAGGACTGTGTTGTAGATTAGAGGTAGATGATTTCGTATCCCTCCCCCTCTGTTGAGAGAGGGCTGTTCAATTGCAACATACTGTAGATGGTCTCTTTGACCCCTCTTTCAAACCAGCGGTCCTCTCTGTCCAAAATGTGGACTTTGCTGTCTTCAAAAGAGTAGCCTATTCTATTCTATTCTATTCTATTCTATTCTATTCTATTCCCTGATGCTGTTGGAAAACAGCTGAAAAGAGGAAGTAAGACAATTAAATAAGGCAGATTCTGTAACTTAGCTAAATCCTTAGCAGCTGTTCCAAAAATGCCAGAGTTTGTCCTGGATATGTTCTAGATTCACATGTGATGAAGAGCAAAGTACAAAAGCTTGTCTTGAGTTGAACTGAGTCTGTAGTAGATACAAAGGTCCATGTGATTTTTCTTGGCAATAGTAAGGATTAATAGTAAGTGGTGTCTATACTCATACAGTACAGTTTGGTCCGTTCTTCTGAACAATCAAGAACATTTCATTATAGATGAGGAAATTTACACACCAGAAATGAAAGCTATTGTGGTTCTCCTTGAGCATTCTCAATGCCATCATTCTTCCTACCACCCCTGATATTCAAAAGTCTAGATATGGAGGTAAGGAACAATGCAGGCAAGGCTAGAGAAAACCTTTTACGTCAACATAGATTACATGCTTTCCAAGGCCATCAAGAGAATGTCCGAGAGACACTGCTGACTTGTAAAGGGAAGAGGAAAACACTCCGAAAATTTAAACAGTGGATAAAGCCGAGAATTGAAAGCATGAAACACAGACCTGTATCAAGACTGTATATAGCTGCAGTGAATATATTGAATGTATATCGCTTCATTTTCATATGAACAAAAACAAAGACTAATCTTGTAAAAAACCTGACATCTTTCTGCTAAACAAACCAAGTTCTGAATAAGCCAACATACAAAGCCTCAGATACAAAGCCTGACAGCTATCCTATCACATCGAAATTGGCCAACTCCTATCCCATCGAAGAAGAGCATACATTTTAAGACCAAGTATTGCTGAAATTACTCATCCTCTTGCAATCCTGCTGCCCGTTGATTGTTGCCAATCCCTTGATCCAATATTAGGAGCAATATCCCGATGACTCAGTTGACTTAGATGATAAAATGGTTGCTTCACTGAGCGGGACCTCCTGTACCACCACTGGTTGTTCCTGTACCAGTTCTTGTCCAAATCCTTCCGCTGTTGTTGAAACAGTCACAGATCTCTGATACCACCTACCTGCTTCTTTGTCTATCTAACGAATATGATAAGAACTATAGGAATGGCAGAACCTGGGAATGGAGTCAAAAGAGGGACCAGCCTAGAATCCGTATGAAGTCACAAGCAAACTGAGTCCAATTGCCTTTATTTAGTGCTGCTGACCCTTTTCTAACTCAAAATCAGGCGCTGACTACCCTGTTTCCCCGAAAATAAGACCGGGTCTTATATTAATGTTTGCTCCAAAAGACGCATTAGGGTGTATTTTTTGGTTAGGTCTTATTTTGGGGGAAATACGGTACTAAATGCATCCATCTAGCTGACAATCTTAACTGGGGCTTATTTTGGGGGTAGGACTTATATTATGAGCATCCTGAAAAAATCATGCTAGGACTTATTTTCTGGTTGGGTCTTATTTTCAGGGAAACAGGGTATTAGTTGAGAAGATTCCTGTGCATGGGCTTTAAGCAATGAATCGGCTTAATTAAACCTTCACATGTGGACCTGATCTTTTGTGCCTGATAGGAATAAAAGCAAACATATTGCTTTCTTCACTCTGTGCAAAGTATGCACTTCCTTCAGACTCAGGTATCCTCCAGCAACCAAACGGCACATAGGTTTATAATTAGTCTAACGATAGAAGGAGTTGTAAAATGGACACCTCCCCCCCTTCTCCTTCAGAACAGTCCAAATTTAGACCTCTATGCACACTTTGCAGCATGCCTAGGAGCTACCTTCGAGGATTCTGACTACCAACCGTGAAATCTGTTCCTATGACAAGGTAAGCAATCTGTGTGGGAATATGCTGCTGAGATTCAGCTGTTAGCCCAGGATGCAACTTGGAATGAAAGAGGCTTAATTGATCAGTTCAGAGAGGGATCATCAGAGGAAATATAAAATGGATTTATATGTCGAGGTGCCCCTTAGACTATGATAGCAGGAACTGGACTCTACATGGATAGCAATGGAAGTTTGAGGAACTGTGACAAATCTTCCTTCCTTCCTTCCTCCCTCCCTCCTCTCCTCCCTTTCTTTCTCTCCTTTTTCTTTCTTCCTTTCTTTCTCTCTTTTTTCTTTCTTTCTTTCTCTCCTTTCTTTCTTTCTCTCCTTTCTTTCTCTCCCCTTTCTCTTTTTCTTTCTTTCTTTCTTTCTTTCTTTCTTTCTTTCTTTCTTTCTTTCTTTCTTTCTTTCTTTCTTTCTTCTCCTTCCTCCCTTCCTTCCTCCCTTCTCTGTCCTCTGAGACTTTAAAAGTTGAAGCAATGTAGAGGGAACCTAGTGGAACCCCACTACCTACCTAAGAAAATTGTGCTGAAAGGCATACAAGGCCTGTATTGGTATTGTGGAAAACCTGATTTTTTGGGATATGAAAGCTTTGTTATGTTGTACCATGCAAGGCACCATGGAAGCGGATGACTTAAATGTTCCAATGCTGGTTTGTTGGGGGAAATGAAGTAATAATAATAGAATCGTAAGACTGGAAGATTTTCTGGTCCAACCCCTGCCCAGGACAGGAGTTCTTATACCATTCTGGACAAATGGTTGTCCAATCTTTTCTTGAAAACCTCCAGCGATGGAGCGCCCACAACTCAACAGGAAAGCAGTCCTCACTATCAGGAAATTCCTCCTTATCTTCAGGTTGGATCTCCCCATGATGAGCTTCCACCCATTGCTTCAACTAGTCCAGGGTCTGAGGATTGGGAGGCTGGGGCAACCAGAAACTGAATGAAGCTCAAATGCATTTATATGCATGCTGGCAAGGAGAGAAGCAACTTAGAACTAAGGAGAAATTTCCTGACAGTGGGAACAATTCATCAGTGGAACCACTTGCCTCCAGAAGTTGTGAATGCTCCAACACTGGAGGTTTTTAAGAAGATGTTGGATAACCATTTGTCCGAAATGCTATAGAATTTCCTGCCTAAGCAGGGGATTGGACTAGAAGACCTCCAAGGCCCTGGAGAGAGCAAAAACACCCCCCACCCCCACCATGGTGCAGGAGGCCGACTAGGCCATGCCCACCATGGCCACGCCCACCCACCCGTCTTCTGCCTTCTTCTGGGGACTCCTGGTAGGGGTGGGGTGGGGGTGGGTGGGGCCAGCCAGGAGTGGGATTTGGGGGTTTACCGAACTGCACAGAATCTTAGCTAGAAGTTCTTCTGAACCCCTACGAATCCCCAGCAGCCCACCCCTGGCCCTAACCCATCTCAATAAAAGGAGGAGGAGAAAGAGTCGTATTTTTACTTCTTGTTTCGCTCAAGATGCAAACTTTTATCAGCTTCAATAAATTCCGGGGGGGTGGGGGGGCTATTTCAGGGGTGAAATGTAAAATTTGTTACTAACGGTTCTGTGGGCATGGCTTGGTGGGGAGGGGTGTTAATGTGACTGGGTGGACGTGGCCAACTTTTTTTTTTTTTAACTTTTCAAAGCATTTTTTCTAATGCTTTGAAAAGCCTCTGCCGATCAGGCAACTCAGCTGGGATTGTCAGAGAGGCTTTTTAAAAAATGCCTCTCTGCCAATCAGGGAACTCAGCTGGGATTGTCAGAGACTTTTCAAAGCATTTTTTTTACCACTCTTCGGCCAAGAGGTTGCAAAAAAAAAATGCTTTGAAAAGCCTCTGATGATCCCAGCTGAGCCACAGGATCATCAGAAGTTTTTTTTTTAAAAAACTTTTAAAAGCATTTTTTCGTCGGAAGAGATGGTAGAAAAAATGCTTTTAAAAATTAAAAAAAAAGCCTCTGATGATCATGAGGCTCAGCTGGGCATGGGGGGTGGGGGGGCGCAGGGATTTTTGCTACCGGTTCTCCGAACCACCCACCGCCATCGCTACCGAATCGAGCGATCCGACCCGAACCGGGAGCATTTCACTCCTGGGCTATTTCCAACAACACCGACGCAGAAGTTCCTTGTTCATTCATCCTGACTCACGAATTGAAACCAAACAGGCAAGGAACAACACGTTGGCATGCAAGAAAAAAGGTACACTTGGATCCATCCTTACCCCTAGCCGAATTAAAGCAAATCCATCTCTTGGGGAAGAATTAAAGGCACACAGTTGTCACAACTCATTAGTATGTCACAATGAATGCCAAGAAAGAAAGAAAGAAAAAAACCCTCGAAACCATCTCAGTAAAAGGAAGATGTTCGGATATGCCGCTTCTGACGTGAATGCCCTCTTCTCTTTCTTCCCATCATGCCTTTTTTCCAATTTCAGAAGGTTGTTTTTTTTTTAAAGCAACAACAACTGTCCTCCCTTGCTATGATTACGGCAGTGAACTCTCCTGGGGAACATACAAGCAATTCCCTTGTCAACTTCTTTCATCTCCGTTTGAACTGGAGAAGGATAACAGCAAGCTACTCGGCCGAATGTCATGTGCCAAAGACTATTTATCAATGTCACGTCCGCTTGTGCCTTTATCCAGGTCATTTGATTGACGCTAAGTAAGTAGATGGCCGTACGTACACAGGGAAAAAACTTAGCTTCTCAAACTGGCTGAAGGGAAAAAAAAAAAAATAATAATTGCCAGCAATTTTTCAACCAGCCATGGGAATTGTTTACATTTCTCATTGGGAAGAACGACGGTTCTTAAAAGCAGATCAGTTTCTAATTTTTCTAATAATATCTGTTTGATTTGTCGTACGGTTTGATATGAAATTTTCTCATGACGGATGGCTGTTTTGACTGCCCATTCTTTTATGAGATTAGATTAATTGGATTATTCCGTTTTTAACTTTATCATCGAAACTGCATAGGCTAGAGCCCTGGGAATATATAAATACATGTAAAAAGTAATAAATGCATTTTTTTAAAAAAACACACACACATCCTAAATTTTAAAACTGAAAACGAGTCCTATTTTCATGCTTGCTCCAGTTCTTTATACCTTATTTCTTCTCTAGTCTGAGGCTGTATTAAATATAAGCTCAATTCACCCAAAGAGTAACGCTTAATTGCTTACAACAAAGACTTTCCTCTTTTTTTCTCTCTCTTTGCATTTGCATGTCTTATGATTAGAAAGTGTGTTTGGGTGTTTGTGGGGGAGATAGAATAAATCATTTCCTGTAGTACAACTGTGAAACCTGGTTTCCTTCAGATGTGCTGGACATCCAAGATTAGACTGGCCCCTACCCTACTGTTATTGGGGGTTTTTTCCCCCTGGGCGGGGGGGACTACAAAAAAAATGGCTATGATACAGGAAGCAGATGCCCCTAATATGAAAGTGTGTTGATTGCTTATTGGAAAGTTTTGTTTGTTCCCTTGTAATCTGTTTTTGTTCTTACTATATTTTTATCTTTTTACCTGTTCAGAAGCTTTTCACTCTACAGCCAGCCAAATGAAGCCCCCTCCCCATACACACACACACACACACATAGTGGTGAAATCCAATTTTTTTTACTACGGGTTCTGTGGGCGTGGCTTGGTAGCCGTGGTGTGGCTTGGTGGGTGTGGCAGGGGAAGGATACTGCAAAATCTCCATTCCCATCCCACTCTGGGGCCAGCCACAGGTGGTATTTGCCGGTTCTCCGAACTGCTCATAATTTCCGCTACCGGTTCTCCAGAAACTGTCAGAACCTGCTGGATTTCACCCCTGCATGCAAACATTTATACATATATAAAGGTAAAGGTTCCCCTCGCACATATGTGCTAGTCGTTCCTGACTCTAGGGGGCGGTGCTCATTTCCGTTTCAAAGCCAAAGAGCCAGCGCTGTCCGAAGACGTCTCCGTGGTCATGTGGCCGGCATGACTCAACGCCAAAGGCGCACAGAACACTGTTACCTTCCCACCAAAAGTGGTCCCTATTTTTCTACTTGCATTTTTTACGTGCTTTCGAACTGCTAGGTTGGCAGAAGCTGAGACAAGTAATGGGAGCTGTTACGCGGCACTAGGGATTCGAACCGCTGAACTGCCAACCTTTCGATCGGTAAGCTCAGTGTATATATACACACACACACACATGTATAGACACATACATACATATATATGTATATATATATATCAATTTTCTTATCTATCTATCTATCTATCTATACACACACACACACACACACACACACACATATATATACATATTTGTGTATATTATACACGTGTATATATCCTGCTCAAAAAAATAAAGGGAACACAAGCAGAAGACATCCGCGATCTGAGTGAATGAAAGAGCCTTATTAAATACTTTGTTCTTTACATACAGTAGTTTATACACTGCTCAAACAACTAAAGGGAACAGAAAACTACTGTATGTAATGAACAAAGTATTTAATAAGGCTATTTCATTCATTCAGATCTCGGATGTCTTCTGTTTGTGTTCCCTTTATTTTTTTGAGCTCTCTTACTAGACTCTTACTACTCTTACTTACTCTTACTTACTACTCTTACTTACTCTTACTAGCTCTCTTACTTACTTACTACTCTCTTACTCTCTTACTAGAACCGATGATGTTACCTAGTTTGATAATGAAACATGGGCAAAAAAACAATAAGCCCTTCCCATCCTACTCTACCCCAACTTCCACAGGGAGTCAATCAATATAGAGATGTAAAGAAACAAGTTTTCATATACTCTTTTTTGATTCTCTGGGTGTGAAAAAGTGTCCACGTAAAATCGGGATCCAAAAAATGTGACCTACTGCTCCACAGAACGGAGCCACATTCAGATCTGATTCGACGACTTGTTCATTCTCACGGAGCCTGACAATGTTAAACCAGAAAAAAGAAAATGAAAAAGTTTTGCCTAATCTTAGCTATTACAACTTCATCCCGAATCATTACAACCGAAATTAATGTCCATATGTAGGAGAGTTTTCAATTGCTAACAATGAGATTAATTAAAAAAGACCCTAATCCACATGTTAAAAATTAATCATCAACTAATTTGCGCTAACAGGAGGGGAGACCGTGCAACCATTTTTCAATATGGTAATCTTTTTTTTAAAATTTCATGTCATCCTTGCATCAAAAGCAGCTAGAAAACAGATACATTTAGCATTTCCTACACAGAAAGATGCAACCAACTAAATCAGACCTCACCAATGGAAACTTCCAGGTTTGAACATGATTAAAAAGGGAATATGGACATTTCCCAGCAAATAAAAATTGAAAACAAATTTATAAGTATATCACCATTAGCTTTTTGTCTGTCTCATCACTCTCTGCTTCTGAAAAGGCGGTCCTTATAACCCATGTTAGATAAGAGACAAATGAAGAATTCCATGAAAAAGGAAATTGCTAAAACTAAGAAGCATATGAAGTATTAATTATTATTTGGTCACAACCAATTAAATGTGGGTTCATGGATTTGACCACCTGCTTTTTCATCAATTAATCTGGCCGTGAGGGTCTGGATGGGAGTCAACAGGCTCAGACTTAACCCAGACAAGACCGAGTAGCTGTGGGTATTGCCTCCTAAAGACTATGTTGATTGTCCATTCTTGGTTCTGGGGTGGGGGAGAAATTGTCCCCCTCAGAACGGGCTCGCAATTTGGGTGTCCTCCTAGACTCACAGCTAAGATTAGAGCAACATCTGTCAGCTATGGCTAGGGGGACCTTTGCACAGGTTCGCCTGGTGCACCAATTGCGACCCTACTTGGATCAGGAGGACCATTTTTCACACTTATGACCATTGCAGCATCCCCATGGTCACGTGATCAAAATTCAGATGCTTGGCCATTGACCCAACTGTATGATGATTGCAATGTCCCTGGGACATGTGATGATCTTTTATCACCTTCTGACAACCAAAGTCAATGGGGAAACCGGATTCACTTAACCACCGTTACTGACCTACTGTAACAACTACAGTGATTCACTTAACAACCGTTGTAAGAAAGATCATAAAATGGGACAAAGCTCACTTAACAACTGTCCTGCTTAGCAACTGAAATTTTGGGTTCAATTTAGCTAAGTTAGCTTAATGATTGGTTAAGCAATTTAGTTTATTGTTAAAAGTCAATAGAAATACCTTGTGATCTGCTCTGGGAAGTCGGGGAGGGGGAGGGGGGTTGGGTGGGAGGGTTGTGGGGAAATTGTGTTTGTTTTAAAACTTTTTCAATAAAAAAAAAGAAATTTTGGGTTCAATTGTGGTTATGAGTCAAGGATTACCTGCATAATGCATGCTTTATATAAGCAAACCACTCTATATGTGTGGCCCCGTTGGGATGCTCCAGATTCAAATCCCACTTGGCAGTGAATTTAATTGGGTGATCTTGAAATAGAGCCCTAGTGCACAAATGGTTAAAGCGCAAATTTTGCCCACGGCCTGGAGTTCAATCCTGACGGAGCCTTCCAACCTTTTGAGATCGATAAAATGAGGACCCAGATGGTTGGGGGCAAGAGCTGACTCTGTAAACTGCTTAGAGAGGGCTGGAAAATACTATGGAGTGGTATCAGGGGTGGGTTGCTGGGGGTTTGCGAGAACCTCTAGCTGAGATTCTGTGCAGGTTTGGAGAACTCCCAAATCCCACTCCTGAACTGGCCCCGCCCACCCCGCCCCTCCCAGGAGTCCCCCCACGGCCTGTTTTGGATGCAGGTAAGTGTAGGGCGTGTGCGGAGGCTCAGGGAGGGTGAAAAACGGGACTACCCGAAGTTCAGGAAGGCCGGAAATGGGCCCATTTCCAGCCTCCAGAGGGCCTCTGGAGCCTGGGGAGGCCATTTTTGCCCTCCCAGAGGCGCGAAGAAAGCCTCCAGAACCCAGGTAGGGCAACACCCCCCCCATGATGCAGGAGGCCGACTAGGCCACGCCCACCCAGCAACTGGGCAGAGAACCCCTTGCTAAAATTTTTGAAGCCCACCCCTGAAAGGTACATAAATATTGCTGCTATTGTTATTGCTATCTTGGCTTAGTTGTTCTATCTTGCAGGTTAATTCAAAAGATGATTGAGAGATCTTTTAAGCGAGCTTGACCTGCTTTTTTTGTTTTTTTTTAAATTTGATTTATATGCCGCCCTTCTCCGGAGACTCAGGGCGGCTTACAATGCGTTAAGCAATAGCCTTCATACTTTTGTATATTTATACAAAGTCCGTTTATTGCCCCCACAAACTGGGTCCTCAATTTACCTACCTTAGAAAGGATGGAAGGCTGAGTCAACCTTGAGCCTGGTGAGAATTGAACCTGCAGTAATTGCAGGCAGTTGGTCTTAATAACAGGGTGCTTTAGACCACTGTACTACCAAGGTTTGCATTCTAACACCCTACTGATTCTCATACTTGGCTGTTTTCTGTGTCTCGAAATGTTTGAGTTTTCCAGTCTAAAGATAATGTGTATAACTCAAGATCTAGTTGTATATTAGCGTCTACATGTTTGGCCAACAGTCCATCAATTATCTTGAAGGCCCTGGATATAGGAATTTGGGTCAAGTAACATGACATTGTCACAGAACGCATTCCCATTGTGGTTCCCACCAAATTCTCCTCTGCCTGAAGCAACGGGCGTTGGCTACAATGCATATTTTGTCTAAGGACATGACAAAAATTCATTCAGATCTGAACCTTGAGGAATTCAAAACGGGATCAGAAGACTCGCCAAGAAAAGACGAGAAATCTCTCTCTACACAAAACCAGAATTGTCTTCGTTCTTAAAATATAAATCCCTCCCACTGTTATCAGGCTGATAATGGGATTGAATTAGAAGATTTTAACATTCTTGGAAGAAGCCGAGCTTTAGAAAAGCATGAAGAAACTTTTGAACAATTGGGAAAAGTCTCTCCAATATTTGAGGGGCTGCCACAGAGAGGAGGGGGTCAAGCTATTTTCCAAAGCACCCGAAGGCCAGACAAGGAATAATGGATGGAAACTAATCCAAGGAGAGATTCAACCTGGAAATAAGGAGACACTTTCTGACAGTGAGAACAATCAACCCATGGAACAGAAGTTGCCTTCGGAAGTTGTGGGAGCGTCATCACTTGAGACTTTCAAGAAAAGATTGGACTGCCATTTGTCAGAAATGGTATAGGGTCTCCTGCTTGAGTGTGGGGTTGGACTAGATGACCTATAAGGTCCCTTCCAACTCTGTTAATCTGTTACATCTGATATTTTCATGGATATTATTCATGCCCCCTCCACTTACACAAACACACATACAGATGCTCCAGCAACAAAACAGAAGTGGCTTGTCATTGACTTTTTCCAGGATTTACCCCCCCGCCCCTTTCCAAACTAAACACGTACAGAAGTTATGGTGGCTGAAAAGAATGGAGAAAAAATGGAATGTCCTACTTGGAAGAAACAGAAGATTCTTGTTAGGAGAGCAAATATGCCATATTTCATTCAGGGAACAATGCTGATTAGCTTTAACTAAACAATTATCTATTTTATTTAGCTTTCCTGCTTGCTTGCAACACAGATCATAAAACAACACAGAGTTAGAGTTGGAAATGACCATTGAGGTCATTCAACCCACTTCCTTGCAACAAGGCAAAAATCCAAATAAAAACATCCTCCGCAGATGTTGTCCAGCCTCCACTGGGATACATCCAGCAAATGGAAGCTTGTCACCTTCTGGATAATTGGTCCACTGCTGACCTATTCTAACTGCTCCGCAAAGCGTGAAGAATCAGGACCACACGTTAAGCTCCAGTTAGGCTGATTTATTGCTCATGTCTATACACAAGAATCTAGTCAACTCACAGTCAACACTCAATTGGCGCTAGATAAAGAGTTAATGGAATTCAAGACACATCCAGTTCTTGAGGGACCTTTGGAAAGTCAAGAACCCCTCACTTCAGGGGAAAGAATATTCTACCACTTGGTGTCAGGTACAAAGAATCAGGACCATGCATTAAACTCTGGTCAATCTGATTGACTCATGCCTACACACAAGAATCTAGTCTACTAACAGGCAGTGCTACTTTGGCACTAGATACGAGTTAATGGAATTCAAGAGGGGTTGAACTTAGACTGTTTGTGGGAACTTAATGATTCTAGGCTGATGACTCTCTTGATTCCACCCCCACCCCCCACCCCAGGCTCTGCCTCTTCTTCTTCTATATCTAGGAGAATTTCTCCCAGTATTCAACTTGAAGTAAAGGTTCTCCTTGCACATATGTGCTAGTCGTTCCCGACTCTAGGGGACGGTGCTCATCTCCGTTTCAAAGCCGAAGAGCCAGCGCTGTCCAAAGACGTCTCAGTGGTCATGTGGCCAGCATGACTAAATGCCAAAGGTGCACAGAACACTGTCACCTTCCCACCAAAGGTGGCCCCTATTTTTCTACTTGCATTTTTTACGTGCTTTCGAACTGCTAGGTTGGCAGAAGCTGGGACAAGTAACGAGAGCTCACCCCGTTACGCGGCGCTAGGGATTCGAACCGCTGAACTGCCGACCTTTCGATCGACATGCTCAGCATCTTAACCACTGAGCCACCACGTCCCTTACAGTATTCAACTAAGATCTGCCTTTTTATCACTTAAATTTATTGTTTTGCGGCTGCGTCCTGTAATGATACAAGAGATCACAGCCTTCTTCTGTGTGACTTCTCTTCCTATACTTGACAGTATGTACAAGCATATCGCCCTTCAGCTGGTAACAGGTGTCTTTAAAAATACCTGCAATTGTCTCCTCTTGTTTGCAGAAGACAAGGCGGTCTGACAAGGGGATGGAGAGAGAGTGAATGCCACTGCTTTCTTTGTTCCTTATGCACCATCTTCACGTATTTCATTTACTGTACAGCTCTGGGATGCACATATGTTCAAACAGCTGATGCCTCATATGACATTCTGTCTCCTTACTGCATCTTTACATGCTGTTCCGGATAGTTTTAAAAGATAACATTTCTTTCTCCTCCACTTCCCCTAGTTATGAGTGAATTAATAGCTTTATTGGGAGATAAATGGAAGCAAGAGCGTAGTCAGTAGCTTAGCCCTGTATCCGAAGCATTTTTTTTAAAGTACAATATTTGCAAATATAATTAGTTTGGTCATGAGATGGAGAGAATTAGACTGTGCAATTTTGCAGTTACTTCTTTTGACATTTCTTTTGCATTTTCTGCCATGGACAAAATTAATAATATTCAGACTACAGATAGTCCTCAAATTAGGGTCACAATTAAATTTGTCTTGGTAAGCAAGGAGGTTGTTAAGTGAGTCATGTGTTATTTTATGACCCCTTTTTGCCATGGTTATTTATTTATTTATTTATTAGATTTATATTGCTGCCTATTCGCCCATGGCGACTCAAGACGGCTTACGGAATATAAAAAACCACATTTAAAAAACTAAAACCCATAAAAAAATCAAATAAATTAATGTAATAAAATCACCTCCCTCTGATCCCTACCCGCCCCAGAGACAGCCAATCACACGAGCCATTTAATGGGCTCCATCCCACTCTGGGTTTCTTAGGCCCGCTGGCAGAACCAGGTCTTCAGCGCCTTCCAGAAGAGAATTAGGGTGGGGGCCGTTCTAATCTCTTGGGGGGATGATGTTCCAGAGAGAGGGAGCCACCATGGAGAAGGCCCTTCTTCTGGGTCCCAGGAGGTGTATCTCTCTTGGGGATGGGACCCGCACCATTCCCTGCCTCCCCGCTGTAATGGGTCAGGTACAGGGGTGAAATGCTCCTGGTTTGGACCGGATCGCCTGATCCGGTAGCGATGGCGGCGGGTGGTTCGGAGAACCGGTAGCAAACTCCATCTGCACCCCCATGCCCAGCTGAGCCGTGCAATCATCAGAGGCTTTTTATTTTATTTTTAAAAGCATTTTTTCTACAACTTCTTCAGCCGAAAAAAATGCTTTTAAAAGTAGAAACAAAGCCTCTGCCAATCAGGCAAGTCAGCTGGGATCGTCAGAGGCTTAAAAAAAAAGAAAAGAAAAGCCTCTGCTGATCAGGCAAGTCAGCTGGGATCGTCAGAGGCTTTTAAAAGCATTTTTTATGAGGTTGTAGAAAAAAATGGTTTTAAAAGTAAAAAAAAAAAAGTTGGCCATGCCCACTCAGTCATATTACCCACCACCACCACCAAGCCACACCCACAGAACCGGTAGTAATAAATTTTACATTTCACCACTGGTTGGGTAGGCTTGGGACCCTCAGATAAACTGGTCCCAAGCCATGAAGGGCTTTAAAGGTGACAAGCAGAACCTTGAATTGTACCCGGAAGCAAATTGGCAGTCAATGCAGCTCTTGCAGGAGAGGTGATATACAGTATGTGCACACCAGGATCTGCACAAAACCGTGCGGGCCGCTGCATTTTGCACCAACTGTAGCTTCCAGATGCTCTTCAAGGGCAGCCCCATGTAGAGCGCATTGCAATAGTCAAGACGGGAAGTAACTAAGGCATGAGTGACTGTAAGTAGGGATTGCCGGTCCAGGAAAGGGCGTAACTGGCGCACAACTCGCAGTTGCGTGAAGTCCCTTTTAAGTGAATCACCCCAGTTGTTGAATGGTTTTTAAGTGAATCACACAATCATTAAGGAAATCTGGCTTCCCCCATTGTCTTCGCTTGTCGGATGCCTGCTGGGAAGGTCGCAAACGGAGATCACGTGACGCCAGGATGCTACAAATATCTTAAATACATGGTGGTTGCCAAGCAGCTGGATTTTTTATTGTGAGTACACTGCACTAGTGTTAAGTGTGAGGACTGGTTGTGAGTCACTTTTTTCAGTGTCGATGTTATTTTTAACAGTCACTGGGTGAATGGTTGCAAGTGGAGAACTAACCTGCATCCTTTGCCTCAGTGCTCCATATATAAAATGGTCAAGTGGTTTTGATAATGTCTCCTAAATCAGGGGTCTCCAACCTTGGCAACTTTAAGACTTGTGGACTTCAACTCCCAGAGCTGAATTCTGGGAGTTGAAGTCCACAAGCTGGCTAAGGAATTCTGGGAGTTGAAGTCCACAAGTCTTAAAGTTGCCAAGGTTGGAGACCCCTGTCCTAAATGACTTCTTCTCTGTGTCTTCTCCAAAATCTTCCAAACTGAAAAGTAGCAACTGCCTCTCCCCAAAGTTAAGATGGGGCGTGTTTTGTCACATCTAATAAGACTGTGTGAAGTGACAAAGATTTGGAAGCAAAATAAAAGAGTTTGCTCTGTGTGTTTGGAAGAAAGCACTGGGAATTTTTTTTTTTTTTAACAATTGGGGTCTCCAATTGGGCACTTCAGTATGAATTGATGGTGTTTGGAAAATGTAGAAGTAGACTGATAAAGAAAAAAAATACAGGAAATTATAGCTAACACATCAGAAATGAGTTGCACGTTGCGTTAAAACTTGGACTTCATATGAGTAATAATTTTGGGCTTAGAGAAATGACACACCAAATCCTTTGCATTGTGTATATAGTTTTCATGTAAACTCATAAATCTTCAGCGGGTAGATGTTAATGAAAGAGAGAGTCAACGCTAGGTACATCCAGAAAGAAATATCGTAAAATGGGGCAAAATTCACTTAACAACTGTCTCGCTTAGTAACTTTGGCCATCTAATGAGAAGGAAGGACTCACTGGAGAAGAGCCTAATGCTGGGAATGATTGAGGGCAAAAGAAGAAGGGGACGGCAGAGAACGAGGTGGCTGGATGGAGTCACAGAAGCAGACAGCATGAGTTTAAATGGACTCCAGAGGATGATAGAGGACAGGAAGGCCTGGAGGAACTTTGTCCATGGAGTCACGATGGGTGGGGCACAACTTCGCAACTAACAACAACAATGCAATAAATCCAGTTTAAGATACTATTGCTATGTTTTCCTTCTCTGTATGCCATGCCATCATCAACAAGGGGAACAAGCTGTCAGAATCAACCTTTGCAACAACACATTCACACACAAAAAGGAAGGAAGTAGAAAAAGCTCAGAAGGTCTTAATTCCTCATCATTCATTTGTAGGATTCCCAAAAGCTTGTCAATCACGCTGTCCCTTCTTCCACCAACCATATCGGCTTCTTTTCCGGATTCTGACAACTGCTTATGAGCTCAGCTGTCACTCTCGTCCACTGGGGAAAAATCGATGGGACACACCAATCCCAACCTCAGTGACCTTTGAATATGACAAGATTTTTGGTTCGGCCTGCTAAATGGAAAGCCGGAGTATGGAGCACTGCCTCGGGGTGAAACTTTCAGAGAATTTATTATCTCCTAATGCCCTTTGCACTGCTTCCCACCATCAAACACCCTGGCAGCCCTCAGAACAGGAAGAAATACATTAACTGGAATCTGATCGTTTTAAAAGGTTACAGATGCCCAAATATAATTTAATTTCATACTTGCCCTTTGAGGGTTTGGTGTATATTTTCATTTTATGACTGCAAATGATAAAGCTCTTAAGATTCTGGGCAATAAAAAGGGGGGAGGGGGAAAGTATTTTAAGGGCTGGAACTATGGACTCTTCACACGCCAAGAATTAAATGATGAATCAACTATTGTCTCCTCCCCTCCTCCTTTAATATTTTTCTGGATTTGCACCTGCCTCTTTCCCATGATACAGTCATACTTGGGTAGGTGTTCTCCATCCTTGGATACATCCAATAGAATTCCAACGTTGTTTACAAAATCACTTGAAGAATAACTTCCCTCTCTCTTTCCTGTAACACCAATTACTCTCCAATGTTCCACAATTCCACAATTCTTTTTTGGTTTTTTTTTTTTTTTTTTTTTTGCCCTGCATCATGTAGGTTTGTTTAAAGAGCGGGAACTCAAAAGCAACTTGGTGGTGTATGACTCTTCCACAGAAGTCCGTGAAATCTAAGGCCACCTTGATGGATCAATGTATACACATTATAATGTTGTTTTGATTTGGACTTGGGCAAAATGAACTTGAACTAGAAGACACCTTTTTTTAAAAACAAAAAAAATTAAACCATCTGAAGTTTATTGTTGTTTATCACAGCTTCCACTTCATTCCATATAGGTACTGAATTTGTGTGTGTAAATGTGTGTGTATGAGATCTGTTTCATCTCGGCCTGCCTGCCTCTCTCTCTCTCAATCATCTATCTATATCTCTATCTATCCATCTCTATCTATCATCTATCTATCTATCTATCTATCTATCTATCTATGTATCTATCTATCTCTATCTTTATCTATCATTCATTCATTCATTCATATATCTGTCATTCATATCTATCTATCTTTCTATCTATCATCTATCTCTATCTATCCATCTCTATCTATCTATCTATCTATATCTCTATCATTCATTCATTCATCTATCTCTATCTATCTATCAATCTATCTATATCTATATCTATCTATCTATCATTCATTCATTCATCTATATCATTCATATCTATCTATCTTTCTATCTATCATCTATCTCTATCTATCCATCTCTATCTATCTATCTCTATCTCTATCATTCATTCATTCATTTATATCTATCTATCTATCTATCTATCTATCTATCTATCTATCTATCTATCATTCCTATCTATCTCTATATCTATCTATCTATCTATCTATCTATCTATCTATCTATCTATCTCTATGTATCTATCATTCATTCATTCATTCATTCATTCATTCATCTATATCTATCTATCTATCTATCTCTCTATCTATCTCTATCTATGATCTTTCTATCATCTAAAACAATGACCCAGATTATTGCGGGCAATATGCTGACTCTGTAAATCGCTTAGAGGGGGCTGTAAAGCACTGGGAAGTGGTATATAAGAGCTATTGCTATATTAATATATTATTATAAGTATATTAATCTTAAGCAGTTACCAGAACACCTATTTAAACTATGGATTAAACACAACAATCCCTCTAACACTGAAGCGAGAGGGACTTGTTTGGTCCTGGAGCACAGATGTTCTCAAGCTGATGTGAAGCATTTTTTGAAGGCCAGTGACTTTAGGAGAAAGAGTTAAATAAATTCCCCCATCTCCACCCCGCTCAAATAAAGACTGCAAATAAAGACCTTTGATTTCACCCTGGGTGTCCATGCAGTTGCCTCATTTGATGTCCAACTATATATGTTTCTAATTTCAAAAGCCCTCTTCCTTGATTATCCATTTTCTCAAGCTGTGTTTTCAAACACCTAGAAAAATAACATGTTTGCATAAAACGGCGGCTGGGAGGTTGGGGGAGTGGGGGAGGGGAAATAATGAAAAGAAGAAGGAAAGGAGAAAAAGAAGAGGGAAGGCAGATGAGGAAAGGTTATTTTCTCTTCAACTGGGGCTAAAATTAAACCTTGGAAAGTGCTTGCGTCTGAAAGCTGAGAGCCAGATGCTGTTCTCCTTGAGCAGGTGTGCTGAGGGGGGAACAGCAGCCCCCCTCTTGAGAAAGCACCTGCTCACAAATGGCTGCTGCTTTCTGTGCTTCAAATTATGAAGCTGAGGGAGCAGAGTGAACTTACTGTACCGTTCTGTGGTTGTCACATCACACAGCTTGGAGACCGATGTAACCTACCTCATAGACTTAAGTTGTACATTGAATCAAAACAGTTCCCGCCTGGACTACTGCAATGCTCTCTACATGGGGCTCCCCTTGAGGAGCACCCGGAGGCTCCAATTGGTGCAGAATGCGGCCGCGTGGGGGATTATGGGAGCCAGAGGGCGCTCCCATGTGACACCTCTCCTGCGTGAGCCACATTGGCTTCCAGTTGTCTTCCGGGTGCGCTTCAAGGTATTGGTTACCACCTTTAAAGCGCTCCATGGCATAGGACCTGGGTATTTGCGGGACCGCCTTCTGCCGCCGATAGCCTCCCACCGACCAGTACGCTCCCACAGAGAGGGACTCCTCAGGGTGCCGTCAGCCAGGCAATGTTGGCTGGCGACCCCCAGGGGGAGGGCCTTCTCTGTGGCAGCTCCTGCCCTCTGGAACGGTTTGCCCCCGGAGATATGAAGTATATCGGATCTCTGGATCTTTCGCCGTGCCCTAAAAACTTTTCCATCAAGCAGGGCTGGCGTGACCCCCCCCTTTTTTTAAGCCTTTTAAATTGTCAATGGGTTTTAGTTTGAATGTTTTAAATATTGGGCCAAAGTCATATAATTCTTTTTAAAAATTTTAAATTTTGTATTGGTATGTGTTTTGGTTCTGGCTGTGCACCGCCGTGAGTCCACTAGGAGAAGGGCGGGATACAAATTGAATAAAATAAATAAATAAATATAAATAAATAATTAATAAATAAATAAATAAAACAGGGTGATTTGCCTAACACACTAAACAAATGAAGAGAAGAATATTTTTGGGTCACGGTTGAACTGTGGAGTCCTAGGCTCTCTTTGAGCTTGGTTGTTTACTTACAGATGTTTCATTACCCAACCGGATAACTTCATCAGTGCTAGAAGGGAGTAGGGTTTAGTCTCTGTTTGTGTACAAGTGGCTTGCCCTGTCCGTGTGGGTGGGAGTGATCTTGGTGGTTCCTTAATTAGGTTGTCATTTACTGTTAGTTGTTTGTCTTCAGACAATACTGATAGGGCAAGCCACTAGCACCATGATGGCGAACCTATGGCCTGCGTGCCAGAGGTGGCACGCAGCGACCACTCTGATGGCACGTGAGCCATCGCCCCAGTTCAGCACTGTTGCACATGCGCATGTGCCTTCCGGCAGCCAGCTGGTCTTTGGGTCTCTGCAGCGCATGCGCAGGGGTGGGGCTTTTGCAGGGGGCTGCGTGCTCATGAGGGGGGGCACATGCAGGGGGCACCCGTGCATGCACAGGGAGGCGGGGCATGTGCAGGGACCACGCACGCATGTATAGGGGGCGTATGCGAGGGGGCGCACACCCATTGCATTTTGGGGGTTCAGGCGTGCACTTGCATGCTTTGAGCTCTCGGTCCAGAAAAGATTAGCAACACTGCACTAGCATATAAACAGAGAGCAAACACCACACTCACTAACTCTGATAATACTACCTAGTTGGGTAATGAAATGTCTGTAAGAAAACAACCAACCTCAGAGAGCACCAAGGACCCCACACCAAACAATGGAAAAACTTAGCAAGGTTAAAACCAATCAAGCAACTGTCACTCTCTCTCAATCCAACCCACCTCCCAGGGTTATGTTTGTGGAGAAAATAGGAGAAGGAAGGAGTAGTATTAGCAATAGCACTTAGACTTCTATACCACTTCACAGTGCTTCACAGCCCTCTCTAAGTGGTTTACAAAGTCAACTTATTGCCTCCAACAATCTGGGTCCTCATTTTACGCACCTCAGAAGGCTGGAAGGCTGAGTCAACCTTGAGCCTGGTGAGATTCGAACTGCCAAATTGCAGGCAGCCGGCAGGCAGCAAAAGTAGCCTGCAGTACTACACTCTAACCACTGCGCCAAGTCTGGTGGTATGGTCGCCACCTTGAATTATTTGCAATAATAATAAAGGCAGGATACAAAAACCGTGGTGTTGGAGAAGACACTTGATAGAAGACTGTGAGGAGATCCAATCAGTCAATCCTAAAGGAAATCAACGCTGGCTGTTCTTTGGAAGGACAGAGACGGAAGCTGAAGCTCAAATACTTTGGTCACGAAAGGAGAAGAGAAGACCCCTTGGAAGAGACAGTGATGTTGGGGAAAATGGAAGGCCAAAGGAGAAAGGCAGAGGTGTCATCAATGCAAAGAACATGAATTTGGCAAATTCCAGGAGACGGTGGAGGACAGAGGAGGCTGGCGTGCTATGGTCCATGCAGAGGTGGGCTTTACATAATTTAACAACCGGTTCACCCAGAATCGAAAATGTGCACCTGCGCGCCTTGCCCACATGCCCACTGCATCAAAAACACGGTGATTGTATAGGACAGGATAGCTTTGCTCTCTCACACGCCTTGCACACATGTGCACTGTGTCAAAAACACAGTGATTGTATAGGATGGGATAGCTTTGCTCTCTCACATGCCTTGCACATATGCACGCTGCATCAAAAACACGATGATTGTATAGGACAGGACAGCTTTGCTCTCTCACACGCCTTGCACACATGCACGCTGCATCAAAAACATGGTGATTGTATAGAACGGGGTAACTTTGCTCTCTCACACGCCTTGCCCACATGCACGCTGCGTCAAAAACACGGTGATTGTATAGGACAGGACAGCTTTGCTCTCTCACACACCTTGCACACATGCACGCTGCATCAAAAACATGGTGATTGTATAGAACGGGGTAACTTTGCTCTCTCACACACCTTGCCCACATGCACGCTGCGTCAAAAACACGGTGATTGTATAGGACAGGACAGCTTTGTTCTCTCACACGCCTTGCACACATGCACACTGCGTCAAAAACACAGTGATTGTATAGGACGGGATAGCTTTGCTCTCTCACACGCCTTGCACACATGCACACTGCGTCAAAAACATGGTGATTGTATAGAACGGGATAACTTTGCTCTCTCACACGCCTTGCCCACATGCACGCTGCGTCAAAAACACGGTGATTGTATAGGACAGGACAGCTTTGCTCTCTCACACACCTTGCACACATGCACGCTGCATCAAAAACATGGTGATTGTATAGAACGGGGTAACTTTGCTCTCTCACACACCTTGCCCACATGCACGCTGCGTCAAAAACACGGTGATTGTATAGGACAGGACAGCTTTGCTCTCTCACACGCCTTGCACACATGCACACTGCGTCAAAAACACAGTGATTGTATAGGACGGGATAGCTTTGCTCTCTCACACGCCTTGCACACATGCACGCTGCATCAAAAACATGGTGATTGGGCGGGCCCAGATGCTGGCCCTAACTACCGGTTCGCCCGAACTGGTCCGAATCGGCTGAATCCCACCCGTGTTCATGGAGTCACAAAGAGTTGGATACAGCTTAGCGATTGAACAACAATGAACAACAAACAAAACCAGTTAGGCCTTTTATTGGCCTAGGTGATCTGGGAGTAATTCGTGCTTGAATTCTTGTGATTGTTTTAGACAAGATCAGCGGTTTTTAGAGGAGAATACTTGAGTAAGGAATTACAGGAAACAGATGCTGGGTATGATGACCGAAGCAGGTGAGGAAGCGAATACAAGCCTAAGGGATATATGTCTTTATCTGGGTTCTTTCCCTCTATCTTTCCTAGGTCAGCCTTTCCAACCTGGTGTCCTCCAGATACAGAAGTTAATCTGAAACATCTGGCTACCACATCGATAAAAACCCCTGTAACTAAACACCCAATTGGAAGCCAAGATGATCGCAAACCAACTCATTTTGCTCTTCACACAAGTGTTGGGTAGAGACCAGCCACTTCTAACAGGATTGCTCTCAAATTAACAACTTATAAGCCATCAATTTTTTTTGGGGGGGGATATACGCTATTTAATTGTAGAACGGGGGTGGAGGGTGGGGAAAGAAAGGAAACAATTTGTTCCACCCTCTTTCCTTGCAGAGAAAGGAAATTAAAGATGGCTTGAATTCTCCAGTGACGTTTGACAGGTAGGTGGCACAAGGCTCTATGTCTTCTTCTCTTCCAGAGATGATTCCAAAGGATGGGGACTCAGAATTGGCACCAGAGCCAAGCTCTGAACTATGATCTAGGACCGTGATGGCGAACCTATGGCATGTGTGCCACAGGTGGCATGAAGAGCCCTCTCTCCGGGCACGCCAGCCCTCGCCCAGCACATCTCCACCGAGCATGAGCGCGAGCCTCCTGCCGGCCAGCTGGCCTTTGGATCTCTGCCGCACATGCGCAGGGCCTTCCCCGATCTCCTCAGTTTCTCCCCACAAGAGCGCTAGCTTTCTCCTGCATTTTTCCTGCCTGTATCTTCCCCGATCTCTGCAGGTGCCTCTCCATGGTAGAAATGCTAGAGCGGGCTGAGGGGAGAAACTGAGGAGATTGGGGAAGGCACGAGTGGCAGAAATTTATTTATTTATTTATTTATTTATTTATTTATTTGTTTATTTATTTATTTGTCATATTTCTATGCCGCCCACTCTCCGAGGACTCTGGGCGGCTTACACCAAAGACTGTATACTAAATAGCCTATTGCCCCCAACAATCTGGGTCCTCATTTTACCCACCTCGGAAGGATGGAAGGCTGAGTCAACCTTGAGCCGGTGAGATTTGATCCGTTGATCTGCTGAACTAGCAGTCAGCTGAAGTAGCCTGCAGTACAGCACTCTAACCACTGTGCCACCTCGGCTCTTCATATTGCAGGAGAAATGCAGGAGACCCAACCTGGAAGCCAAAATGGGGGCCGGGGAGGCCAGGGCGCATTCGCCAGGGGGTGCATGCGCAGGGAACACATGCATGGGACCACGGCGCATGCACGGGGGGGGGAGCCTGCTTTGTATTTTGGGGATTTGGGCACGCGTGCGTGCATTCGCGCGCTTGCGCTTTGGGCACTTGGCACCAAAAAGGTTAACCATCACTGATCTAGGATCAAGCCAGGAATTCTGTCAATTCTCACTGAAACAGAAATATCTGGGATATCTGGAGAACATCCTCCACAAGGCTTATGATTCCTCACTTCTGCGCCCTGCAATGTTTCATACTGTTTTCCTTCCCTTGGAATTACCCAATCTAGCTGATTCCAGAAATGGATTTGTAAGTATCTGAACGCTTTGAGCCTGGACCGTGTCTAGAACGCTATAAACTACTTCCTTGTTCTGCAAGATTTACTTCTGGAAAATTACAGACTCGCCTCAGAATGATCAAGGGAAGTCGAGGGAAACGAGACAAACAGAAAGCCAGAACGGATTTTTCTCCAGACCAGAAGACAGGAATTACAACAGTTTGAGGCTAATTTAGCATGTAATGAGAATCAACACAAGCTGAAGATTAGTATAATTTTCATGGAAGAAGGACTGGCACTCGGTCAGTTCCTATTGTCCAAATACCCAAAAGTTCTCGGGGCGCCTCGGGGTGCCCCTCCTCAACATCTAAAGAGAATTGGGGAAGGGGTTGTCGTATTTACAGAAGAAATGGTTGTATTCTCAGATTTGGATCTGGTTGGATTTGGTAAAGGAGAGGAAAAACCGAAACAGTCCCAGGGCCTGTTTTGCATACTTGTTTTAGTATTCCAAATGCTTCTTGATGTAATTGAATTGTTGTTTCTGCCTCTATTAATACATATGCAAATGAGCCAGTGCTGCAGCTGCGTCGTATTAATCATATGTGTGCTTCTGCCTGTCTGCCCCGTAGGCTTAGGGGTCGGGAAGAGAAGGGAGAGTTAAGGAAATGCGGGCATTTTAAGCCACAAAGCAAAGTTCACTCAGGCTGACGGGGGTCTACTCAGTACATAGCACGTGGAGCAAAGGAAAAGAGAAGCCAATCAGGTTCTCCGTTTCCTACTTACCAGTGGACCAGGTTCACACAAGATGCTAAATCTTCACCATGGGTTACTGAAATAAAACTCTTGCTTTCATTATATTATGCCTCTGTTTCTCAATCTCAGCGATGTTAAGGTGTGTGTTAAGTATGATGTTAAGTATGCTGGTTGACGAATTCTGAGAGTCAAAGTCCACACAGCTTAATATTGCCGAGGTTGAGAAATACTGTATTCTACAATGCCAAAACTAGATAGATAGGTATAGGCAATAGATAGATAGATAGATAGATAGATAGATAGATAGATAGATGATAGATAATAGATAGATGATAGATAATAGAAAGATGATAGATAGATAGGTAATATCTATTATCTATGATAGATGATAGATAGATGATAGATAGATGATAGATGATTAAATAGATGATAGACAGATAGATGATAATAGATAATAGAAAGATAGATGATAGCTATAGATAGATAGATAGATAGATAGATAGATAGATAGATAATATCTATTATCTATGATAGATGACAGATAGATAGATAAATGATAGATAGATGATTAGATAGATATGATTAGATAGATAGATGATAATAGATAGATAATAGAAAGATGATAGATAATAGATAGATGATAGATAGATGGATAGATGGATAATAGAAAGATCATAGATGATAGATAGATAGAAATTTCGTGTATGTAAATAGATAAATGATAGATAGATAGATAGATAGATAGATAGACAGACAGACAGATAGATAAATAGGCAGACAGGCAGGCAAACAGACAGACAGACAGACAATGTAGAGGCAGGCAAACTTTTAGGACAGAGGTACATATGGAAAGCTAGGCACATAGGCAACAATGGCTTCTAGGGCAGGTATAGCCAATCACAAACTACTCATTGACTCATTGACCTTCTCTAGAGATTACCTGTTAGCGTTCCACGACATCTTTGTAAAGCCTGAAGGCCCCATGAATTCATGTGATGCTAGAGACTGGTGTTTTTATAGCACGCCATCCTTCAGTTTAATACTTTTAAAATGAAAATAATAATTTTCAAAAGGTATAATGGGGAGCATTGCACTGATAGGTAGCAAGGAAAAAGTTTGGAGATACCATCCCAGGATTGCTCATAACATATGGAAACAATGGCTAGTATTTCCACCTGCTGCATCCATCATGAATTACCCAACACTGTTTAAATCTAGCATTGGATATTGATTTGATTTCTACATAGCATTTTATATGGCAAACCCTACATGGAGAAGCGTCCATATTTTGCTCCAACAATCTTACCAGCAGCAAAACTGAATGTATGTCCTTGTTCACTACAGTGTGAGGCTACCGATGAGTTTGCGTCTCCTCGTCTGACCGTTCTCACTTGTGTTCCTGCAATCTGGTGGTCAGCTTCCTATCGGTTTGTCCCAGTGGTGAAATCCAATTTTTTTTTTACTGTGGACGTGGCTTGGTGGGCATGGCAAGGGTAGGATACTGCAAAATCTCCATTCCCCCACTCTAGGGGAAGGATACTGCAAAATTCCCCTCCCCTCCCCACTCCTGGGGAAAGAATATTGCAAAAGCCCCATTCCTTCCCCATTCTGGGGCCAGCCAGAGGTGGTATTTGCCGGTTCTCTGAACCAAGCGTGAAATCCATCAAGTTCTGACAGGTTCTGGAGAACCGGCAGCGGAAATTTTGAGCAGTTCGGAGAACTGGTAAATATCACCTCTGGATGGTCCCAGAGTGGAGTAGAAATGGAGATTTTGCAATATCCTTCCCCCAGGAGTGGGGAGGGAATGGGGATTTTGCAGTATCCTTTCCCTGGTGTGGGGTGGGAATGGAAATTTGTAGTATACTTCCCCTGCCATGCCTACCAAGCCACACCCACCGTCACACCACGCCCACAAGCCACACCCACAGAATCGGTAGTAAAAAAAATTTGGATTTCACCACTGCTCTGAACTACTCAAATTTTCCGCTACTGGTTCTCCAGAATCTGTCAGAACCTGCTGGGTTTCACCCCTGATCTGTCCCACATTAGACTGCCCAGCATGAAACTGCCCAGCCTAACGTGCTTTTGAAGGAACGTTTTATCACAATGGGTAGCTTTGCCACTGGAAGTTAGACAGATATTATCCTAATGAAGACCTCCAAGGAGACTTCAGAATAACCTTTCTCTGTCATGGAATTTCATCTGAGTGGGTGGAGAATGGAGCTATTGGAAAAACCCAAATGGATTTGCAAGTCTAATTTAGTAGCTTCCAAATTCTTGAATCTGTATGGATTCCAAAATTTACATCCGGCAAATCTTTTATGTACAAATAAGGGTTAAACTCGGGGACAACGCCAGCTCAATTATGCAGGTATGGAGAAGAACTGCCAATCCTTTGTTCTTGAAATATTTCTTTGGAGAAGTTAAGTTTAAACTCATAACTTTAAATAATTGAATAAAGCAATGCTATTCAAAAGCATTTGAGGCATAGCTGAGTAAATCATTTAATAGTAGGGTCAGTTCACCTGGAGTGCAGATATTAGTTAAACAGTGCCTTGTACCAATCTGCTGAAGGATACAGCATATTATATACAATCCTTTCCAAACCTGTTCATATGTGAATTGAATGTGGCCTGTTCTTATTTCACCAATCTGTTCGTTGTACAATTTTCTTAAGTAGAAATTATTCCCACATGGTGTCCAAAACAGCTTTAAGGAACTGTATAACTTCCCACCTCTCTTTACTTTTGCTTTTGAAGACTATATATATCTATAGTGGATAAATGTGAGCAAATACGTTCATTGTATATATATTGGAGCCAATATACATTTGGGACTTTATTATTTTTTACAATCTCTAACAATCTCAAATACCCAGAAAGTATTTTCCAATATAAAGATTAGTCCTATCCTGAGGTTACTATACAGCTTAGAAATATCCCTTTCTAAGGGGTCTGAGTTCTTTTCTTTTTTTTTTTAATTTTATTTATTTCTTTACAACAAAATATTTATTCACACACAGATCACGACGGGAGCTTTACAAAATATATTAACTTCAGTCAAGATATACAAATAAAAAATAAAATCTACACTAACCTTATCCTTTTTTTATTCTATTATTCAACCAAGTATACCATTGGTCCCAGCATTGAAAATATATGGAGTCCTTTTGATCTCTCAAAATTTTTGTTAACCTGTCAGCTTCCGCATATTCGATAATTTTTCCCAGAATCAAATCTTCAACCGGTAGGTCTTTCCCCTTCCAATGTTGAGCAAAACATATTCTTGCTGCGGTTGTGATATATGTAATCAGACACCATATATTCGTGCCTATCTTATCTGGCCTAATATTTAATAGATCGTATTCTGGTTTCAATTGTAATTTATATCCCGTGATTTCTAATATCCACCTCTGTATAAATCTCCAAAATTCAATTGCCTTAGGGCAGGTCCACCATACATGATAATAAGTACCTATCTCCCCACACTTCCAACAATTTGGAGAGAGTCCTGGAAACAAGCAAGACAGTTATTAAGTGAGTTTTGCCCCCATCTTACAACCTTTCTTGCTGGGGTTTTGCAGGGGTTTGGGAGAACCTCTAGCTAAGATTCTGTGCAGTTCGGAGAGCCCCCAAATCCTACTCCTGGCTGGCCCTGCCCACCCCGCCCTGCTCCTCCCCTCCCAGGAGTCCCAATGCGGTCCGTTTTGGATGCAGGTAAGTGCAGGGTGCAGGCAGAGGCTCAGGGAGGGCAAAAACAAGCTTACTGGAAATTCAGGAGGGCCTCTGGAGCCTGGGGAGGCTGTTTTCACCCTTCTGGACGCTCGAGGAAAACCTCCAGAGCCCGGGGAGGGCAAAAATGACCTCCCCCCGTGTTGCAGGAGGCCAACTAGGTCACGCCCACCATGGTCAAACCCACCCAGCAACCAGGCAGAGAACCCCTTGTTAAAATTTTTGAAGCCCACCCCTGCCTGGGACACAGCAACAGTCATAAATACACGGCAGTTTATTTGCGACTTTTGATCACCTGGCCACAAGGATGCTGCAACAGTCATAAGTGTGGAAAAACGGTCATAAGTCCCTTTTTTCCAATGCCTTTTTAACTTTGAATGGTCACTAAGCAAAATCATCTCCCTGTTGAAGATCAGGAACAAATGCATCCCCGCTACACAACAATGTGATGGCATTTCATTAGGAAAATAGACGGCCGGCAATCCACGCTTTCGTAACTCTTTCCAGAAAACGAGAAACGAGGTACAGAGAGACTAGCGGGAATATTAGATGCAGGAGAAGACCGATTCTCATGCATGCAGCTGCAGTGAGGTGGAAAACATCAATTTTGACCATTAATAATATCTTATTTAACTACACCTAAAAGTGGAAAATGCCTGCAAGCTTTCTCTCCTCCCCCCTCCCTCTCTCCTCAGCTGCTGTTTATGGGCATGGATCCATTAGCAGCAATAGAAGTGCATCTATTCCTACAGCTGGGGAGCTGGCCTTTGATCTCCAGCAATCTCCTATAAAATGGGCCGTTTGGCTGCTCCTTGGGCAGAACAGGTGGTGACTATCTGGTAGCCAACGCACCTAAATTTAGCATCGGCGATAAATGGGGAGTGCAGTGCCCAATCTAGGTTAATATTATATGTTGGAGACCAATTTAAGGGGCTAGCCAATGGGAAATATTCATATTATGCTGCCTTATTAACTCTCTATCATTATCATCTTCAGCATTTGTGATGTCCGTCAAGAAATGTGCATATTAATATTAAAGGAATCTAGTGAGCTAATGGCTGATGGATGCTTGCCATCTTTTGGCAATGCTATAATGCGAACCGTTACGGCGTGAGTATTTAGCTCCTATTTTCAGTTCATCTCACCCAGATGTTTGTTCTCAAAGTGCAAGCGCGGTTTGGTTTTGATTTTTTCCCCCCCACCGTACCAATAGAGGGTGAGCAGAGTGATCAAGCTGCGCGTTAATGAACCGTCCCCCCCCCACACCTAGACTAAAAAAATTATAAGGAGCAGGTAAAGCAAAACAAAGAGAAAAATCTATCAGCTCAGGTTCAAGATGCAGGCGATATTTACCGTTGTATCCTACTTAGAAAAATTGAAATATGTTCTTTTCTCGCCTATGGCGCCTTCTGTCCTAGCACTGATTTTCAACATCTGTGTAAATGATTTTCATATATATATATATATATATATATATATATATATATATATATATATATATATATATATATATATATGTAACTTTTCAGATCTTGCACTTGTACAGGAGTTTCCAATTTTCAGGTCCAATGTGATTCAATCTCCACATTTATCAGCCTTCGCCACAGTGTAGGGAGCTGGTTGGCAACTTCAGACACCCCGTAAGCAAGTCAGAAAATACACACAACAAATTTCTCCACGATTTGCATTTATGTTCCAATGGGTTTTGTTTTTTGTTTTCCTAAAAAGACTTTCTTGGTGTTTTCTTTGAAAACATGTAACTTCTCATCCAAAAAAAACCACAAAACCTTCTTCAGTTTAGAACACGGGTGTCAAACTCGCCGCATCACGTTGCGGTCACATGACGTTTTGCAACATTCCCCCCCCCCCTTTGTGGAGCTCGATGCATGTGACGTATCTGGCCGGCGTTCTGCCAGTTTGACTGGGTTAGAAGCTTCAAAACTGAAAAGAAAGCTTCTTGGATGAGAAATGAAATGGTTTCAAAGAAAAGACCAAGAAAGTCCAGTTGCCTTTTCAGGGGAAAACACTGTTGGGACTACCATGTCCTACATCAGGGGTCTCCAACCTTGGCAACTTTAAGACTTGTGGACTTCAACTCCCAGAATTCCTCAGCCAGCAAAGCTGGCTGAGGAATTCTGGGAGTTGAAGTCCACAAGTCTTAAAGTTGCCAAGGTTGGAGACCCCTGTCCTAGATCATTGAGAATCTCAGATTATCTGCATTTATGTATTCTTTGGGTCCCTGGTAAGAACTGGTAGACACCTGTAAAAATTTGCCAGCATTATCAATGTTAGTCCCTTGGACTGCAAGGTGATCCAACCGGTCAGTCCTAGAGGAGATCAATCCTGACTGCTCTTTAGAAGGCCAGATCCTGAAGATGAAACTCCAATACTTTGGCCACCTAATGAGAAAGAAGGACTCCCTGGAGAAGAGCCTAATGCTGGGAATGATTGGGGGCAAAAGAAGAAGGGGACGACAGAGAACGAGGTGGCTGGATGGAGCCACTGAAGCAGTCGGCATGAGCTTAAGTGGACTCCAGAGGATGATAGAGGACAGGAAGGCCTGAAGGAACGTTGTCCATGGGGTCGCGATGGGTCGGACACGACTTTGCAACTAACAACAACAATAACAATCAATCAATGTTATGTCTCTTGAAATATCCTAGTATAGTGGTTGCCAAACCTTTTGGGCACCAGAGACTGGTTTTGTGGAGATAGGTTTTAATGCAGGCCAGAGGGGACGTGGTTTCATGTGCTGCCTGCATCCCACAGATCGGGCTTCGCTTATTTACATAGCCCGGTTTCTGGCATGCCGTGGACCGATGCCGGTGCATGGACCGAGAGTTGGGGACCCCTGTCCTAGAACCTCTGTTTAATCAGCCGTAACTGAGATTGATCTACAATACAGTAACAGCTCTGCCTGTTGTAATCATCTTATCAGTCTGAATTAAACAGCACCAAACAAGCATCAGGTGTAGAATAGTTTGTGAGGTATTGTAGAGAGGGCTGGATTTCAAAGCCAAAGTCCAGAAAGAGTATGCTAAATGCTCTCTCTGGTTGGAGGATGGGACATCGAAATAATTGCTGAGGATCACGGCAAAAGGGAAATAGACATTCATATCCTGTTTGCAAGCATCCCAAAGGTATCCAGTTGGCTACTGTAAGCAACGAAATGCTGGCTTTAAATGAGCCTTGGTTTATCCAGGAAGCCATGTCCGCCTTAACTTTTTACTTCTTTCGTCTTTTTTTTTCTTTTTTTTTTTTAAAAAAAATCAGGATTCCAAACTCCGGCATGTCTATAATGATCAAGACTGCTTTTTCTCCTATTTAAAAAAGTTTTTTCCTCCCCTCTTATCACAAAATAGCGTTTATTCCCTAGTTGGTTGCACGCTTCACGACTGAAGGGACAAACAACGGGTTCTCCATAACAGTTTTAAGCCCAGGACCCAAACTGATCTCGCAGCACCTCTGATGAGCAATTAACAAAGATAGCAAGGAGCTCCCGTTTTATCTACCCCCAAATGAAAGTTCAAATAGGGAAGGTATGAATGCCAACTCCCCGAAACGCTGCAATTATATTCAGCCTAGAGTAGCCACTGCTGCAAACAAGGAGGAAGGCTTTAATGTACCAGCTCATCCAGTCATTAGCCTCCCAGCAGGCAGTGCCAATGAGGGCAACCAATTAGCGCTAACTGTGACAGGTAGGACACCACACTGGGCGACTCCTGGAGAGAAGAAGGGCTTCAAAACACATGTCCTCTCAAAGCAAGGTTGGCAGGGAGTATGTGTCAGCCTCTGCAACATTGTCATTGCAGCTTTTTATCCCTTGCCCACAAAAACACCCGCTCTGCTGCTGCTACTTTCGGTGCATAAAGGTTTGGGAAGGATTAAAGAGTAGCACTAGGGGAAAAAAATAATAGAGAGGGGATGGGGCGGGAGTGGGGGGAAGGATCAGATAGAAAAAAAAAACAACATTGTTCTGAGATTTCCAAGGAAGAATGGAGGGGGGAGTTATCAAGTGAAATCAGTAAAGCTGTGATCTGGCTTTCTGTAAAGGATGGGGTGGGGTGTGTGGGGAGGGGTATTGACTCTTTTGCAGTCCGGTGCGAGTTGGAAACAAGGACGTGCCGTTGTCACATCTACAGGAGTTGTGCCTTGCAACAAGTCGGCCAAATAGACAACTGGATCCAGTTAAACCACACCCCATAAGAGTGGTGGTGCAGTGCAGTGGTGGAATTCAAACTTTTTAAAATACCGATTCTGTGGGTGTGGCTTGGTGGGCATGGCAGGAGAAGGATACTGCAAAATCCCCATTCCCTCCCCACTCCTGGGGGAAGGATACTGCAAAATCTCCATTTCCACCCCACTCTGGGACCAGCCAGAGGTGGTATTTGCCGGTTCTCCGAACTACTCAAAATTTCCGCTACCAGTTCTCCAGAACCTGTCCTGCTGAATAGCACCTCTGGTGCAGTGTTTAGAATGCAGTATTGCAAGCTGACTCTGCCCACTGCCAGGAGTTTGAACCTGACCGGCTCAAGGTTGACTCAGCCCTTCCATCCTTGTGAAGTCGGTAAAATGAGTACTCAGATTGTTGGGGGCGGGCTGACTCTGTAAACCGCTTAGAGAGGGCTCTAATGAATAGATGCACAGGCAGGAAAGAGAGATAGAGAAGGAATGAGGATGGATGGGTGGGTGGAATAGATATTTATGTCTAACAAAGCAAAAAGGTATCAAGATCAGATGACCCAGATTGTTGGGAGCAATATGCTGACTCTGTAAACTGCTTAGAGAGGACTGTAAAGCGGTATATAAGTCTAAGTGCTATTGCTATTTACCTCAACTGTGTCACAGAGCAGAGGTTGTCCAAAGTAGAAATGAAGACTCTCCAGTTCATCATCAACTATTCTACAGGTAGTCCTCGACTTACAACAGTTCACTGTTCGAGGTCACAACAGCACTGAAACAGTGACATTTTTCACATGACTGGGGCAGCATTCCCATGAGCACGTCTGTTCTTAATTCAGAGGTTTAGCAACTGACTCATATTTATGATGGTTTGCAGTGACCCGGGGTCATGTGATCCCCTTTTGTGATGAGCAAAGTCAACGGGGAAGCCAAATTCACTTAACCACCATGTTCCTAACTTAACAACTGCAGCGATTGACTCCATCCCTGTGGCAAGAAAGGTTGCAAAATGGGGCAAAGCTCACTTAACAACGGTCTCGCTTAGCAACATAAAATTTGGGCTCCATTGTGGTCGTAAGTCGAGGACTACCTGTATTCCCATGACAACGGTTGGGTCTAACATGGCCCACCAACGTCTTTGTTTACTTATTTCATTTATAGCCTACATTTTTAGTGGCTTGAGGTCACCTTGGGTGATTCGGCTGTGTGCTTGTCTGTTCAGCTGCGATCCTTTCTTTCTACAACGTCTTATAGAGATGCTTAACTCAAGCAGAGTGAGGAAAACAAGATGTAATGCATTAACATGTCAAAGAGATTTCTGGTTCACCTTTCTTTTAAATGGGAAAAAAATGCAGGACAGGTTTTCATCTGATTGCTGTTTCTAACAATCACTTGGACAAGGCTGAACAGCTTGTTATTCTTCATTTACTGCTGAACTACAGGTCCCAGCATACACAGTATGCTAACTAGATTAAGAGTTGGGAATAAAACGATGCTTAAGAAATGCACTGATTTCTTGGAGTGCTGCTTAGCTGTTGCTACACGAAATGCTTATTTTAGACTAATTTGCAACTAGATTGTCAACCAGAGGAGCCCACTTACTTGGATTCGTTTTCCTAGGACAATATTTGTTTATTTTTTAAAAATTCATTTTATATGGCTACTCATCTCATAATAGTAAGGCAGCTAATATCAGCTTTTATTTATTTGGCATAGGGCATCTACAGAGGTTATGTAGTCACTGATATACGGTGCAAATTTAGTTTTAAACAAAGTGTCAGCAAGTATATGTGGACAATACAATATAAAATATAAATATTAAGATAAAACCATAATAAAATCACCATAATATGGAGCCATAGAATTGTAATGGGATGGATGTTATAATTTGATATCTAAGGAAGCTACCTATTTAACTGCTTCTAGTGTGCTGTGAATGAGATCATCCCAGGTGCCTTGAAATTTCCCGAGGAAACTTCCTTGAGGAAAATCACAATAGTAAGGCTGGTCAGCTAATATATGGTAGCAATAGCAATAGCACGTAAACTTATCTACCACTTCACAGTGCTTTAAAGCCCTCTCTAAGCGGTTTACAGAGTCAGCCTCTTGCCCCCAACAATCGGGGTCCTCATTTTACCGACCTCAGAAGGATGGAAGGCTGAGTCAACCTTGAGCCTGGTGAGATTTGAACTGCCAAATTGCAGGCAGCCGGCAGGCAGCAGAAGTAGCCTGCAGTACTGCACTCTAACCACTATGCCACTGTGGCGCTTTGGCTTAAGAACTCATATACATATACATATACATATACATATACATATACATATACATATACATATACATATACATATACATATACATATACATATACATCAGGGATGGGTTCTATTTACCTTTACTACCGGTTTGCAACAGGATCGCGCTCACGTGCTCGCATGCGCAGATCGCTTCTCGTGACGTCAGGGTCAGTGGGCGGAGCTCCCACCGGTTCTATAGATCCGGTCCGAACCAAGGGCAACCCATCACTGATATACATATACATATACATATACATATACATATACATATACATATACATATACATATTATATACATATACATATACACATACACATACACAATCAAGGACAGTATCAATCATCAGTAGATAACATATCAATCCTATGGACTCAATTAACGCCCTGATCCTATGCCTCATTCCTTAAAACTAGAGATTGGGGGCAACCAGACCTTGGGGGGGGATGAGGTACAGGTAATCCTCAACTTACAACCATTTCTTTAGTGACCCTTCAAAGTTACAATGGCATTGAACAAAGTGATTTACAACTAGTTTTCACACTCCCAACCATTGGAGCAGCATCCCCATGATCACGTGATCAAAATTTGGGCAAATACGTATTGTCAGCCCTGGCAGCCATTTTCCCCTGGCACCTTCAGGGATGCCATGACAGAGATGAGTTGAGCTGTGGAAACGGGAGGGGGGAGGTAGAGATAGCTGGGGGATTGTAGCCAAAATAAAATTATTTTCTCCGAGAACCAAGGACATTTCCTACCAGGTGTGAGGAGGTGGGATCTAAGACCAAATGACCCTTGGACTATGACCTGATTGAACCATGTGATGGACTGTATGGGTAGTGGGCGGCGGGAAGTTTTACTTTTAACTAGGGGGAAACCCAAGGGGGGGGTTAGAGTTGGGTTTCCCCAGATGTGCCAACATGACATGCCTAATAAATCTATACTTCGAGGAATATGCCTGCCTTGGAGTTTTGATTCCATTGGGTGTGTTACTTGGAACCCTGACAGGTATAGGGTTTCCTGCTTGAGCAGGAGGCTGGATTAGTAGACCTCCAAGGTCCCTTCCAGCTCGATTCTGATTCAGATGTGATCACCATTTGTAACCTTCTCAGCCGGTTTCCCACAAGCAAAGTCAATGGGAGAAGCTGGGTTCACTCAAGGACTGCATGTTTCACTTAACAACTGTAGAGATTAGCTGTAGGGTGGCAAAAAAAGGTCCTAAAATGGGGGGAAACTCACTTAACAACTGCTTTGTTTAGCAATGGAAATTACGGACTTAATTGTGGATGTAAATTGAGGATTACCTGTATTCCAGAGGGGATATTTGACCAAAAAAAAAAAAAAATAATGCCCATTTCCTTTGTCTACCAGAAGACACTTTTTTAAATAAACAGAATCTGGATCATGACCTTTTGACTTTTATCTGTCTTGAAGCCTCCTTCTCCAAGAAGCTGTTATTCCCCGTCCAGTTCACCTTTATCACTTCAATATAGACAGAAAGATCCTTTTTAATGTTTGTAGTTCAGATCTCTATAATAATCCCAGTTACTGCCAAGTATCCAGCCTTCACTTAACCCTTGGCTCATTTTGTCTGCTAAAAAAAAACAACCCACCCCATATCATACAGTGTCACGCAGTTATTCTGGCCATTATAAGGCTTACTTGCAATAGATCATTTTATTGATTTAAATATAATTTTATATTAAGCCGCAAAATGCTACAATCATTTATAAGAAATAGACAGATACCATAGACAGATGATAGAGCAGTGATGGCTAACCTTTTTGCCGTCGCGTGCCAAAAGCGGGGGGAGTGGGGGGAAGGGTTGTCCACACGCATACCCACACCCATAATTCAATGCCCCCCACGCATGCGCATGCGACCCCACACACAGGCAGCTCCCCCCGCTTTTGGCACGTGATGGTCCGGTGGGCTCGGTAGGCCCGTTTTTCACTCTTCCCAGGGTCCAGAGCCTTTCTAGGAGCCTGGGGAGGGCGAAAATAGCCTTCCTCAACCCTCTGGAGGCCCTCCAGAGGCCAGAAATGGCCTGTTTGCCAACTTCCAATGGGCCTGGAAGGCCCGAAAATCAGCTGGCAGAGCTGAGCTTGCGTGCCCACTGATACGGCTCCATGTGCCACCTGTGGCATGCGTGCCATAGGTTCGCCATCATGGAGATAGAGAGTAGCAAAAGCAGGGTATTTCCTATAGGATTGGTAACCTGAGAGGGGCATGTCGGCTGGGGAATTCTGGGAGTTGAAGTCTACTCATCTTAAAGTTGCCAAGTTTGAAAAACACTTCTCTAAATGAATGTAGCTTCTCTCTATTTATCCTTACATCTTACAAAATGCCCCGATTTCTGACTAACCGCTACTTAAGAATTGATACTATTGGTACTATTTAATATGGAATAAATGGTATTCCTGGCTGGAGAGTAAACATAAAAATTTAAGGGATGTTTTTGTTTATGAGATCAAATTGTAAATAGAAATCAAGATAATTTAAATAAAGATGTAAGTTTAAGATAGAGATATTTAGAAGTAGAATTTGTGTAAAGAAGTTAAATAGGTTAAGAGATACCGATGCAGAAAAGTTATTATTAGTATTGAAATTTTGATATGTTTGTTTTTGGTTGTTTATATTTTTTTTTGTGTGTGTGTGTGTGTTGTTTTTTCTTGCTTTTTTTTTCTATTATGTTTCTTTTTATACTGTGTATTTTAATCTTTGGAAATTTAATAAATATTATTTTTTTAAAAAAAGAATTGACAGATTCTTGACTAACCAGCCTTTCTCATTCTTATACAGCTAATCTCACTCCATGAAGTATTTGGGTTAATGTTTATTGGTTTTTATAACCCCAAAACATCCTGAGGATAGGAAAAGACTAAATCAAGTCCTGAATATATATATTTTTCATTCCTCTTTTAAGAATTCATTTTTTAAAAAAATCACAAAAAAGTCCTTTCTGATCATGGAATTTTGATTTCATCGCTAATACTGTATTCCAGTTTAGGTAATATTCTCCTTCTCCTTTCTATCTTTGGATTTTTCAGTCTTCATATTCGCCATGATATTTCATAGCACTTTATGAGATTAAGGCAAGAAATACTTTCATAAGTATTTCAATATTTTAGAGACTTGCTTTTATGCCCTCAAGAAACTCACATTGTGAGTTCTCAAAGTATAGTCTGGGGGCCCCTGAGACCTGGAGTCTGAAAGTCAAATAAATAAAGAAATATTTTTAAAATTCCCAGTTTTAATTTCTACTAGAATAAATATTGATGGATCCAACCCATATAAAGCCAAGCACTTCCTGGGTTCCAAGAACAAAATAAAGAAGAAATGATTTGCATCCCATACAACCCAAGGTTGAACCGAAGTGTGATTTTTCTGATAAAGGAATTGAATTCAGTCTTATGAAATCTCAAACCCACCAAAATAATGCTCTGGCAGACTAACCCGGACAGCATCGTTTTCTAGAATTTAGCAAACTATGACTTGAATGCATTCACAAGATCCGTTTAATACATCAATATTTTCCTGAGATTGCTCATGTCTGAAAAAAATTATCTAACAATTGTCTTAATTGGCGTAGCACATAAAGAGAGAAAATTAAGATATGCTGCGATCTGGTTAAATCCAGAACTGATCTGGTTAAGTCCAGAACTGAGGATTTCTAATTAGGATCTGATGTTATCTTTAAAACAGGCTGGCAGTTGTATTAAGTGTAAACTGAAAGAAGGAAGAATTACCTAACTGTGGCCCACTGAGTTGTACAATAAGGAATAAACAACTCTTGTGGCCCATACTTTCCAAAAAGGTCATAAATTGCTCGAGCGATCTATGCTCAAAACGTTGTTTTTCAAAAGCCTTTGGGCTGAATGCAATATCTAATTTACCAAAAGCTGCTCACTGATTCTTGTATTCTTTAGAGCTCAGCTGCTTCTTAAGATTAAGCTCCCTTTGCTCTTGAAGGCATCAACGCAATTAAACAAATGTTGAATAGGCATTAAGGTAACATCACTGTTTGCCGGAGTCCCAGACTCCCAATTTGGATCTGCTTTTCTCTCCTGATTTGGGGAAGGGTGATAACTTATACACTTTGCACTTGTATCCCACCCCCCCACCCCCCCACCCCCCAGACAACTGGACTTTCTGGTTTTGCTCTGAAGATGTTTCACTTCTCATCCAAGAAGCTTCTTCAGTTCTGTTAAGGAATTCGCAGAGCAACCCTAGAGTAGCAAGGGTGTGCACATGAAAGGGATTGAGAGCAGTTGTGAATCACTACAGCCAACACACAGATACACTGAGTTGTATTTACTTGTAGGATATAGTAATAAGGCACAGTCCAATAAACAGTCCAGGTTATACACAGATAAAGCAGTAGATAGTAAAACAAGAGTCCAGGGATAATCCAATAACGAAGTTTTCTTACCAGTTGTCGTATCATACACAATAAACAGTTGCTAACCGTAGCAAACACAGCAAAGAGCAATAACGATCAGCAAAGAGAAACAAACCATGTTTCAAGCTCTCTCTTAAGGACATTGGCTACAGAGCTAACCAATCAGGACACAGTATGATGCAATACAGCAATACAGTCTTAAAGCTATATTGAGGGTTTATATATTGCCAACCCAACAAGTTAGGTAATTATCATTTCCTAACAAGTTCTTCTGGATGAGAAGCGAAACCAGTGGTGGGATCCTCCCGGTTTAACAACCGGTTTGGTGATTGTGTGCTTTGCATCCATGTGCGCCTGACACAATCTTCACTTCCATGTTTCTTTGGAAAAGAAACACAGCTGAGGCACAGGAATCTGCTCTGCCGCGTGAATCAGCTGAGAAGAAAATAGTGTGTGTGGGTGGGTGGTTCCATCTGATCATAGGGATGAGCCAGTTCGCTCCCAGCTGATTGTCGGAAATACCGGTTCGCCAGAACTGGTCCGAACCGGTAGAATCACACCCGTGAGCGAAACGTCTTCAAAGCAAAACCAGAAAGTCCAGTTGCCTTTTTTTTTTTAAAAAAAAAAAAGCACTGACCTCGATGGCCGAGAATCTCTATAGACATTTTGCATTTGATAGATCTCACAATTGCAAACATCTTTAGCTGGTGGCAGGTAATGAAAAAAAAAAAAATACTAGAGAACTTAAATAGCTGGAATTACAAGAGTACAGAATATTGGATAAAAGAGACAACTGATCTTATCTAAGGTATGCATCTTTTTTATTCCTCTGGAAATTTGCTCATAACTTTTGTTCTATGAATGTCACTGATTACATCAAAGCCTTTCAGATCGTGTCAATATGCAGAGCAGACTAAGGGTTATTTCAGAGCATCAGAAAATTCTTGTAAGGAACATAGATCAATGAAGGCTCAATCATCCAGGCCAAAAGTGTCCCCAAGGTTGAATCATGGCAACTGGACCAAACTTTGTTACTCTTGAAACCTTTCGTTGCTCATCCAAGCAACTTCATGAGGGAGAAAAAAAAATAGTTAGGCAGAGAGTCATTGGAATGTACCAACTCTTGCCATACCAACTTCAAGGGTTTCTCCCCAAAATAGCTTGCAATAAGGGTCTTACAAGGCACCTTTGCAATGAGCAAGAAACTACTGAATTTGGAGACATTGAGTGGTTCAGCATAGCGAAAGGATGCATATTGTCTCCATGTCTGTTGAACATTTGCAGCAAATATATTGTTAAGAACAGGAGGGAGGGACGGAATGGCAGATGGAATCAAGTTGGAGGACTGAACGTTAACAATCTGAGATCAGAAGATCTCAGACATCAAATTGTTTATTTATTTATTTATTTACTTATTTATTAATTAAAGGTAAAAGGTAAAGGTTCCCCTTGCACATATGTGCTAGTCGTTCCCGACTCTAGGGGTTGGTGCTCATCTCCGTTTCAAAGCCGAAGAGCCAGCACTGTCCGAAGACGTCTCCGTGGTCATGTGGCTGGCATGACCAAACGCCAAAGGCACACGGAACGCTGTAACCTTCCCACCAAAGGTGGCCCCTATTTTTCTACTTGCATTTTTTACCTGCTTTCAAACTGCTAGATTGGCAGAAGCTGGGACAAGTAACGGGAGCTCACCCCGTGACGCGGCCCTAGGGATTCGAACCGCTGAACTGCCGACCTTCCGATCGACAAGCTCAGCGTCTTAGCCACTGAGCTACCGGGTCCCTCCTATTTATTTAATAGAATTTGTTAAACAAAAATGAGAACGGGAATAAAAGAATAAAAATACAACAACAGGGACGGATAGGCACATAAGTGCACTTATGCTAGTCAGAAGTAAAGAAGAAGAGCTCATCGGGAAAGCAAAAATGGAAAGGGAAATTAAAAACCTGGATTAATGATAAATATCAAGGTAATGACAACTCGCATGCTTGGTGAACTTACAGTTGTCTCTGAAGAAGCAAAGCTGGTGGACAGTTTTATGTTCTTGCACTGAAGAAGAGGTAAAGAGGAACAATGCGTAGGAGGAGTAAACAGATTAATCCTAGAGAAGAAGGCAATATGTCACACTTCAGCCTGGCATAGCTGTAAATTTAGGCTCTCTAGATTCTCAACCTCTTGTTCTGGAATTGACTTACTAAATGACAGATATTTAGACATCGGTCAGCCAGTGTAAATACTTTATTGTAGACAAAAATGAAGCCAACTACAACAAGCCGTCTGCCTGCTGAAGCGTACAGCCATCAAAACCTATCTAGATGCCATTACTCCAATGTTTACATTCGAGTGTTTCTCCTTCCACTTTGCTTTGTTTAATGCATATTTGATAGCTTTCCGTCAAGGTCATGAAGGTAACCGGGATTTATTAATTTAACCGTTCATTTTAATCTAGGAACTGGTGGTTCCCCCCCTCCCCCCCAGCTTCATTCCCAACCATGACAAATTTAGGCAAAAAAAAAGAGATAAGGATATTTTTAGGACAAGAAAGATCAGACTGGTAAAGGGCCTTTCCTGAGGTAAAATGTTCCTGTGAAATCTGGCTATTGTAAAAGAACAAGAAAACAAAAAGGTAGATGCTTTCACATTCTGAATCGGAGGATGGTTACAAGGAGGTGTCATGAGGAGCCTGGATAGCTCAACAGACTAAGCACCTTAATTTAACACCAGCTGTCTGCAATTAAAGTAAGATCGAATCTCGCCAGGCTCAAGGTTGACTCAGCCTTCCATGCTTTCTAAGGTAGGTAAATTGAGGACCCAGTTTGTGGGGGCAATAAGCTGACTTTGTATAAAAATATACAAAAGTATGAAGGCTATTGCTTAATGCACTATAAGCCACCCTGAGTCTCCGGAGAAGGGCGGCATATAAATCAAATTAAAAAAAAAAATTAGCAATAGAGCCAGATAATCAATGCCTGGCTAAATAAACGAGGATCTTGAGATGATCAGGAAACAAAAACTTTGGGCATATGCAGTAATATAAGAAGATGATGGGTTTTATTATGTTTGGCAAGACTGAGGACAAAGAAGAAAATAGAATCCAAAGGACTATTAGAATGTCCTTGGAAGGGAATACCAAGTATTATTTGGGACAGGTCAAAACAGCAAAGGACATGTCTATTTATTCACCAGAAGTTGAGTCAATATCGGTAGCACTTAGGTCATTAACTTGGAAACTTATGGCTTTTCTCTCCCACCAATACAAAATAAAGAAACATTTATAGCTGTAGATTGAAGATTCACCCTATCTGTTGAAAGAAGGCTCCAGTTCACATATCTACCGACCCACGAAGTAGCCCATAACTTTGCCATTGAGATATCTTACAGGGTGAAGCAAGATCTCTAGTGGCCAATTTGACAAACATTAGGAATAAGTGATTCTTCCCTCTTAGAAATTCAGGGAAGAATAATGCCCTGTGTAATCAGGTGTTCATGTGGAGAACACTTAATATCATAAGCTCAGCATAGCAATGGAGAATGGCCCATGCTTTTCTACCACCCAAAATTTCAATCCATGATTTGAATAGAACGTCAACCACCATCTCATAGAATCATAGAATTATCTTATAGGGGAGATGGATGGCATAAAAATCTAATATATATAATAATAGAATCATAAGGCTGGAAGGGACCTTGGAGGTCTTCTGGTCCAACTTCATGTCCAAGGCAGGAGTTCTTATATCATCCTGGACAAATGATTGTCAATCTTTTCTTGAAGACCTCCAGAATCCACAATTCCAAGATGCAAGAAGTTCCATCAATTAACTGTTTTCACTGTCAGGAAATTCCTCATTTCCAGGTTGTATCCTCCCATTGAGTTTCTACCTATGCTTCTTGTCCTGCCTTCAGGTGTTATGGAGAATGAACTAATGCCTTCTTCCCTGTGGCATCCCTTCAAGTGTTGGAAGACTGCTATCGTGTCTCCCCTAAACCTTCTCTTTCTTAGGACAAACATACCTAGATCCCTTAACTATGATTCATACAATTTAGCCACCAGACCTCTTATCATCTTTGTTGTTCTTCTCTGCACTCTTTCTAAGGTCTCAGCTTCTGGTTCACTTCTAGAGCAGTTTCAACTAACCGGGTACATTACCTATAATGAAGAGTTTCATCTGTGCTTACCATACTTCCAAAGTCCTAAGGTAGGGTATTTAATTTGCTATAAATTATGAACTACAACTGGCAATTCCTGGTCACATTTTCAAAAACTAGAAATTCTGACATTGCAGTCCCAGAACACCAGGAAGGTACATCATAGAAGGCTACTACTAAGAAAACTCAGTTCTGACCAATGGTGAGAGTTCATTATGGAATTCTACCCTGTTTCCCTGAAAATAAGACTTCCCAATAATAAGCCCAATCGGGCTTTTGAGTGCATGCGCTAAAATAAGCCTCCCCCCGAAAATGAGCCCTCCCCAAAAATATTTAAACGCAGAGCTAGAAATCAGATAAGATGGCAAGAGGAGCCCCATCTTGCTCCACGCACCCCAAAATAATAAGACCACCCCAAAAATAAGGCCAAGTGCTTATTTCGGGGTTCAAAAAAATATAAGACAGGGTCTTATTTTCGGGAAAACATGGTATCCATGTCATTATTAGAGAAGTAAGGCAATATGTATATGACAAAAAAAGTGGGATATAACCATTATAGCTCTGGATCCCATAATTTGACCAATCTCTTACAACAATTTCTTAAATTATTCTTCTCACCAACAAATGCATCTTTTGGTTCCTCCTGTGTTCTCTGCTCAAAATTTTGAAAGGGTAATAATTGTTTCTCTCTATCCTCTTCAAGTTCATGTGATGCATTCAACCATCCTAAGAAAATGAAAATCTGACCAACGGGTGGGAGATCATTTTGGTACTGTACCCATGCCACTATTAGGGAAGTAAGGCAGAATAAAAATGGAAAGCAAATAAATAATCTGGAAAATAACCATTATAGCACTGGGTCCCATAACTTGACTGATCTCTCACAAACAGTTAATTTCTTAAATTACTTTTCCTACAGACAAATGCACAGATTTGTTCATCCTATGTCCTCAGGTCCAAACGCTTCCATTTTCAAAGGGCAGTAACTGTTACTCTTATCCTCTCCAAATTCAACTTCTTAGAATGACCCAAGGGCTTACACAGAAACAAGAGAAAGAAAGAAAGGGCAAGATGATTTCCTTCTCCCCCTCTCCTCCTCCCCTTCCCTCCTCCTCTTCCTCTCTTTCTTCCTCCTGTCTTTCTTCTTCCTTCTGCTGTCCTATTTCCTCCTCCTCCTCCTCCTCTTTCTCTTCCTCCTGCTGTCATTCTTTTTTCTCCCCTTTTTCTTCCTCCCCTCCTCCCCCTCCTCTTTCTCTTCTTCCTCCTCCTGCTGTCATTCGTTTTCCTCCCCTCCTTTTTCTTCTTCCTCTTCCTCCCCGCTCCTTTCTCTTCTTCCTCCTCCAGCTGTCATTCTTTTTCCTCCACTCCTTTTTCCTCCTCTTTCTCCTTCTCTTCCTCCTTCTCTCCTTTTTCCTCCTCCTGCTGTCATTCTTTTCCTCCCCTTTTTCTTCTTTCTCCTCCTCTCCCCTCCTTTCTCTTCCTCCTCCTCCTGCTGTCATTCTTTTTCCTCCCCTCCTTTTTCCTCCTTTCTCCTTCTCTTCTTCCTCTTCTCCTTCTTCCTCCTCCTGCTGTCATTCTTTTTCCTCCCCTCCTTTTTCCTCCTCCTATCCTTCTCTTCCTCCTTCTCTCCTTCTTCCTCCTCCTGCTGTCATTCTTTTCCTCCCCTCCTTTTTCTTCTTTCTCCTCCTCCCTCTCCTTTCTCTTCTTCCTCCTCCTGCTGTCATTCTTTTTCCTCCCCTCCTTTTTCCTCCTCTTTCTCCTTTCTCTTCTCCCTCCTCCTGCTGTCATTCTTTTCCTCCTCTCCTTCTTCCTCCTCCTGCTGTCATTCTTTTCCTCCTCTCCTTTCTCTTCTCCCTCCTCCTGCTGTCATTCTTTTCCTCCTTTCCTTTTTCCTCCTCTTCCTTCTTCTTTTCCTCCTCTCCTTCCTCCTCCTCCTGCTGTCATTCTTTTTCCTCCCCTCCTTTTTCCTCCTCTTTCTCCTGCTCTTCCTCCTTCCTCCTCCTGCTGTCATTCTTTTCCTCTGCTCCTTTTTCTCCTTCCTCCTCATCCTCTTCCTCCTCTCCTTCTTCCTCCTCATGCTGTCATTCTTTTTCCTCCCCTCCTTTTTCCTCCTCTTTCTCCTCCTCTTCCTCCTCCTGCTGTCATTCTTTTTCCTCCTGCTCCTCCTGCTGCTGCTCCTTCTGCTCCTCCAACAGCACCATTACCACTACCACCTCATCGGCTAAGCGCAATTCACACTCAACGGTTGTTCATCTCCCAAATGAAAACATTGTCCCATTTTTCCATGGCCACTTAGCCTTGGTGACACGGGTGGCCATATAAGCCTGATAAACAAACAAACAAACAAACAAACAAAACAAATCATTTCCGGAGGCAGTTCTGTTACTCCAACTGGCAGGGTGGAGGGTGGGGGGGATGGGGGGGTTGCAGGGTCCAGCTTTTCAGATGGATTCAACCTTTGCCTCTTTACAAAGCACTTACCTGCAGTTGTAGTGGGCCTAAACCTGGAGTTGCTGCGGCAGCAGCAGCTGCCATTGTTGTTGGAATCAGCTGAACGGGGTAAGGGTCACCTAAGTAAGAAAATAACAGAGGCGTCAGGCACCTTTTATCTACTCTCCACCTGCAAATTAAACTCCTGCATTCACTCCTTCCAAAAAGCCTCTTTTTTTTTTTTTGTCTGCCTCGCAGAGTTCTAATGAAAAGCTCCATTGTGAGGCCTTTTACTAACACTCTTCACAATTCTGGCTGAGGGAGGAACACGAATAAAAGGGACAAGCAATTAAGGCGGAAACATCATCCTTTTTTTTCATGATGTATTTAGGGAAATGGGGAGGGGGGGAGGGAAGCGCGCCTCGATCAGAGGACTGAGCTTCCCCCCCAAAAAAAGGAGAGGAGGGGGAAAGCACGAAGGAAACAGAAGAGAGAGAGAGAGAGAGAGAGAGAGAGAGAGAGGGAGGGAGGGAGGGAGGGAGAGAGAAAGGAAAATTGTAAAACCTTGATCAGCCCAGAGGATGGGAGTCATATACATATAAATCTAAAGAAATATATATCTGTAGAAAATATCTACAGACCCCTCACATCCTGGACATAAATTGTTTCAACTCCTACCCTCAAAAAGACGCTATAGGGCACTGCACACCAAAACAACTCAACACAAGGACAGTTTTTTCCTGAACGCCATCACTCTGCTAAACAGATAATTCCCACAACACTGTCAAATAATTTACTAAGACTGTATTACTATTATTCTTCTCTTCCTTACCAGCATCTATCTCTTCCCACTTATGACTATAACCATGTTGCTTGTATCTTTACCATTTATATTGTTTTTATTCGTTTCCTAGTACGATTTGATAGCTTATTAGTAACCTTGACTATCACTAAGTGTTTGTATCTTTTTATTCTTGATGAATGTATTTAATTCTCCTTATGTACACTGAGAGCATATACACCTAAGACAAATTCCTTGTGTGTCCAATCACACTTGGCCAATCAAGAATTTTATTCTATTCTATATTACAGCTCTTAACCCCAGATGTGATTCGTTTTGAAGGAAGCCCCAGCTCAGATCTCAAAGGTGTTTTTTCAAAAGGCAACTGGACTGGTGTTTTTTCTTTTTTCCTGAGGAAGAAGAAGAAAATGTGTTTTTTCCCTCACCAAAAAGAAAAAGAAAAAGAAAGAGAAAGAAATAGTCCAGTTGCCTTTTGAAAAAGCACCTTTGAGACAATCATGACCTCTGGATGACTGAGAATCTCCACAGACAACAGCTCACATCTTCTTCTTCTTTTTTTTTTTTAATTTGATTTATATGCCGCCCTTTTCAGGGCGGCTTACAATGTGCTCAGCAATAGTCTTCATCCTTCTGTATATTTATACAAAGTCAGCTTATTGCCCTCACAACTGGGTCCTCAATTTACCTACCTTAGAAAGGATGGAAGGCTGAGTCAACCTTGAGCCTGGAGAGATTCGAAACTGTAGTAATTGCAGGCAGCTGGTCTTAATAACCAGCTTAATAACAGGGTGCCTTAGACCACTGTACTACCAAGGCTTTTGCCGAGGAAAGTTGCTTAATATACCGAGCACCCCAATTTTTATTTTATGTATTTATTAAATTTGTTTGCCTTCCATCTCGCCACAATTGCGTGGACAAAGCATCAAAGTCCTACTGACAAAGTGGGGAGGGGTGTGTGTTGAAAAATGCACTGGCTCCATTTCACAGCATTTCTGTAGAGGGTGGAGAAGAATATGGGGTTGGCTTTTTCCCCCCTTCTCGGTCTATGAAACAAAGTTAGAAATGTTGAGCCAGTTTACCCAGTTCTGTTGGATAAAATGGGGCATTCCCCATTCCTCTTTTTGAGGGCCTTGCTTAGATTTTAAAGGAGTGCTCTGAACAGTTTTTGGATGGGGCTGTAAGAAAACCTGAATGCCATTTCCCCACCTCCCCATTGAATTAAAATTAAATTGGATAACAATGGACGGCTGTATATTTCGTGATTTCTTCCTTCCATCGCGTTAAAAAATTACAGTTTTGGAAATAAAAAAATAAGAAATACAGGTAGTCCTCAACTTACAACAGTTCATTTACTGACCGTTCAAAGTTACAACAACACTGAAAAAAGTGGTCATTGAATGACCGTTTTTCATAGTTACGACCTTTGCAACAACTTCGTGGTCACGTGATTAAAATTCAGATGCTTGGCAATTGGTTCATATTTATGACTGTTGCTGGGTCCCAAGATCATGTGATCACTTTTTTTTTTGTGACGAGCAAAGTCACTGGGGAAGCCAGATTCCACTTAACAAACCAGGTTACTAACTTAACAACTGCAGCGATTCGCTTAACAAACTGTGGCAAGAAAGGTCGTAAAAAGGGGCAAAACTCACTTAACAAATGTCTCACTTAACAAGAGAGATTTTGAGCTCAATTGTGGTCGTGGGTTGAGGAATACCTGTAGTTTATTACCTCACAAGTTTGCAAGATTTTATCTAATGGCATGACCATCTTACAGTATGTCTTTCACTTGTTGTATAGGTAATCCTTGATTTACAACCATTTGTTTGGTCCCGGAAGTTATAACCACACTGAAAAAAGTGACTTATGACCGTTTTTCATACGACTGTTGCAGCAACCCCATCGTCACGCGATCAAAATTCAGATACTTGGCAACTGGCATGTTTGTATGACGGTTGCTGGGTCCCAAGGTCATGTGACTACCCCTTGCCTCCTTCTGACGAGCAAAGTCAATGGGGAAGCCAGATTCACTTAACAACCGTGTTAGTAACTTAACAATGGCAGGGACTGACTTCCCAACTGTGGCAAGAAAAGTCATAAAATAGGGCACAACTCTATTGTTGAGGCAAAAGCTCCCATCTGTTTTAAGAAGCTTCCTTACGGCAGAGTTCAAAAGCGTAAAGAAAAATTGAGAATATTGGGGAAATAGGGAGTGCCAAACTTAACACCTAAAACAGACATCTCCAATTTCTCAGGCATCTTCTAGCACCTTCTGAGATGCCTTTCTTATATATCTTCAGTCAGAAACAATTGTCCAAATTAAATTACTCATCAGACTGAAATGCCAAATAATTTCTTTGATTTCTATTCTCCTTCATTGTCTTCTCTCATTGAGATTTCCAGACAGTATGCAGAACTGGGTGTCATAAATGCAGTCATCGCATTTTGTCGTCTTCAAGATAACTTCATGCATTCCTCTGTGTTTTGCTTTCAAGCCTTATCTAAAACTTGGGAAGGTCTTAAGAATTAAAATGGAACATGAAAAAAAAAAGAGAAGCACAACTCACTTACTTACTTACTTACTTTATTTGATTTATATACCGCCCTACTCCCGAAGGACTCAGGGCGGTGAACAGCCAAACAGTAAAAATACATAGATACAAAATTTAAAAACAAAGTAAAATCGAATTAAACAATTTGGCCAAGACAGATTAAAACACCCCAATCATTTAAAAACTGATTAAAATTTGCATAATTAAAAAGAGGGAAAAGATTAGGCCAGGCCCGCCTGGTGGAATAAAAAGGTCTTAAGAGCGTGGCGGAAGGTGCGCAGATCCGGGATACTCCGTATCTCTGGGGGGAGCTCGTTCCAGATAGTAGGTGCTCCCACAGAGAAGGCTCTCCCCCTAGGGGCCGCCAGTCGACATTGTTTGGCTGACGGCACCCGGAGGAGCCCCTCTCTATGACAGCGTACCGGCCGGTGGGAGGCTATTGGTGGTAGTAGGCGGTCCCGTAGATAACCAGGTCCTAAGCCCAAGATTTAGCAGCAGTCTTGCTTAGCAATAGAAATTTTGGGCTCAGTTATGGTCATAAGTTGAGGTGCAATGTATTTGGTAGTGTTTTCCCCCTCTAAAGGTTATTTCCTTCAAATGGATCATAAAGACTTCTGCCCTTATGACTACTTTTAAGATCAGTATCTATGTTCCATCTAATTAGCTTTGATACTATTGTCAAGTAGATTTAAAAAAACCAAACAAAACAAAACACCAAACCATTTCAAGAGTTTTAACTTCCCCCTCTCCCCTTCAGGGCTTGGCAGTTTTCAGAAGTTGGACATCAGCTGACGGCACTTAAATTGGAAATTAGCCTCTGCAAAGCCTTGCTCATGGACCAACAAGAAGAATTTTAATACTGCCCACATGATCCTCCATTAAAAATAAAACATGTGATGATCTTAACGAGACCAAACAAAACAGAGAAAACATCAGCAATTCCGCCTGGGGGAAATTTTTGCGATATTTAAATCCTAAACATTAATGTTATCATCCCGTACCAGGAAGTGATTAAGAGTTTCAATGCATATTATTTTAACGTTGTAAATCTCCCAGGGTCACCCTGTGAATTTTGGGTGGCCATTTGTTAAATACATTAATAAAATAAATGTGTGTGCCTGTTTGTAAGCATGCACATAAGCAAATTTTCTTTTTTTTTTCCCAAGAGGCAATTGGACTTTGTTTTTTTTTCTTTGAAGATGTTTTACTTCTCATCCAGGAAGCTTCTTCAGCTTCTTCCGAAAAACCAAAAAGTGCAGTTGCCTCTTGGTGTGTGTGTGTGTGTGTGTGTGTGTGTGTGTGTGTGTGTAAAGCACCTTTGGAACAACTATGATCTGGATGGCTGACAATCTCCACAGACACATAAGCAAACCTTACATCAGTGATGGTTAACTTTTTTGGTGCTGAGTGCCCAAAGCTGAACCACCAAAATGCAATGCGAGCTCCCCCCCGCCTATGCACACACCCCGTGCATGCACCCCCCCACACACACACATGCGTCCTGTACCCCATTTTGGCTTCCTGGTTGGTGCAGGAGGCTTTCTAGGCCCAAAACAGGGTGCGGTGGGGGGGGGCCCTGATGCAGCACCCCCGTGCTCTGCTTTGGCTTCCAGGTTGGTGCGGCCAGCAGAAATGGAATAGGAAGGTAGGGTGTGTGTGTGGGGGAACCTGCGGAGATTGGGGAAGGCCCTGCCCCTCGTGCATGCGTGGCAGAGACCCAAAGACCAGCTGGCTGGCGGGAGGTGCACACACATGCACGTTGGAGCTGGGCTGGGGCCATAGGTTCACCATCATGGCCTTACATGTTAGCTATGTTTTTGTTGTATTCTTCTTCTTCTTCTTCTTCTTCTTCTTCTTCTTCTTCTTCTTCTTCTTCTCCTTCTCCGCACAAATCAATTCACTGAATTACATACATACACAGAAGCCCTACATGGCATGGGTCCAGGTATCTGAGGAGCCATCTCTCCCCAATGGGACTAGTTTGCCCCACTCATGCCAGCGGAAGAGTCCCATCTGCTAAGAAATCCCAGCTGGTGGGTTCAAGGAGAAGAGCCTTTTCTGCTGTGGCTCCCTGTGGCAACACTCTACCACCAGAGTTAAGAACTGCCCTTCCCATTTGGCCTTCCAGAAGGGTATTAAAATTTGACTTTGCCAGTTGGTTTGGGATCCTGAGGGGGCCACTCACCGCTGAAGATGATTGATGGGGTAAGAAGACCTCATTCCTGCCTTGTCCATCACTTAGTTCTGGTTTCAGTATTGGCTTCAACATCTTAATTTGTGTAATTTTTAATTATTTTTCTATTTGTTTTATAACCTGCAAGCCCTCCAGAGTCACCTTATAGGTGGCATAAAAATTCGATCAATAACGAATCAAGCAATTAGATCTGAGGGAAACCAGCAAGAGGTCCAGCATTCATTAAACCAATTAACTTCAGGGTGCATTGTCTTGTGCCAATTTTAAGGAGTAATTAGATATTTTATCATTTGAACTTTGGTAAATTTCTTTTTAAGTTTTTAAGTCATTTTTTTTTTAAAAAAAGTAATTTCTAGGTGCACTAATTTGCCCCGTAAGAAAAATAAAATGTGCTGATTGCACAAGGATTCTGCATCTGCCTTCCTAATGCAGATGGAATCAAAGGGATAACAGCCTTCTTGTCCATTAACATCAGACGGCTGTGATCTGACTCAGTTTTTAACCAAACAAGAAATATTTAATTTTCTCCCTGAAATCAGCAGGACTTTAAATAACTTATTTCAGAGTAGACTAAAATAGGAACTCATCTAATGCTAAATTATTTGTGGCAGTGTTTCCTCCCCCCCTCCCTTTTTTTTTTCTTTCAATGGGAAGATAATAGAGAAGAGTATCTCTTAAAAAAAAGAGAAAGAGAGAGAAAAGACAGAATGAGAATTCTAGCTAATTCCAGTGCCATATATATATATTAAAAAAGTTATTTTTAAGCCACCTTATATAGGTGGCCAAAGCAGTGGTGGGTTAAATTTTTTTTACTACTGGTTCTGTGGGTGTGGCTTGTTTTAACGTTGTAAACCACCCGGAATAATACATATGAAAAAGAAAGAAAGAAAGAAAGAAAGAAAGAAAGAAAGAAAGAAAGAAAGAAAGAAAGAAAGAAAGAAGGAAAGAAAGAAAGAAATTTAACTAACTAACTAACTATCTAACTAACTGACTGACTGACTGACTGACTAACTAACTAACTAACTAACTAACTAACTAACTAACTAACTAACTAATCAGGCAGACTTTCCTGTCAAGAGATGAATGAAAAATCTCTGTTCTAACAAAAGAGCTATGCAATCTTTCTTTTCTAGGGATGGGAAAAACAAGATTACTTTCCAGAAAGTAGTTAAGTACCGTATTAGGGCAAAAATGGAAAGTAAATGAAATTATAGCAGATACAGTATACTGCTATAATTTAAGGAGAAGGACAGGGGAAGCCTGTGGGCAGAGTCAAGAGAGCAATCAGCCTAGAGCCGTTAACTCTTCACAAGGGGTTTAAGTCCAACCCTTCTTGAATTCCCTTAATTCTTATCTATCCTCAATTCAGTGCTGTTATCGACTAGATTCTTGTTTATAGGCATGAATAACAAAGCAGCTTAACTAGAACTCAACATGTAGATCTGATTCTTCCCACTTGACTATGGTTAATATAATTCCTAACCATCTATTTCATTTATCCTCTAAAATTAAAAATCATTAAACCATTTGCAACTTTGGAAGGAACAGTAGACTTCCCCTCAGGCTTAGGGACCTGATATGGTTGGTTCTTGACACCTCGCGTCGTATGTTACTGATGTTTCAGAAAATTCTTGGGACCTCAACCTATCTAAAAGTAATACTGGGTACTTTATATACAAATTGACTTATGGAACTCTGTTCCCCATCTTGATCTGCTTTTAGAATTTCAGGTGGGCTCCAAAGCCATGTGTGCTATTGCTGATGAGGTTCAGATGACCAAGACAGAAGAGAAAAAAAGCTTTCTACAACAGTGAAGGCCTTATTCATGAAATGGTATCCCTTCTGGATTTCAACCCTCGTCTCCAAATAAATACTCAAACATCTAGATTTGATTTCTACGGAGCTCTTTGTATGCAATGGAACGTCTGATGTTTTTGTTCCTTTGATTGTCACTTAACATTAGGGAGAAATTGATCAAATACAGCTTTCTTAATGAAATAAAGTAAGACCTTCTGGAACGTCTCACCAACAGGCCACTATTCAAAGGAGTCCCAGAGGCAACAACAAAATTTTGGTTAATTTTATTTTTCATTTCCATGGTGATCAAAAAAAGAAAAAAAAAACCCATGTCAGCCTCGTGGGTGTGACGTGCCACACAGCTGCCATGGTGTTAATACATTGGAATTGAAAAGCAAACACATTTATACATAGTGTCACACCATGTTAAACAAGGAATTAATTGAATCTGCCAGTTCTGCTTAATGGGATGCATTCTTGGCCTTTTCCAGACCTACCAAAATAGCCAAGTGAGATTCGGGGAGGCTTTTAAGATATACATTCAAGTGGTGTGAATTATCACATCTCCCATCTGATGAAGAAAAATGCGAGGAGACCAGATTTCTAGACTGTGGTCGGGATTGTTGCTGGGTGCGCTAAAACCTTTTAATTGAGAAATGGGCAGCACAGACGTTTAATAATAATAATAAAAAAAATAAATTCTCAGACAACACCCATCTGAGGAAGAATAGAAGTGTGGGACAGAATTATTCAACCAGGGCTGCAAATGCACCCACAAAATCCATTTACTAAGATGTAGTTTATATATCAGTGATGGCTAACCTTTTTGCCATCGAGTGCCAAAAGCGGGGGGAGTGTGCAGGGGGGGTGGTGTTCACGCACGTGCATGCCCACACCCATAATTCTATGTGCCCCATCTCCCGTGCATGCGTGCGCACCCCCCTCCATGGTCCCTCCGCTTTTGGTACGTGATGGCACAGTGGGCCAGGTAGGGCCCTTTTTCACCCTTCCCAGGCTCCAAGGCTTTCTAGGAGCCTGGGGAGGGCAAAAACGGCCTTCCCCACCACCCGGAGGCCCTCCGGGGGCCGGAAATGGCCCATTTCCCAACTTCCAGTGAGCCCAGAAGGCCCGAAAATCAGCTGGCCGGCACGCGCATGTGCGCTGGAGCTGAGCTAGGGCAACGCTCGCGTGTCCACAGATATGGCTCCGCGTGCCACAGGTGGCACGCATGCCATAGGTTCGCCATCACGGTTATATGTTGTATCTATAGGTACATTTAAAGGCACCGATAGATTTGAAGAAAGGAACTAGAAAGAGCTTTGACAACTTTGAACTCTGGTGTTGGAGAAAGCTTCTGAGAATACAGGTAGCCCTAGACTTACAACCACAATTGAGCCCAATATTTAGGTGGCTTGGGAGTTCATGGCTTCCACGGCAACTATGGGTCTGAACCTGAGGTGGGATTCAGCCGGTTCGGACCGGTTCGAATGAACCAGTAGTTGTGAGCTGTGGATGGGCCCGTCCACCCGCCCTGGTGCTATGCCGTCCTATTTAGCTGTGTTTTTTAAGCCACGCACATGTGTGCAAGCGCGCACACGAGCAAAACGCATGCACAGAAGGCCGCGCTCACATTTTCAGTGCTGGGACCAACCGGTTGTTAAATTATGTGAAGCCCACCTCTGGTCTGAACTTCTGGAGGTCAACCCACAATGGAGGTCACACATTAGATTTTGATTTGGCACTGAAAAAACATGACTTATGAAACTTACGACCGTTGCAGCAATCCTGTGGTCACGTGATCAAAATTCCACCCCTTGGCAACCAGCAATGGGGAAGCCAAATTGACTTAAGTATGACTGACTTGACAACTGCAGCAAGTCACTTAACAACGGTGGCAAGAAAGGTCACAAAATGGGATAAAATTCACTTAACAACTGTCTCCCTTAGCAACAAAAATTTTGGGTTCGGTTATGGTTGTAAATCTAGGACTACCTGTACTCTTGGAGGGTCTCTCACAGGATGGTCAAATTCAAGGCCCGCGGGCCAGATCCGGCCCAAGGGGTGTTTAGATCTGGCCCACGGGGCCTTCCTGGACCGGCCCGCGGTGTCTCTGCCAGTGAAAATGGAACTTGGGAGGACCGTGCGTAGGCAGAGGGTTGCAGGAGGCCGTCTCAGCTGAAAATGGAGCTCAGGAGCTTGTTTTCGCTGGCACAGCACTTGGGCAACCACAGGTGCCCCCGACAGGAATGACGTCGAGCTGGCCAGGCCCACCCTGGCCACACCCATCCTGCCCCCTGAGGACAAACACAACCCTGATGCGGCCCTCAGTGAAATCGAGTTTGACATCCCTGGTCTACCACAATTTGCCACGGCCAATTTGCCACAGCGAAGTTGCCATGGGGCAAATCGCAGTGGGACAAGAATTACACTAATATCAAAGAAACAGTGGAACTGAATCATTATAGAAAGGTTGCAAAAGGAGGGACAGAATGGAACGTGAATGACCAAAATTAAAATATTATTTATTTTGAATAATTACATTGATTTGTTCAATCATCCTGCAGCGAGTTTAATTACGACAGTTCTGCTTCTCTTCTGTTACCCTGCAAACTTTTTCATTCAGTGCACAGACATAGATGGAAGCACCCTAATAGTTCGGCATATGAAACGTAAGTTCAGTAAAAATCATCATCACCATCACGCTATTAAAGAAGTAACATTATGGTATGGGCCTTGTCATTAACTTAGGTTTTTTGGTTGGGGGTTTTGGTTTTTTTTTTTTTTTTTTTTGGCTTTGAAAACGAATTCATTTGCTTTCAGTGAAGTATCCTGGGCTAACAAAAGACAATTGACGAATTCATGAATCCGTCAATGATATACTGATGCGGACATAATAAAGCCAAAGAGAAGGACCGAAGGCTGTCGTTTTCAGAACAAGAGCGCTTCAGATAGATAGAAAACTGATGTCAGAAGAGTTAGATAACCGGAAATGAATGAAGGCAGTTTTATGAAATTCCTAACCAAGATAAATCTGCTTGCTGAAACAAAGGCCGCTCCAATCTCTACCTCCCCTCCTTCTGGGTTATTTGTTTTATTTTAAACAATCCCGTGTCTTTAAAGACAGGAATATGCAAGGATCTATAAAAAGCTTAGATAAAAGGGCCCAAATACTCACACTTGCTGTTACACACGCACACCAATGGTGAAATCCTCCGCGGATTGCCACTGGTTCGCTGCCCGTGCCTGCACACCAAATGAACACTTCGTGCAGAAAATGGAGGCTTAACAAGGTAAGTTGAACAGTGGGGCGGGGGGACAGCTGTGCCACGCGATTTAGATTCACTAGAAAGCAGGATTTCCTGCTTTCTAGTAAATTTAATTCAGGGACACGATGGCTCAGTGGCTAAGACGCTGAGCTTCTCGACCGAAAGGTCGGCAGTTCAGCAGTTCGAATCCCTAGTGCTGGGTAATGGGGTGAGCCAGTGGTGGGTTTCACATTTTTTTTACTACCAGTTCTGTGGGTGTGGCTTGGTGGGTGTGGCAGGGGAAGGTTACTGCAAAATCTCCATTTCCTCCCGATCAGCTGGGACTTGGGAGGCAGAGAATAGATGGGGGTGGGGCCAGTAAGAATTTTTACTACCGGTTCTCCGAATTACTCAAAATTTCCACTGCTGGTTCTCCAGAACTGGTCAGAATCTGCTGAAACCCATCTCTGGGATGAGCTCCCGGGACTTGTCCCAGCTTCTGCCAACCTAGCAGTTTGAAAGCAGGTAAAAAATGCAAGTAGAAAAATAGGGACCACCTTTGGTGGGAAGGTAACAGCGTTCCGTGTGCCTTTGGCGTTTAATCATGCAGGCCACATGACTACGGAGACGTCTTTGGACAGCGCTGGCTCTTCGGCTTTGAAACAGAGATGAGCACTGCCCCCTAGAGTCGGGAACGACTAGCACATATGTGCGAGGGGATCCTTTACCTTTACTAGTGAATTTAAATCACGTGGCACAGTTGATTGTTGGAAATACCGGTTTGCCCGAACCGGTAGCTTTTATCACTATCGGTTCGCCCAAACCAGTGCGAACCGGTAGCATTTCACCCCTGACGCACATGCACAAAAAAACCCCGGACGGACAATCCTCTGAAAGCACAACTTTCCAGAATCAATCTTCAACTTTCCAGCCTTTAAACCCGTTGTAAACTTGTGCTTTGTTTTCGCCCATAAATTGAGAGGCATATGTTAGCCTCGATCTATGCACTGAACTCCCATTGAGATTAATGGTGCTTGCACGTTATTGGGAGATCGTTTGCAAAAAGAGCAAATTAAACCTCTTCATTAAGTACAGAACAGGTGATTTAGGAAGGGCATCTGACCAAATTCTTGGGTTCTTCTCTTTTTCTTTCATCAGTTGGAGGCCGTCGCAAGCAAGGGCTGGCTGGGAGGCATGGTGAATGGCCTGGATTTCCAATCTCTCTGGTCCAGTTGCTTGGATTTAACCTCTGCAATGTCTTTCTATTAAAAATATTCCTATTTATTTTTATATGTATAGCCCCTTCCTCTTTTGCCAGATGGCAGGTGGAGAGATGTTCCTTCTCACATTATCACCTTGCGTACAGCTAATATGCTTGTCAGATGTTACATCTTTTCTATCCTGCTCTACGGAGTAGAGAGTTGGTCTCTGGCAGAAAACCACTTGAAGAAACTAGAAGCATTTGAAATGTGGATTTATAGATGGTTGCTATGTATAAACTGGGTTGACACAATGAGGAGGTGATTAGCCACCAGGGAAAGCCAAGGGAAATCATCAAAGCCCTTAAAAAAAAGCAAAAGTTAGAATATTTTGGACATGTGATGTGACACCCAGGAAAATACGGCATCATTCGCTTAATCCTCCAGGGAAAGATGGAAGGCGAACGAGGTCCAGGCAGAAGAAGAACATCATGGTTTCAAAATCTAAGGGACTGGTTTGAATAAAACTCAGCAGCACTTTTTCATGCGGCTGTTGACAAAAATAGGATCGCCAACATGATCGCTTGATGGATATGGCAGAAGAAGGAGGAGTTAATTGTCCTCACCGTTAGGAAGTTTCTCCTCGATTCCAGGTTGATTTCTCTCCTTGATTAGTTTCCATCCATTGTTTTTTTGTCCTGCTCTCTGGTGCTTTGGAAAATATATGGCCCCCCTGCCCCTTTGTGGCAGCTTCTCAAATCCTGGAAGACTGCTATCATGTCCCTCCTAGTTCTTTTTTTCTCTAGACTAGCCGAACCCAAATCCTGCAAACGTTCTTCATATAGTTGAACATCTGGTCACGACCATAATTCATTCCATAACTTTGGTCATAATCCGATTTGGTCGCGACCTGAACTTAATTTTGGAAATTTGGCGCTTACCAAAAAAATTTGCCAAAAAAATGGCGCGGAAGGAGAAATCGGCTGCAAAAAAAAAATATTTGTGAATTTTTTGGTCGGAACCCGAATTTGGTCATGGTCAGAAGCATTTGTGACCAGAGGTTCTGCTGTCTATTTTCGTCTCTAGGTCTTTAAGCATCTTAGTTGCTCTTCTTTGCACTTTTTCCAAAATCTCAACATCTTTTTTGTAATGTGATGACCAAAACTGGATGCAGTATTCCAGATGTGGCCTTACTAAGGCTTTATAAAGCGGTACTAATACTTCACGTGATTTTGATTCTATGCCTCTGTTTATACAACCAAGGATTTTATCTGCCCAACTCTGATTAAACATACAAGGAATTTGTCTCCGGTACAGAAGCACTCAGTGTACTTGCAAGGCAACAGAGAAAATAATAGTAATAATAATACTAATAATAAAAAAGAGGAAGTAAAGAAGATAATAAAAGGAATAAATAATAATACTATAGCCGGTCTAGGAGAACTCACCATGGCCAACTCGCTGTGGCCAAATTGTCATAGCCAACTCTCCCGGGACAAGAGTTACACTAATATTGAAGAAATGGTGAAATAGAATCCTTAAGGAAAGGATGCAAAAGGAAGGACACAGTGAAATACGAATGACAGAAATTAAATCATTTTTTAAATGATTTTAAATAATTAAATAGAATTGTTGAGTGGTCCCAGAGTGAGGTGGCCATGGCAAGTTGGCCATGACGAGTTGACTGTGGCAAATTGTCCCATTCCTCCAGCCACAGCCTATGAGTTAATATACATACACATTAGACAGAAGTGGGAGAATTAAGGGTTCAACACAGTGGGGATATGAGGGAAGAAACTGTCCCTGTATCTCATTGTCTTGGCATGCAATACCCTATAGCGCCATCCCGAGGCAAGGAGTTGAAACAGGGGTAAAATGCTCCCGGTTCGGACTGGATCACCCGATCCGGTAGTAATGGCGGCAGGTGGTTCGGAGAACCAGTAGCAAAAATCCCTGCGCCCCATCCCCATGCCCAGCTGAACCGTGGGATCATCAGAGGCTGTTTTTTTTTTACTTTTAAAAGCATTTTTTTCTACAACCTCTTCAGCCGAAAAAATGCTTTTAAAAGTAAAAAAAAAAGCCTCTGATGATCACAGCAGCTCAGCTGGGATCATCAGAGGCTTTTAAAAGCATTTTTTCTACAACCTCTTCGACTGAAGAGGTTATAGGAAAAAAAATGCTTTTAAAAGCCTCTGGCGATCCCAGCTGACTTGCCTGATCGTCAGAGGCTTCTAAAAGCATTTTTTTTCTGCAACCTCTTTGGCCGAAGTGGTTGTCAGACTCCTGACAAGTCTCCAGACTCCTGACACTGTGAAGTGTCAGACTCCTGAATGAGAAATAACATCATAACTACATAGTACGATGGACTTGCTGGGCCGGTGCAACGTGTAACATGTTCACACTGGTGCAAAACACTAAGTGTTTTGTTCATATGATTTATTGGGTTAGGGATTTTCTGTCTTCACTGTGAGTTGTATTGTGTTGTGGGGGGGGGGTGGATGCACTGAGGGAGCTCCACCCAACTCATTAGACCTAGGTTGTGCACTGACAATAAAGATTTGAAGATGAAGACATTGACTTACTGCAGCCTGTCTTGTAGCTGAAACCAGGTGGCAGCAGGAATCCTTGCTGGGCTGCTGCTGCTAGGGTTCGCTGGTCTGGAGGGAATACGGGGATCATTAGTGGCGGTAGCTGACCTTGGACCTGCTGGGCAAGAAGCGGTAAACATCAAACCAAATATTACAGCTTAACAGTTAGCCTTAAGATTTAAGACGGCAATTGTCAGGTATCCTTCCAGAGCAGGGGTGAAATGCTCCCGGTTCGGACCGGATCGCCCGATCTGGTAGCGATGGCGGCGGGTGGTTCGGAGAACCGGTAGCAAAAATCCTTGCCCACCCCCCACCATGCCCAGCTGAGCCGCAGGATCATCAGAGGCTTTTTTTTTTTACTTTTAAAAGCATTTTTTCTACAATCTCTTCCGATGAAAAAATGCTTTTAAAAGTAAAAAAAAAAAAGCCTCTGATGATCACGCGGCTCAGCTGGGATCGTCAGAGGCTTTTCAAAGCATTTTTTTCTGCAACCTCTTGGCCGAAGAGGTGGTAAAAAAAAAAATGCTTTGAAAAGTCTCTGACGATCCCAGCTGAGTTGCCTGATCGTCAGAGAGGCTTTTCAAAGCATTAGAAAAAATGCTTTGAAAAGTTAAAAAAAAAAAAAAGTTGGCCACGCCCAACCAATCACATTACCCCCCCTCCAAGCCACACCCACAGAACCGGTAGTAACAAATTTTATATTTCACCCCTGTTCCAGAGGCTCATTGTTTTGACTGCATGAAATTCTGCGTACAAAAAGGAAGAGATTTTTCCCTGTAGATTTTTTTTTTCACCGGATGAAGTTGAGTTCCTGGGGTGGCCAAGGTCCTGAAATGTGGCGGAAAGCCTGATGGGTTTCATACACTTAGTCTGTGTACCACGGGCAACCTGTTCCAATGGTCTTTGATACAGTAGAGATAAAATAGCACGCCATGACTTGGGAAGCTTATTATTATTTTTGTAGTCAACAGAAAACTCCAGAGAGAGGTCCTAATTGTGGGATCCTTGGTGCTCTCTGAGCTTGGTTGTTCTCTGGCAGACGTTTCGTTATCCAACTAAGTAACATCATCAGTGCTAGGTGGGAGTGGGGTTTGCTCCCTTCTGACTCTTCCTTCTAGAACTCAAGATGTTACCTAGTTGGGTAATGAAATGTCTACAAGAAAACCCCCGAGCTCCGAGAGCATCAAGCACCCCACTGTCCTTCTCCTCCTCCCTACAAACCACACTTCCTTCTAGCACTGATGATGTTACTTAGTTGGGTAATGAAATGTCTTCAAGAAAACTACCAAGCTCAGAGAACATCAAGGACACCACAGTTCAACCCAGAGGTACTAATATTCTCTCCTATTTTTTGGCTCATCTAGATTAGATTACAACTCTAGTACAGGTAATTGGAAATTGGAAAATATATTACAGTCTTTGATTTTTGGGACAATCTGAGTCTGGAAGTATCCCCACCTCTGTGGACCACAGAAAGAGCAATAGCACCACAGAGATCTATTTTGAGTCCATATGGATCCCGAATAGGATTCCCCCCCTTCTTGATTCCCTCCCTCATCCTGTTCTATTTTTAGAGTCACACACCTTTTAAAAATAGTTGTTGCAGAATTGTTATTTGAGCAGTTCTCTAATAATGACATGTTATTGTGGTTGTAAGAATTCAATTTCACTTGACCAAAACATTTCAGCACCTGCAGAGTAATGACTCTCATGCTTCCAAGCGCTCTGCTCATAGTATACCCTTACGGATGTCTGTAAAATTGAACGGGATTTACCCAAAGGTAAATGCATATACGGTGCAAAGAAATTTTAATGACCCTGGAATAATCCTTGTTACTGCCTTAAGTTGCTCCTTTCCCTTCTCCCTTTTAAATGCCAAAGAAATTTCTTTCTCCTTTGAAGGTGAATTGAATTTTTGCATTGTATTCTTAGGCAAAGAACCAGGGGGAAGGAAGGAAGGAAGAAAGGAAGGAAGGAAGGAAGGAAGGAAGGAAGGAAGGAAGGAAGGAAGGAGAAAAGGAGAAGGAGAAGAGTTCCATGTATGAAAATGACTTTGCCAAGCAAAGAAGCTTCAAAACAGAACTCAAAACACTAATAGAGAGACAGATGGTTCCACTGAAGTCTTTGCTGCCAAAAAAAAAAAAATTATATACAAAAAAAGAAAGGAAAAAAACAGAGTGATGTTATTGAAGCTGGCTGGAAAGTTCTCTGATGGCTGCAAACACTCTTGTCCCATTTTAAGTGTTAACTCTGCCTCCAGGGCTAATATAAACTAAAGCAACATAAAGACACACACACACTAGTACTTGCCGACACACAAACATGCACACACTCAGACATAGCCCTACAAGTCTGCACTTGATTACAAGAGACTTCTGGATAAACCAGCCAATGTGTTGTATTAATGCATTCCTGACTGGGAAAGAAGCCATTAGGAAAACTTAAAAAAAAAAAAAAGCTATTGTCACATTTTTATACTGTTCTTTACTTCTTGAATAAGTAAATGCTTAACAAAGAGAGGAGAGGAGAGGAGAAGGAGAGGGAGGGGAGGGGAGGAGAAAGGAAAAATGGATGGATGGAAGAAAGGAAGGAAGAGGAGAAGGAAGGGGAGGAGAAGAGAGGAGAGAAGAGAAGAGGAGAGGAGAAGAGAAGGGGAGGGGAGGCAGGGGAGGAGAAAGGAAAAATGGATGGATGGAAGAAAGGAAGGAAGAGGAGGAGGAAGGGGAGGAGAGGAGGGAGAGGGGAGGAAAGAGGAGAGAAGAGGAAGAGAAGAGAGGAGAGGAGAGGAGGGGAGGGGAGAGGAGAGAAGGGAGAGGAGAGAAGAAGGGAGGGGAGGGGAGGAGAAAGGAAAAATGGATGGATGGAAGAAAGGAAGGAAGAGGAGAACGAAAGAGAGGAGAGGAGGGAGAGGGGAGGAAAGAGGAGAGAAAAGGAAGAGAAGAGAAGAGAGGAGAGGAGAGGAGAGGAGAGGAGAGGAGAGGAGAGGAGAGGAGAGAAGGGAGAGGAAAGGAGAGAAGAAGGGAGGGGAGGGGAGGAGAAAGGAAAAATGGATGGATGGAAGAAAGGAAGGAAGAGGAGAACGAAAGAGAGGAGAGGAGGGAGAGGGGAGGAAAGAGGAGAGAAAAGGAAGAGAAGAGAAGAGAGGAGAGGAGAGGAGAGGAGAGGAGAGGAGAGGAGAGGAGAGGAGAGGAGAGGAGAGGAGAGAAGGGAGAGGAAAGGAGAGAAGAAGGGAGGGGAGGGGAGGAGAAAGGAAAAATGGATCGATGGAAGAAAGGAAGGAAGGGGAGAAGGAAGGGGAGGAGAGGAGGGAGAGGGGAGGAAAGAGGAGAGGAGGAGAAAGGAAAGATGGATGGAAGGAAGGAAGGAAGGAGAGAAGGGAGGGAGGGGAGAGGAGAAGAGAGGAGAAAAGAAAGGAAAAGAAAAGTGTCAGATGACAAAAGGAAGCTAAATCTTGAAGGTAAGCGTAGCAGAAAGTTGGTGAATAATTTGTTACACGGAGACCAAAATATCTCAGGCAAAACAATCTAATTTTCTTTACAAGCTAAGTAGAGCAAGGAAAAACTTTAATACCACTGTTCCATTTCATTTCTAAAGGAGATCAATGCTCAGGTAATGTCACTGTTATGAAAAGGTAGCATAACAATGAACTAGGAATCAAATGCAGAAGATGCCCCCGTGCTGTATTTATTTTTGAGGGTGGAGGGAACTTGGAGCAAGATTTGTTTTCCTGTTGCTAGGCTACATTCGGGGAAAACATTTAAAAAACAGATCCTCTTTCTCCACCTTCTCCTAGCTTGGCTTACAGGGGTACCCGGTGACATCCTGAATACCAGGGTATCCACCAGTAAGGGTTAAAATCCACCCAAAAATTCTGTATCTAAATGCCAAAAAAAGGGGCCGAGCCATATCTGCCACCTTGGAAGATTTTGACCTTTCCTTGCAGACACCTTTCTGCTTTCCATTCTGTAAGAGAGCTGCCGACTATTTAAATAAACTATTTATTTTTTCTCATTATTGGATATTAAGGGCCACCATTCTATTATTACAGTTTTGAAACGGCGATTTCATTTTATTGCTATTTTGATACCTGGAAACCATCTAGAGACGCAGTGAGCATTGAGACAAGAGAATCACTGCACAATTAAGCAAACAAACAAACAAAGTGGCGGGAGCCTAGATTTAGAGATTTGCAGACTACTAAAGATTTCTAATCAGGGCAAGTTGCAGAAACAGCCATATGTCTTCTTGTAGCACATCCAACAGTTTTGCATGCAGAAATATGAAGAGTCTCCAGAGTTAAGATATTTTTTTTCCCCCTTCTCAACATAAGTTTCGGGAAAGCAGCTGTGTTACATCATATTATGGCATCTATGGTCTTAGAACCCCTTACTTCAGGGATGAAATGCTCCCAGATCGGACTGGATCACCCAGTCCGGTAGCGATCTTGGCCATTGGTTCGGCAATCCGGTAGCTATGGCGGAGTGAAGCTCCACCCACCCGCTTGGGTGTCATTACTTCCTGGTTTTAAAGGAAGTTGGACCATAAGGAAGGCTGAGCGCCAAAGAATTGAGGCCTTTGAACTCTGGTGCTGGAGAAGTCTCCTGCGAGTCCCTTGGACTGCAAGGCGATCCAACCGATCAGTCCTAGAGGAGATCAACCCTGACTGCTCTTTAGAAGGCCAGATCCTGAAGAGGAAACTCAAATACTTTGGCCACCTAATGAGAAGGAAGGACTCACTGGAGAAGAGCCTAATGCTGGGAAAGATTGAGGGCAAAAGAAGAAGGGGACGACAGAGAACGAGGTGACTGGATGGAGCCACTGAAGCAGTTGGTGGGAGCTTAAATGGACTCCAGAGGATGGTAGAGGACAGGAAGGCCTGGAGGAATGTTGTCCATGGGATCGTGATGGGTTGGACATCACTTCACAACTAACAACAACAACGAACCTAGGAACAACCAGGAGAATTAGTCAAAGAATTTGACCACTCAGCAACTGAACAGAACATAGTTGGGAAGGAAGGGGCCAAGCCATGTTAGACCTCTTTAAGGAAGAGAGAGAGAGAGAGAGAGAGAGAGAGAGAGAGAGAGAGAGAGAGAGAGAGAGAGAGAGAGGGAGAGGAGGGCATACAAATATGGATGTTCCTCGATTTACGACCACAAATGGAACTCAACATTTGTGTTGCTAAGCCAGACAGTTGTAAAGTGAGTTTTGTCCCATTTGACGATCTTTTTTTTGCCACCGTTGTTAAGTGAATCACTGCAGTTGTTTGCTAACATGGTGGTTAAGTAAATCTGGCTTCCCCGTTGATACTGTCCGATACTGCAACTGTCCTAAATATGAGTCAGTTGCCAAGCGGTTGGATTTTGATCACGTGACTATGGAGATGCTGCAATGGTTGTAAGTATGAAAATTGTACATACGTCACTTGTTTCAGTGTCAGTGTAACTTTGAATGGTCATTAAACAAATGGTTGCAAATCAAGGGCTATCTGTATTTGCCCCAAAACTAGCATTACAGAGATATTTCCAAAATCTATCTATGTACCACTTGACTCCTTGATCTTACCCAGCTGAAAGGAATCATAAACCATGAGCTATAAACTAGAATGTCTGGATTCCAAATTCATACCAGGTAGGTCACAAAGCCAGCTATGTCTTCCATGTCCCTGAAGAAGTGGTCAGTACCACATTAGGTGTCAGGTTTCAAGGTCGTCTCAAATAAATTGCATTTCAAACAAAGTCTTTGATGAAAAACTCCCATTTATTAAGCACGACATTCTAACTCCGACTCCATCGTAGCCAACACTGACTTCCTGACCCAAAACCCTCCCTTTCCTTTCCCCACTCCCCTGCACTCATTGGCCATCTTCCAAGTCATTCTACCCCTAATCTACTGCTCCAGCTCAAAGGAATTTTCCCCCTCCCATCCCATCTCCTAGGGGATATTATCTCCAGAGAAAATAAGTAGGTGAAAAGTCAAACGTCCCTTTCCAGACTCCTCCGCTTCTCCTTCTTATGTCAGCACTAGAGTAAATGCAGCATTAAGTGCTGACATTAGGAATATTGCATCCAGTTTTGGCCACCACAGTATAAAAAAGATGTTGAGACTCTAGAAAGATTGCAGAAAAGAGCAACAAAAATGATTAGGGGACTGGAAGCTAAAACATACGAAGAATAGTTGCAGGAACTGGGTATGTCTAGTATAATGAAAAGAAGGACTAGGGGAGACATGGTAGCAGTCTTTCAATATCTAAGGGGGTTGCCACAAAAAAGAGGGGGACAACCTATCCACCAAAGCACCTGAAGGCAGAACAATGGATGGAAACTGATCAAGGAGAGAACCAACCTACAACTAAGGAGAAATTTCCTAACAGTGGGAACAATTAATTAGCGGAATGACTTGCCTCCAGAAGCTATGGGTGCTCCAACACTGGAGGTTTTTAAGAAGAGTTTTGTCTGAAATGGTACATGATTTCCTGCTTGAGCAGGGGGTTGGACTAGAAGACCTCCAAGGTCCCTTCCAACTTAGTTATTCTGCTACTGCGCTTTAAGCCTTGAATATGTCACTGTCACTTATTCATCCCTCTTGAACCAAGCAGGGAGCCAGTTCAAAAACTTTGAGGGTTGGGAGGGGAGCCAGTCTTGGCAAATTCTGTTAGAAATTGACTTGACACATCTCCCCTCCAACTTCTAAACCAACAGGTAGATTGCAATTTCTGCACTAGGGTTTTGGGTTTTGTTGGTTTTTTTTTTTAATTGAAAAAGTTTTCAAATACAAGTTTTTCCCCCTTTCCCCCCCCTCTTCCCTAACCCCCCCTCACCACCCATCCCCCCCTGTGACTTCTTCACAACAATAGGCTATTTCATAACTAATTACATACATAATATCTTTCCTTTCCCTTACTCCCTCCTCAGAATACTGACCCTTAGCATATTATTCTTATAACTCCCATTTTTACGATAATCTGCCCTTTTTCTCCTCCCCTAAACTTATAGTGTATTATTACAATTTAACATTTAATCTTTTATATATATTAATATAACATTTTAAAGCAGCCTTCTCCCTACATCCAGATTTAACGTTTATTCAGTTCTATCCAATTCCTCCACTCCCCTAAATATATGACTTAAGGATCCTTTTTCTTAGACTAATCAATCAGTAAACTAACCTATTTCAACCCTTCAATTCCTACAAAATCATGCAATACAATTCTAAATATAACCCACTGCCCACTTTACTAAAATATACACATATCTATATATGCATTCCATTTTATATAAAAAAAAAGACAATAACTTTAAATTTATAATCCATATAATATCTTCTTTGATGTCTTTCCACTGGATCGTTAAATCCATCACCCATAATAGGGTAAAATAACATGCTGGTGCAACAGTTTGTTCAAAATCTTCAATCATCTTCTGCCCCCATCAGTAGTAGATATCCTCGTATATATATAAAAGTAAAAACAACCACCCGAGTGACATTATAATTATATCCATATAGTTATAGTTGTGGTATTCATCAGGATTGTTGATTCCCATCATCCTAATGGGTAACAACCAGATCTTCTGCATGCCCCAGCGTGACTCTCTTGCCTTGTAACTCAAAGTAATCATAATATATTCACCAGTAAAAGAAATCCAGAGTAGATAATTCAAATCCAACAAGGTAAGGCTCTTTTCACATCCCAAAATCACGGCATTACAGAGATCTGCCACAATCCTCAGGATAGTATTAAACAATTGTTCGCCTCCACTATCTTTTCAGATGTTCATTCATTTTTTAAAGTCCCTGGCTTCACTGTTGCTTGGTTTAGAAATTGCTGTTTCTATGAGATCTATTTCTTTTCTTTTTCTTTTGCGGGTTGAATTTCCATCCTCGTTTCGTGCCTACCAATTGTGTATCGGCTGATCGATTTTCATTCTGCTTTATGAGTTGATCCTGTTGGGTTAGTTTTATCATCTCATCTTTCTTCTCCATCACTTGTATATCAACTGGTTGATTTGCGCACTTGTCTGTGACTTGATGGTTCATCACATTGGAGTCGGATGACACTGCTCTCTTATTTATAGACAGTCCAGCTGGGGTATCCAGAGAGTCCAAAGACAACTTATCCACCACAGCCTCTGTAATTTGATATTTTCTTTTTGTTTCCAACTCCTTTTGCTTATCCTGTATTATGCCTAAAGATGTTAAATTCATTTTTAAAATTTTTTGATAAAATTCTTCCGCTTTTTCAACAGTGTTCAGTTGATATCTTACTCCTTGGTGTCTCAATATTAAACCAACTGGGGCATTCCACCTAAATAGGATATTTCTTTTTTTTAACTCAGTCACTAGAAAGCCAAATTTCTTCCTCTCCATTAACATCTTAGTCGGGAGCTCCTTAAAAATCCAAATCTTTCTTCCATGAAATTGCAAAGTAGAATTAAAAGAGTTCTGCACAATATTATTCCTAATTTCTTTATCTGTAAAATACATCACCACATCTCTAGGCAATTGCCTTTGCTTTGCCAACCAGGAGTTTATTCTGTAAATTCTATCAATCCTGCAATACACTTCATCAGGTTGAACCTTTAAAATCCCAGCCAGAATTTCAGAAGATATTTTCCTTAAGTCATCTCTATTATTTTCCTGCAAACCTCTCAGTCTAATTGCATATTCTGTAAAATTATATTGAATCATTAAAACTTCTCTTTCAATCCTCTGTTGCACATTTTCTTCATTACCAGTCTTTTGGTCAACCTCCAATTTAGGTTTGTCTTCTGAGCTATTATCCTGAATGTTTACCAAATCCTTTTTAATTTTTTGAATCTTGTCATCCAAATTCTCCTCAGTTTCCTTCATTTTAGACTCTAATAATTTAGTCTTTGCATCCACCCGAATCAGAAAGTCTGATAAACCATTAGCTGTTTTTAAAATCTTTCGATTCAAAAAGTCAAACTTTGATTTCACCAGTTCACCAATTTCTTTAATTTCCTGCTTAAATTTTTCGAGTTGCTGGTTCACAATCTCATCCCTTCTTACAATCTCTTCAAGAAGAAATTCTATTATATTAAAATCAGGTTTCTGACACTGGAGAGTTAAAACTTGTTGGTGTAATTTATTAATGGGGGAGATTCCCCCCCCCCCTGTTTGTCTAGCTGTGTGAGTCCTGGTGCCATTTCCCACACAGACAAGATTTAGTGGAAAAGAGAGGAAAAAAAAGCTTGTTTCCAACCAAGATCAATATCAGATCCCCAAGAAAAAAAAAAGGAAAAAAAGCAAGAGTGAGAGTGAGGTTTTGCCTCAATTACGGCCAGAAGTATTCATTCCGCTACTTTGTAATAGAAAACGGAAGGACTTTCCCTTTCAGCCTCTCTTCAAGCCGCAGCAGTCGCAGCAGCAATCGCCATTTTAAAAATCTTTTTTCCTTTCACTTCTTAAACAACTTCAATAACTTTTCCAATAAAAAGAATACTTGCGCTTCAGGATCAGAGGTCCAACTGACGTCTTCTTGAGTTAATTTAACAAATTTACAGGCTTGCTTTTGCCCCTTAGCTCTGCATGTAGCAGAGATCTCCCAGAGCCCGGAGCATCGGCTAGGGATACGGGGAGTCTCTTCCGCTCCGTCCCAAAAGTAAAAAAAAAACTTTTGGGATTAGGCAGAGGACTCAACCCACCCCAGCCTGCTCTATCTCCGTTTCCTCATGGAAACGGAGTTTTTTCGAGCCGCCATTCCGCTATAAAGGCAGCTCTTTACAGGCAGTAGGTGGGACGATCCCAAAGGAGCGTCCAGCGGGGACAAACAGCAAACCGGAAGTGGGTTTTGTTGGTTTTTATATCACAGATAACCAGGTCCCATTCTTGGCTCAAAAAATATCAAATTTCGGGCATTCCTTAGGACAGAAAATGTGGAGTTGAAACATGCCTTTCATTCTTCTGGGATCCCAACAAGTGGTGGGATTCAATTTTTTTTTACTACCGATTCTGTGGGCGTGGCAGGGGAAGGACACTGTAAAATCTCCATTCCCTCCCCACTCCAGGGGAAGGTTACTGCAAAATCCCCATTCCCTCCCCACTCCAGGGGAAGGTTACTGCAAAATCCCCATTCCCTCCCCACTCCATGTGAAGGATACTGTAAAATCTCCATTCTCTCCCCACTTCAGGGGAAGGATACTGCAAAATCCGCATTTCCTCCCGATCACCTGGGATCTGGGAGGCAGAGAATAGATGGGGGCGGGGCCAGTCAGAGGCGGTATTTATCGGTTCTCCGAACTACTCAAAATTTCCGCTACCGGTTCTCCAGAACCGGTCAGAATCTGCTGAAACCCACCACTGGATTACAAATAAGAAATGCGGATGGACCCTGGGGGAAAAAATGGTTGAAGTTAGAAGGAAAGCAAAGCCTGGGATGAAACTTTGGCAGCAAGTCTCTTTTAAAACTGGCCTGGCAGGTGCCTCCCCCATTCCAAGCACTGGCCCTGTGTGTATCTTAAGCCCCCCCCCCCCTCCGCCCGGCCGAAAAAAAAAAAAAGGATTGAGCTTTTTCACATCAATCAATACAGGAATGGAAAACAAGCCTGCACTGTGAATACAATGAAAGAGTCCCTCTGCCTCCCCTTTGGAAGGCGAATGAGACATCTATGATCTTTTGATGAATAACGGATGTTTCCGCCCCTGCACAGGTGGAAAATACAGCGCCTAGAGGTTTGCTTAATGCAGAGACTGATAAACTGTGCCCCTTTGCCGAGCAACACAAGGTTAACAGACTCAATGAAATGGTTGTCGGTGCAAGGAAAACAGGTGTGAGGTTATCTGATGATGGTGCTCCTGCTTTTTTTTTAATGAACACGGCAGGTAATTTCTCAGTCTGGGAAGACCGTCTAATGGTGGCCTGAGAAAAAAATTCAGGGGTAAGGTTGCCAGGAAGAATTTTGGTGCAATTGTTAATAATAGTAATAATAATGAAGTATTCATAGTGCTTGAATATGTTTACACCTAATGGCTAAAACGGTGAGGCGCGTTAGCAGAGGAAAAACAGAAGTGGCTTTATTTTTTTTAAAGGCGACATTATTCTGTGGCCTTCCAGGATTAAATGCTGGTTTAATTTCTTCTTACAGGTATGTATGGTTTCCACTGAGTTAAACACATTTGAATGTAATTGCAACCTGCCAGGCTTCACTGCTAGGATCAGAATTTGGAAGGCAAGGTTGAAATGATCCAAGCATCAACTCTTTGGGCCATACACGCGGCATAGAAAGAGATCGGGGATTGATTCCACTTTAGTGATATGATTTTATCAGTTTGATCACCGCTTCTGTGGTCCCCCACAAATCTCGCTGAGACCAACCCCCAAAAGATCAGATCAAAGAGAGAAAGATGGTTTTGATGAGTAGATCAAGAGACACGATTTCGTAGATGTATATATACAGGTAGTCCTTGCTTTACGACTCTAACTCAGCCCAAAATTTCTGTTGCTTAGCAGAACAGTTGTTAAGAAGTTGTTAAAAAGCCACCCAGAGTCATTCCATTACAAGATGGGCAGCAAATATATTCAATAAATAAATGAGTTGTGTGACCTTTTTTTTGCCACAGTGGCTAAATGAATCACAGATGTTGTTAAACAAATCTGGGTTCCCTAATTGACTTTGCTTGTTGGAAGCCGGCTGGGAAGGTTACATGACCCTGGGACATAAGTACATACCAGTTGGCAAGGGCCCAAATGTTGATCATGTGACCACGGATATGCTGCAATGATCAGAAGTGTGAAAACGGTCATAAGTCATTTTTTTTCCAGTACCGTTGTAATCAAACTGTTGCTAAATGAATTGTAAATCGAGGACTACCTGTATTGTAGACAGCCAAGAAAAGAAACCATGGATTATCACACAAATCAACCCAGAGTTCTTACTTAAGGCTCAAATGACTTGGTTCAAATAGAATAGAATAGAGCTGGGAGGGACCTTGAAGGTCTTCTAGTCCAAGCAAGAGACCTGATACCATTTCAGACAAGTGACTGTCCAATCTCTTCTTAAAAAACCTCCAGTGATGGAGCACCCACAATTTCTGGAGGCAAGCTGTTCCATTGGTGAATTGTCCTCTCTGTTAGGAAGTTTCTCCTTAATTCCAGGTTGCTTCTCTCCTTGATTAGTTTCCATCCATTGTCCTGCTTTCCCCAGTCCTTGTTTTCTCTAGACTGGTGGTCATACTCTCATACCCAATTCCTGCAACTGTTCTTCATATGTGTTTGTCTCCAGGCTTTTAATCATCTTAGTTGCTCTCCTTTGCACTTTTTCCCAAAGTCTCAATATCTTTTTTTTTGGTATGATCGTATCGTATGATCATACTTTGGGCATCTTATGCAAAGATCTTACTCTCTGGAGACATCCATAGTGCTGGGAAAAGGGCAAGGCTTCCACAAAGCATCTACATTGTAAACTGCCCAGAGACGGCTGTAAAATGTTATGGGGCGGTATATAAGCCTAAATGCAACTGTTATTGCTAACTAATGGTAAGTGCCCTGAAAATCTGGCCAATTGGTGTGAAAATCTGTTGCACTGAGAGTCAGTTTAATCCAGGCCCTACTGTGATGGTAGTAAATATTTGAAAGGAATTCAAAATCAGCATTGCATTGATTCTCCATCCACTTTCTAGCAGCCATTCCCATTTTACTAATGCCAGCACCATTCTAACTTTTCCCTTAAAATTACCCATTTTGGGTTTATGGATTGGCACTTTTCATGTTGCCTTTAGGTGATTTTTCTTTCTTCGTTTATTTCCTTACTTCTACCCAGTAACAAGATTTGTAAAAGATCTTAAGATCTGTTGCCCGAATGTTATAAGATTCCTTCCTTCCTTCCTTCCTTCCTTCCTTCCTTCCTTCCTTCCTTCCTTCCTTCCTTCCTTCCTTCCTTCCTTCCTTCCTCCCTTCCCTTCCCTTCCCTTCCTTTCCCTTTTTCCCTCTTTCTCTCTCCCCCTCTCTTACAAGAAGTTATCTTGTAAAGATAGCAGTGTTTGCTTTAATTAATGTGTAGGCGGGTGGAGAGAAAACGGGAGGTTATCTAATATGATGCAGTGGGCAGCAATTCAAAATTAGCACCATTTCAGCATGATATATTGGCACAAGTACACAGAAATGCCTAAGGGTAGTCATTCACTTTAAGTGATATCCATCCTTCTATCAAAAGAAAGAGGTGGGGGAGGGGAGAGAGGAAGGGACTCATTAGTGGGGAAGAGAAACATTTAATCCGTTCTGAGATGTTCAGAGAGAGATTTCTGAAATTGGTTAAGTGGTCAGACAACCAGCATAACTGGATCCTGGTTTCAAATCGGATTTGAAGTTTGTGCTTCTTGAAAAGCAGATCCCAGGCTCAAAAATGGCCTGAACTGAGGCTGACACTGTCGTTGTTTTAAAAAAAAGTTGGAAGGAATATTTTTTTAAAAAAAAATAGGTTGTGATCGGGCAGGAGAATCAAGCAGGATCTTTTAAAAATGGCAAAGAGCAGCCTATATCAAAGAGGTGGGCAATTTTCACAGGAAGACGCCATGTTTGTTCTCTGCTTTTAGGTAGACAGATGTGGGACTTACATAGTGATATAAAATGCATAAGGACTGTAGGAAGTTAGCACCCACTCCTCTCTTAGAAAGATAAAATATTCTAGGAAATATTAAAAAAGCAGAATATACCTTCCTGGATGAGAAATGGAGAAACATGTTTTTAGGCAGGAAGCAGACTCCTCTTAATAGCACCCATTCTCCTGAATAGCCCACAGCAGATGTCCCCACTTAAGAGATAGCTAGGTCTATTCATAGGCAAATGCCCTCACCCAAGATCCAACAAAGGTAGGATTAGCCCTCTACCCATCTCACCACATGGCACCTGGGAAGATTACATCACCCAGCAAGACTCAACCAAGCGTGGGACTCAGGACAGCCTACAGAGTTGCCTCTGCATGGTCCCATGGGAGTCTGACAACCAATCAGAATACAAGCTCAAATTCAAAAGTCCAGAGAGGGTATAAAACTCAGGCACTCTCAGCATCTCTTCCCCTTTTTTTCTTCACCCAACATCATCAAGGCATGTGGTCCTGTCCACCATTAAAAACCATCTTTCCATGCAGTCCCCATGTTCCCAATGTCATTTCTCCCACTTGGAACTGAACCCAGAAGGATATTGAGCAAAGAGGGTCTGTATGTAGGGGTGAAAAAAACTCTTATTTCACTCAACTCTGCAGAGCTATCATAATTCTGAAAGAATAATTTGAGTGTTCTAATTATTAAATTTGCCACCAGTTTTTGCAATAAACCACACCAGAATTTTTGGCAGTGGATAAAGGAGTGACTCAAGGGGCATTGGTGGGGCAGCATTTAGCTCACCCCAGCACTGTATAATTTTCTGAACATGGAACATACCTGTCTCTTTACATCTAAATCAACATATTAAACCATAAGTTAATATGCTAACTCAGTGCTTCTCAATGTTGGGGTTTTAAAAGGTGTGGACTTCAACTCCTAGAATTCCCCAGCCAGCACAAGCTAACGTATTAACTAATTAATCATAAAACCACGGATTAACTGCAGCGGTTGAAATCATGTCCCACCGCCACATCAGAGCATGGGTATCTAGGGAAGATGCAAGTGAAGGCAAGTGACATTTTAGGATTGATGATATCATAATGCAGATGTCATAGATTACTGCAAATCACTGACATGATATAAATAGCATGAATTACCAATTTGTGTAAGTTGTGCAATGGAATCATGATGGATGTGAAATCACAGTGGGCTGTGATGATTGCTGGACTAACCAGATTGTTGTTATGGTGGTGGACAGCCCCACTGACTGATAATCTCCATACTAATACTTCCTGATCATAATATGAAAAGCTACTTTTGAATTTTTGGAGCGTTTTGCATAGATGCAGTTTCTTAATCTTTTTGTGTCTGGTGAAACCTACAGACTTCTCAGAAACCTGTAACTTCAATAGGTTAATTTTCTTCAATAATAATAAAAAAAAAACTTAGCTTAAACTTAAATACGAAAATTTAAATATATAAAGTAATACACATAGATACAGATTTATCACAAACGTAACCAGCTATGCCTCAATACACTTATCAAATTAGTAAAAAAATAAATAACAAACACATAGTCCAGTACTGTATGTGCTTCTTTATTTTTAGGATATAAGAATTTTAGATCATGAAATTTATTGACCATTTTGGAGACAGAGACTATGGATTACTCTATTTTGCCTCCATACATTATTGAATAAAAACCTAAATTTCAATTAAAGTTCTGTGAAAATAAAGTTCTCCTTCCTTCCTTCCTTCCCTTCCTTCCTTCCTTCCTTCCTTCCTTCCTTCCTTCCTTCCTTCCTTCCTCCCCCCACTTCCAAATTCACAGACTCCCTGAAATCTATCAATAGATCTCCCAAGGGATCTATAGATCCCCAGTTAAAAATCCCTGGCACAGACGGATTTTGCTCAAGGCAAGAAATCTGTTAAAATCTAGCAGGAATTGCCTGAAAAAGGTTTTCTGGATTGTGGCAAACATTTTAAATCTAGCAATAAGACCAGCTCATCAAATCAAGCATAACAGAATTCTTGGTTGGCATGTTGTAACGCCAGCTTTTGCAGTTTTAGTTGCTACAACAGTTTAATGTCATCCTTTCTTCAAGATGACACATTTTGTAATTATTTGACATTGAATATCATGGCTTAATATGATGTTTTTAAAAATCCACAGCTCACGATCATTGGAATGGTAGAAGAAGAAGAAGAAAGAAAGAAAGACCCAAGGATGATGCTACTTCAGGTAAATATCTGTGGAGGTTGTCAGTCATCCAGGTCATAATTGTCTCAAAGATGTTTCTTCTTCTTCTTCTTCAAAAGGCAATAGGACTGTTTTTTTCCTTGAGGAGCAAGAAGAAAGACGGTGAAGATTCATTCTCTGAGCTTGTAGGTTGGTTTCCGAATGTTTCGTTACCAGGCTAAGTAACATCTTCAGCGGAGTTTAGGGGATGTCACTGTCAGTGTTCTTCTGTTTTTAAGGGCTTCAGGTGTGGGTGTGTTAAGTCTTGTGATGGGTCAGCTGTGAGTCTTGTGTGTTCTGACCTAGGCTCCCTTAACAAGCAGGAGGCAGGAATTGGTCCCGGCAAAACCTCTTTTATTTACACAACTGTGAATTACGTTCATTCACAGTCAGCAAGGTTTGTCCTAACAGTTTTTCAAAGGAATATTTCACAACACACCTTATCTCGTTTGGCAAGCTTCCATGTAACTTGTTTCCAACCGCAGTACAAGGCAAAACAAGGTGTTGGTTATCACCTTTAAAGCGCTCCATGGCATAGGGCCTAGCTATCTCCGAGACCGCCTGCTGCTACCGACGACCTCCCATCGACCCGTGCGCTCCCACAGAGAGGGCCTCCTCAGGGTGCCATCAGCCAAACAATGTAGGCTGGTGGCCCCCAGGGGGAGGGTCTTCTCTGTGGGGGCTCCTACCCTCTGGAATCAGTTGCCCCCGGAGATAAGAAGGATCCATGACCTCAATGCCTTCCGTCGTTCCCTGAAAACTCATCTTTTCCAACAAGCCGGGTTGGCTTAGAAGAAATTTTTAAATTTTTTTTAATTAGTTTGTGATTCTTAACTTTCGGCCCAAATTTATATATATTTTTAAATGTTTTAATATTTGTATTCTATGTTTTTTATCTTGGCTGTACACCGCCCTGAGTCCTCAGGGAGAAGGGCGGTATATAAATTGGAAATTAAATTAAATTAAATTAAATTAAATTAAATTAAATTAAATTAAATTAAATTAAATTAAAACTTGGCACAGAGTCTCTCAGAGTCACGGAATGGACGAATTGTTTCCTGCAAAAGCCTCTCCCTGTTCGCTCCTCTTTTATGTCCTATGGGAGGGGCCAATCACCTCCAAGGTGTGGCTTTACTCCTGAGTCGACCCTGCTTTCTGAGTTGTTCTTGTCTTCTGGCAGTTCTGCACATGCGGACACTGGGAACAGGCTCCAGCTTTTCCTCTGCCTTGCTGCTAACTCCCTCTCTGCCTCCGACGCAGAGCCCTCGTCCGAGCTTTCCCCAGCCCCCAGGATTGGCCCAAGGTCCTCCCCAACCTCCTCATTGTCCGACTCTGCTGCCAGCTCCACAACACTGTGATGGGTCTTGTGATAAGGAGATTACATCAGGTCAGGAACATTGGTGGTGGTGGGAGGTTGCGTGGGTTGGTTGAGGGTCAGTGCCGTCTCTGGTTGACTATGAGGTTGAGGTTCATCATATGTTTTAGACTCCAGACCCCTAATCGTCTTTGTGGCTTATGACGATTTGGAGATGTTGGCCTAAAAGGTTTTCTTCCACCTGTATGACCTCTTTAGTGAGGTCATGGTCAAGTGGAATAGACCATGGCTGGTTTGATTGGTTTGTTGATTGAACTTTGGTGGATCAATATGATCCCTAGAGATACTTAACAGTCTTTAGGAGTCGCTGCTGCTAAGCTGGACACAAAATTTTCCAGCTTACAATCATTCATTCGTTCAGTGGTGGTTCAAAGTTATAACAACAATGAAAAAAGGGCATACCCCAGTCCTCGCGCTTACGACTAATGCAGCATCACTATGGTCATGTGATAAAAAACATTTCACAACCAGAGATATATTTACAATTTTTTGAAGCATCCCGAGTTCATACGGTTGCCATTGTGATTTTCCCAGCCAGCTTCCGTCAAACGAAATTAATAAAGAGAAGCCAGATTCGCTTAACAACTGCCCTGATTCATTTAACAACTGTGGCAAAAAAAGGTCATAAAATCAGGGGTGACTCACTTAACAACTGATTTGCTTAGCAACTGAGATTCTGGTCCCAATTGTGGTCGAAGGTTGAGGACTGCCTATATATCAAGCGTACAGCCCTCCTTTACAGTATGTGGGATAGAAATTGTAGCGATGTCGCTGCATACATTCAACTGGAGATGGGGTGAAATTTGCTTGTTTCAGACACAGCTATAAAATAAAAAACCGAATAATTGTTGGGATTATTGGTTCGAAGCAACTGCCCTAAAAATAGATATTTGCCCCAATTCTGTGATAGATCCCAGGGAAATAATTTGGTTATCAGCACAAAAAATGACGAAGGGCAAACAGAGACAGACTGAAGTGCAAATATTGAGTTTAACTTTAAACATCGTTTTTTAGCCTAATGTTTTTTTGCCCATGAATTGGTGACTGCATTTTAACATATATATTTTTTTAAAAAAAAAATAACAACAGAGATTGTCTTAAACACATTTGTTCTTATTCTTGACTCCTCTTCCTTTGATTGTTGGGGACCTCAGAACAAAAGCACAAAGAAAACATTAAAAGAGAGAGGGAGAGAGTTTGTTTTGCAAATAGAGTCAGCGTGCCTGGGAAAGAAATTGTCTTTCCAGTTAGGGATACCCTGCATCTCCTTTTAATGTTATCCTGAGTTTTGGAACATCTTTTTCAACATCAACAGCCTGTAGCTTCCTTCCATCTCTGAATTTGGCTCAGCCAGGCATGTGTGTGGAAGTGAATTCTACTTTTTTCCCCATGTTTTATTTATTTTATTTATATAACATTCAATTTCCATCAAACAGTGTGTGATCTGGATACAGTTATTTTTAAACAATCATAATCCACATATTTGTTGTACTACTCATCACCATAATATTAATAATGTAATAATATAATAATATAACAACAATAATACTTAACATCATCTTCTTTAACAACTCTCCACTTTGTTTCCTCTTTTTATACCTCCTCCTTTCTAACTTCTGTTTCTGTTGTCTAGCCACTGATAAAATACATCCCATATCAAATATATATATATATATATATATATATATATATATATATATATATATATATATATATATATATATATATATATATGCATATTCTTTCTAGCCAGGTTTTACCTACGTAAGCTAGGTTGTTCTGCAGCTCTGACTGTGTGAATCTCATTCATGAGATTTCACACAGTCAGAGCTGCAGAACAACCTAGCTTACGTAGGTAAAACCTGGCTAGAAAGAATATGCACATAAAAGCCTACGAAAAACAGAAAAAGACATATATATATATATATATATATTCAGTTTCTTCTTTATACTTAACAGTGAGCGTTAAGCTATCCATTTCTGCGCATTCTAATATTTTCTTAATTACATTCCGCCTTGAGTCTTCAGAGAGAGGCGCTACAAGTTGAACAAATAAATAAATAAATAAATTCCCCTCTAAGTGAATTCTACTTTTTGAAGTCTCAGACTATGCCTGATTGGTATGCAGTAAAAAGAAAAGAAAAAAGAAGAAGAGGGAACATGGCAGAATTGCAATCCCATTCTTTTTCTCCGTCACTCTCCCCTGCTAATCATATAGGTAAATTTTGGTGGGGGGAAAGAAAAGAAAAGAAAAATGCAATTTTAAGTGAAGTCTATCTCTCGAGGTTGGCAATTTCTTCTGAAAAGTGAAATAGCCCTTTAGAATATACATCTACTACACACGCCCAAAGACGGATATATTAACAAGATAATCTTTCTGGCAGATTGTTGGTCTTTCAATACCACTTCATAGCTCCATTTCAAAGCTCGCTCGAAGGTATTAAGAGATAATTTGCATATCGTTTGTTTGCCTTCCTTTCTTTTCTTTCCTTCTTTCTTTTCTCTCTCTGTTTCTTTCATTTTTTTTTTTTCCTGTATGTATGTGTGTGTGTGTCCCTGTGGTTTTGGTAAGGCTTCCAATCCTAATGACTGTTCCTTTTGGCCAGCAACATAAATGCTATAATCACACAATTATTGTGCTGGGAACAGTTTAATTCAGCATTTTGTTCTCGACCACAGAACAATTACTCAACAATTTTGGTTAACCATATGAGCTTGCAGCCTGGAGAGGAAGCCTCTTATTCACAAAGCCTATTGTCGTACACAAAGGTGCAGTTACTCTTGTTGTTTGCCGGTTTCAACTTCCAGCTTCACTCAGCTCCTTACAAGGACTTCTGTAGCCTCACGTAAATGAACCGGGGCAAAATCTGCCTTTCTTTGCTTATTCAACTCCATCCACCGAACACGTTTAAATGACTCATTTGCTTATCAAGAGGAAAGGTTTTCAGCGCACGTTTCTCAGGAGCGTTTCAAAATATCCAAAATTTATATTAACACTTTGAGGCTCAGCCGGTATCAAGGAAATAAATATACAGGTACTCCTCGACGTAGGACCCCAATCAGTGGTGCTATTCAGCCGGTTCTATCCGGTTCAGGAGAACTGGTAGTGGTACTGCGGGAGGCTCCGCCCACCCACCCGGATGTCATCACGTCCTGTTTTTGACCCTCTGTTCATGCTCACATTTGTGAACTGGTAGCGAAGGTAAGTGAATACCACCCAGAAGTGGGTTTCAGCAGGTTCTGACCAGTTCTGGAGAACCGGTAGAGGAAATTTTGAGTAGTTCGCAGAACTGATAGCGGAAATTCCGAGTAGTTCGGAGAACCGGTAAATACCACCTCTGACTGGCCCCACCCCAGTCTATTCTCGGCTTCCCAAGTCTCAGCTGATCAGGAGGAAATGGGGATTTTGCAGTAATCTTCCCCTGGTGTGGGTAGGGAATGGAGATTTTACAGTATCCTTCCTCTGGAGTGGGGAGGGAATGGGGATTTTACAGTATCCTTCCCCTGGAGTGGGGAGGGAATGGGGATTTTACAGTATCCTTCCCCTGGAGTGGGGAGGGAATGGGGATTTTACAGTATCCTTCCCCTGCCACGCCCACCAAGCCATGCCACACCCACCAAGCCACACCCATAGAACCAGTAGTAAAAAAATTTGAACCCCCCTCCACTGATACTACCCCTGACCCCAATGGAGCCCACAATGTATGTTGCTAAGCGAGATAGTTAAAGTGAGCTTTGCCTCACTTTATGAACTTTCTTGACACAGTGAATCACTGCAGTTCTTAAATTAGTCACACGGTTGTTAAGTGCATCTGGCTTCCCCATTCACTTTGCTTGTCAGAAGGTCGCAAAAGGGGATCATGTGACCTCAGGACACTGCGACCGTCATAAATATGAGCCAAGTGGCCAAGCATCTGAATTTTTGAACAGGTGACCATGAGGATGCAGCCATGGTCATAAGTGTGAAAAATGATGATGCCGCTGTAAACTTTGAATCGTTAGGTGCTCCCCTTGAGGAGCACCCGGAGGCTCCAACTGGCGCAGAGTGCGGCCGCGCAGGTGGTTATGGGAGCAACATGGCGCTCCCGTGAAACACCTCTCCTGCGCGAGCTGCACTGGCTCCCGGTGGTCTTCCGGGTGCGCTTCAAGGTTTGGTCACCACCTTTAGAGCGCTCCATGGCTTAGGACCTGGTTATTTACGGGACCGCCTACTACCATAAGCAGCCTCTCACCGGCCGGTACGCTCTCATAGAGAGGGGCTCCTCCGGGTGCCGTCAGCTAAACAATGTCGACTGGCAGCCCCCAGGGGGAGGCCCTTCTCTGTGGGGGCACCCACTATCTGGAACGAGCTCCCCCCAGAGATACGGAGGATCCCGGATCTGCGCACTTTCCGCCGTGCTCTTAAGACCCTCTTATTCCAGCAAGCCGGCCTGGCCTAATTTTCTCCCCTGTTTTAAAATTCTTTTAAATCGAAATTTTAATCTGTTTTAAATTATTGGGATTTTTAACTGTGCCTGTTCACGCCCTGAGTCCTTCGGGAGTAGGGCGGTATATAAATCTAATAAAAGAAAGAAAGAAAGAAAGAAAGAAAGAAAGAAAGAAAGAAAGAGAGAGAGAGAGAGAGAGAGAGAGAGAGAGAGAGAGAGAGAGAGAAAGAAAGAAAGAAAGAAAGAAAGAAAGAAAGAAAGAAAGAAAGAAAGAAAGAAAGCAAGCAAGCAAGCAAAGGGTTGTACGTTGTGGGCTACCTGTAATCCTGAACACACTTGGTCTTCTCTCAAAGTGAAGGAAGAAGAAAGGGAAGTGTTTTCTCACTCATGAAAACACAACCTGTGCTAGATTCCCAACACAGTTAAAGGTCTGCATACGTTTGCAATCTTTGCGTTTATCTCACTTCCATACACCTTAGTAAGTACACTTAAAATCACATTGTTTATTTATTTAAAAAAAAAGGCTTTTATGCCAGTCTTCTCCCCAAAACCATTAAAAATGACATTTGGGGGGGAAATTATTTATTTACACTAATAGCACTCTTCTTCCCAAAGGCTTGCAAGGGAATAAATAAATTATCAATAAATATATATAAAGGTATTATATCAGCCTGCTCTGAACTAGCGGTCTCCAAGAGGGTGAACTTGGGAATTCTGAGAGATGAGGTCAGCAAATCTGGGAGAGCAGCTAGATCAAAAAAACACTGAATCATAGAATGTAGGGGGTCATTTGATTTTTATTTTTTTTTAAAAAAAAGATCTGGCACGATTTGTTCTTGATAAACCCATTCTGGCCCTTAAGCCAGAAATAGAATAGAATAGAATAGAATAGAATAGAATAGAATAGAATAGAATAGAATAGAATAGAATAGAATAGAATGGGGTGCTATACAGCAGGTTCTGACAGATTCTGGAGAGCCGGTTGTGGAAATTTTGAGTAGTTCGGAGAACCGACAAATACCTCCTCTGGCACCTCTGGCACCAAGTGGGGTGGAAATGGAGATTTTGCAATATCCTTCCCCCAGGAGTGGGGAGGGAATGGGGATTTTGCAGTATCTTTCCCCTGCCACGCCCACCAAGCCACACCACACCCACCAAGCCACGCCCACAGAACCGTTAGCAAAAAAAATTTGAACTTCACCACAGAATAGAATAGAATAGAATAGAATAGAATAGAATAGAATAGAATAGAATAGAATAGAATAGCTTTATTAGTTAAGTGTGATTGGATATACAAGGAATTTTAATATCGAGACAAAATTTCCAACTGTAAGTCTGTTTAGCAATGGAACAATCTATACAGGTTCTCCTCAGAACTTTTCAAACAGGGTCTGAATGGTTAAGTGCCTGGGTTTTTTAATGGATATATGCACTGAACTGGTGGCTGAATTTGACAATCTATAAAGTGCCTTCAATATATAGAAACATAGAAAACTGAGGGCAAGAAAAAGATCTAATGGTACACCAGGTCTGCTCTTAGAGGTTAATTGGTTGTTTCTTGTTTTCTTTCTCCTTTGTATTTATTTTTTAGATTATTTTTATTCTTTTAAATTTTTGTTGGACAAGTGTTGATACTAAGCATGCTTAAATTCAGTTAGTGATGAATGAACAACTACTCTGGAAGTCAGTTCCCAGCTTCCACTAGTCTTTCGGCGAAGTAATACTTTCTAACGTTATTTCTGAACTTCCCTCCTGTCAGTTTGAAGTGATGCCCCTGTGTTCTTGATTTTTGCTTAATATTGAAAATATTGTTTTTCTTATTCACACCCACACTTCATATTGCTATTAAGTGTGTGTGAATAAGAACCTCATCCACACATACTTAATATATTTAAAGGTTTCAATCACCCCTTTCCCTTCTGTCCTCCAGATTTAATGTGTGTGTGTGTGTGTGTATTCTCATATATTCTATGTCCCTATTAAGAGATCATTAAGTTAAAATATATGTTTTCTAAATTAGAGCTGAGATTTAGCCTAGCATATCTATGTATGTTCAGCTCAATTATTTCCTAGTGTTAAAATAATTAGCAACGATATCTTATGAGTTCCAGTATATGCCTATTTGTTTCACAGGTACTGGAATGGGTGAAATTCTTGATTTCAAAAACAGGAGAATATATTTCATTCTTTGTTTAAGTTCTTTTTATCTTGCATTGCACCAGGCAAGAAATCTACCTTCCTAACCTGATATCCTCTGTTCAGTTCCCATAGGTTGTGCTTTGGGATTGTCAAAGTGGAAAGTTGGGGAACAACTTAAATTTTGAAGCCCCACTTGACCTCGAATGGTGACAACCAGTCAAAGTAAACATTAGAATAGAATAGATTTTTTTATTGGCTAAGTGTGATTGGACACACAAGGAATTTGTCTTGGTGCATATGCTCTCAGTGTACATAAAAAGACGTTCATCAAGAATCATAAAGTACAACACTTAATGATAGTCGTAGGGTACAAATGATACAAGATGGGCCAACAGACTGACTGACCCAAAGACAAGGCTATATGTTGGGTAGAACTGTTTCCTATTTGCAGACATGTCCTGCATCTTTCTAAACCATATATTTAAAAAAGGCAAACTGTTTGGAACAGGGCTTTATGGTGGACCACACCAGAAGACACAACAGACCAATAATGACCCCTGTCACCTTGTCCCACCTCTACTCCAACCCACAAAAAAAAAGGAGAATTGGGGAAAGAAAAAGAAAAAAAAAAACCCACAGGTAGCCCGCAGCTATAAGCAGCCCGCCTCCACTTTAAGAATTATTCCAGAAGTTGAATTGCTAAATATTTTTCGTTCAGCTGCTTTAGAGACACGGATATGTTCCTGATTCCTCTCCCCTCCCGCCCCCCCCCCACCCCACTCCAGGAAAGCAATGTTTGCAGCAACCATACCTAGCCACAAGTTGTGTCTGTGTGTGGCCAGAGTTAATGAAAAACAGCTGTGCTGCAGGCACACAATTTTGACTATAACAATTAAAGGGGTCTTTGGCTGCAAGGCCTGGGGGTTAGAGTGGAGAGGAAGCTATATTTACCTAATTGACTTACTTCCTCAGCAGCAGATCTATGCATTATGTGCACAGGAATTTGGCCAACTGATCTCCAAATTTCCTACGGAGATGTTCACGGGCTGAGGGATTCGAAGGAAGAGCTTCGGGAAAACGTGTTTACCTTAACATCTGACAGTCTGTCCTCAGAGAACTCCTTATTAAATATTGGTTTAAAAAGTCCACCACGTTTTCCAACGGAAGGTATAGCGACCCGAGCTGCGTCTCTTCTTAAAAACAGAGGTTTTTCTTGTGCGAGAGGGTGTCCTCTCCTGCATTGTTTCAAGCATCCTGTTTCTACAAGGAATAAGGGGTCCTGGGGTCAATCTACTTGAGAGAAGACAAAATGTCCTTTTCTTTAACTCATGTCTTGGTTTATTTATGGGTTGATTGCGTGTTTGTATCTCCCACCCCGCTTGCCCTCTACACTGTTCAACGTCAACAGAACCTCTTTTTTCCTCCCCCACCTTCGGCGATTGCCAAAAATCAGTGGCAGGAGATCTTTTGCCAAACGGAGGCAGGGAATACACAAAAAATTAGAGAGTAAGCTTGACGATAGGCTTAACTTTTCCTTTTTTTTAAAAAAAAAGAAGAGAAAATAAAAAGGGGGAACATCAAATTCCCCTTTTAGGGAAAAATAGGAGAGAGAGAGAGAAAATCTTGGAAAGATATCCTCTCTGTATTCTCTCCCAGCTTATTGAGGGCTTTACCTCCCCTCCAAATATTAGGGATGTTTCCAGGGGTGGGCTGCTGAGGGTTCGCAGGGGTTCGGGAGAACCTCTAGCTAGGATTCTGTGCAGTTCGGAGAACACCCATAACCCCCATATCCCACTCCTGGGTGGCCCTGCCCACCCTGCCCCTCCCAGGAGTCCCTATGCGTCCCATTTTGGATGCAAGTAAGTGCAGGGCACGCACAGAGGCTTGGGGAGGGCGAAAAATGGGCCTACCAGAAGTTCGGGAAGTTCGGGCCCATTTCTGGCCTCCAGAGGGCCTCCAGACCCTGGGGAGGCTGTTTTCGCCCTCCCGGAGGCTCAAGGAAAGCCTCCGGAGCCCGGGGAGGGCAAAAACGCCCCCCACCCCATGGTGCAGGAGGCTGACTAGGCCACACCCACCATGGCCATGGCCACCCAGCAACTAGGCAGAGAACCCCTTGCTAAAATTTTTGAAGCCCACCCCTGGGTGTTTCCCAGCCCCCCTAAAGGTTTGCTATCCTTCTTTTTCAAGGTGAACAGATGGGGAAGAACGTGTAGTAACCCTAAGTAACAGCCACAGTTCATTATCCCAATATGTTGCAAGCGGCTGCTGCCAGCAGACACTGCCTCCTTCCCCCCCCACAAAAAATTCCAACACTTCTCAAGCAATTAAATGTTTTTTTTTTTGTTTTTTTTTAAATTTGATTTATATGCCGCCCTTCTCCGGAGACTCAGGTCGGCTTACAATGCGTTAAGCAATAGCCTTCATACTTTGTATATTTATACAAAGTCAGCTTATTGCCCCCACAAACTGGGTCCTAAATTTACCTACCTTAGAAAGGATGGAAGGCTGAGTCAACCTTGAGCCTGGTGAGATTTGAACTTGCAGTAATTGCAGGCAGCTGGATATTAAATGCTGCCTTAGGAGGCATTAGCCTCCTACGCCACTCAGGCTCCAAACTGCACAACTTCTTGTTCAGACCTCACGCAATGGAGGTGAAGGAAAACCCTGGATTCACCCATGGGTACCAGGTGACACCAAAAAAAGTGAGGAATAGCATCTTACTTCCTATAATCCAGGGGTGAAATTCAGAAGGTTCTGACAGGTTCTGGAGAACTGGGAGCAGAAATTTTGAGCAGTTTGGAGAACTGGCAAATACCACCTCTGGCTGGCCCCAGAGTGGGATGGGAATGGAGATTTTGCAGTATCCTTCCCCTGCCACGGCCACCAAGCCACGGACATAGAACCGGTAGTTAAAAAAAATTGAATTTCACCACTGCTGTAATCCAATAGGGATGGCCCACATGGAAAAGTTTTCATTTTGAATATCAAAATGGTTATTAATTTTTGTATCAAAATATAAAATACAGAAAAGTGAAAATAAGGGTCAAAATAAGGGAGGGAAATGGGAAGAGAGAAAAGTGTAGGGGAGTGGGGATAAAGGAAAAAAAATTGCATTGACTTCCGAAACCTTTGGGTGCAGTAGAATAAAGTAATAATATAAAACCTCAAGTTTTTATTTTTACATAACAATATATACTAGCTATTTCTGTAACAATAAGCCCATCTAATCAGCAAAACTCAAAATCAAAGTTTCGGGGTTTTTTTTTTAATCCACCACAAGCACCAAGTGGCTAAATTGATTGCTTTGATTAAAGAAAAGGCTTCAAATTGACGGTGTCTCTCAACTTCAAGGATCAGTTAAGAAATACAGGCTGTTTTTTATTTTAAGAAGATCTCCACTTCTGGCAATTGATTCGGGGTGCAGCATTCTTTTTTTTTAAAGGGGTGCAGCATTCTTTTATCATGTGTGTACCAGACTCAGTTAACATGCTAAGAGGATAGCAAGCAGGAACGTGGTTGAAAAGCCAGGGTGAATTCCATCTCATAATAAAGGCTATTCATCAAAACATTCAGTGCGTTTTGCAAAAAGAGATGGCAAAATTCTGCATGACACTCTTTTCCAATGCAGGAAAGCAATCTTTTTATTTATTCTCCTCACCATAAGCCAGATCTAAAACCCACATTTGAAGAAATAAAGTAGCGGAGGCAAGAAAGGAGAATTTGGCATAACCATTCTCCTGGACAGTATGTGTCTACTTGAAGGATGTAGGATTTTTTTTCCAAATTTGGACTGGTGGAATGAAAAGTTAATACTACTGTCCTGTGGTCTCTCTAAAATTCCCAATAGCTTGTTCTTTTCTTAGGACAACACTTCATGTCACAAAGAATGCAGAAAATGACTATATTTACACCTTTCCCCTTCTCAACTCTTCCATGGCTTCCTCTTATTGATAATTGTTATTATGATTATTACTCTCTTGCTTTGCACGTACATTGAGAACTTTTGTACCAAAGACAAATTCCTTGTGTGTCTAATCACACTTGGCCAAATAAAGTCTATTCTATTCTATTCTATTCTATTCTATTCTATTCTATTCTATTCTATTCTATTCTATTCCATTCCATTCCATATTTTCTATTCTATTCCATATTTTCTATTCCATTCCATTCCATTCCATTCCATTCCATTCCATTCCATTCTATTCTATTCCATTCTATTCCATATTTTCTATTGAATTCCATATTTTCTATTCTATTCCATATTTTCTATTCTATTCTATTCCATTCCATTCCATTCCATTCCATTCCATTCTATTCTATTCCATTCTATTCCATATTTTCTATTGAATTCCATATTTTCTATTCTATTCCATATTTTCTATTCTATTCTATTCCATTCCATTCCATTCCATATTTTCTATTCTATTCCATATTTTCTATTCCATTCCATTCCATTCCATTCCATTCCATTCCATTCCATTCTATTCTATTCCATTCTATTCCATATTTTCTATTGAATTCCATATTTTCTATTCTATTCCATATTTTCTATTCTATTCTATTCTATTCTATTCTATTCTATTCTATTCTATTCTTTCTATTCTATTCCATATATTCTATTCTATTCTATTCCATATTTTCTATTGTATTCCATATTTTCTATTCTATTCCATATTTTCTATTCCATTCCATTCCATTCCATTCCATTCCATTCCATTCCATTCCATTCTATTCTATTCCATTCTATTCCATATTTTCTATTGAATTCCATATTTTCTATTCTATTCCATATTTTCTATTCTATTCTATTCCATTCCATTCCATTCCATATTTTCTATTCTATTCCATATTTTCTATTCCATTCCATTCCATTCCATTCCATTCCATTCCATTCCATTCTATTCTATTCCATTCTATTCCATATTTTCTATTGAATTCCATATTTTCTATTCTATTCCATATTTTCTATTCTATTCTATTCCATTCCATTCCATTCCATTCCATTCCATTCTATTCTATTCCATTCTATTCCATATTTTCTATTGAATTCCATATTTTCTATTCTATTCCATATTTTCTATTCTATTCTATTCCATTCCATTCCATTCCATATTTTCTATTCTATTCCATATTTTCTATTCCATTCCATTCCATTCCATTCCATTCCATTCCATTCCATTCTATTCTATTCCATTCTATTCCATATTTTCTATTGAATTCCATATTTTCTATTCTATTCCATATTTTCTATTCTATTCTATTCTATTCTATTCTATTCTATTCTATTCTTTCTATTCTATTCCATATATTCTATTCTATTCTATTCCATATTTTCTATTGTATTCCATATTTTCTATTCTATTCCATATTTTCTATTCCATTCCATTCCATTCCATTCCATTCCATTCCATTCCATTCTATTCTATTCCATTCTATTCCATATTTTCTATTGAATTCCATATTTTCTATTCTATTCCATATTTTCTATTCTATTCTATTCCATTCCATTCCATTCCATATTTTCTATTCTATTCCATATTTTCTATTCCATTCCATTCCATTCCATTCCATTCCATTCCATTCCATTCTATTCTATTCCATTCTATTCCATATTTTCTATTGAATTCCATATTTTCTATTCTATTCCATATTTTCTATTCTATTCTATTCTATTCTATTCTATTCTTTCTATTCTATTCCATATATTCTATTCTATTCTATTCCATATTTTCTATTGAATTCCATATTTTCTATTCTATTCCATATTTTCTATTCCATTCCATTCCATTCCATTCCATTCCATTCCATTCCATTCTATTCTATTCCATTCTATTCCATATTTTCTATTGAATTCCATATTTTCTATTCTATTCCATATTTTCTATTCTATTCTATTCCATTCCATTCCATTCCATATTTTCTATTCTATTCCATATTTTCTATTCCATTCCATTCCATTCCATTCCATTCCATTCCATTCCATTCCATTCCATTCTATTCTATTCCATTCTATTCCATATTTTCTATTGAATTCCATATTTTCTATTCTATTCCATATTTTCTATTCTATTCTATTCTATTCTATTCTATTCTTTCTATTCTATTCCATATATTCTATTCTATTCTATTCCATATTTTCTATTGTATTCCATATTTTCTATTCTATTCTATTCCATATTTTCTATTGTATTCCATATTTTCTATTCTATTCTATTCTATTCTATTCTATTCTATTCTATTCTATTCCATATTTTCTATTCTATTCTATTCTATTCTATTCTATTCTATTCTATTCTATTCTATTCTATTCTATTCTATTCCATTCCATTCCATTCCATTCCATATTTTCTATTCTATTCCATATTTTCTATTCCATTCCATTCCATTCCATTCCATTCCATTCCATTCCATTCTATTCCATTCTATTCCATATTTTCTATTGAATTCCATATTTTCTATTCTATTCCATATTTTCTATTCTATTCTATTCTATTCTATTCTATTCTATTCTATTCTATTCTTTCTATTCTATTCCATATATTCTATTCTATTCTATTCCATATTTTCTATTGTATTCCATATTTTCTATTCTATTCTATTCCATATTTTCTATTGTATTCCATATTTTCTATTCTATTCTATTCTATTCTATTCTATTCCATATTTTCTATTCTATTCTATTCTATTCTATTCTATTCTATTCTATTCCATTCCATTCCATATTTTCTATTCTATTCCATATTTTCTATTCCATTCCATTCCATTCCATTCCATTCCATTCCATTCTATTCTATTCTATTCTATTCCATTCTATTCCATATTTTCTATTGAATTCCATATTTTCTATTCTATTCCATATTTTCTATTCTATTCTATTCTATTCTATTCTATTCTATTCTATTCTATTCTATTCTTTCTATTCTATTCCATATATTCTATTCTATTCTATTCTATTCCATATTTTCTATTCTATTCCATATTTTCTATTCTATTCTATTCTATTCTATTCTATTCTATTCTATTCTATTCTTTTCCATATATTCTATTCTATTCTATTCCATTCTATTCCATATTTTCTATTGAATTCCATATTTTCTATTCTATTCCATATTTTCTATTCTATTCTATTCTATTCTATTCTTTCTATTCTATTCCATATATTCTATTCTATTCTATTCCATATTTTCTATTGTATTCCATATTTTCTATTCTATTCTATTCCATATTTTCTATTGTATTCCATATTTTCTATTCTATTCTATTCTATTCTATTCTATTCTATTCTATTCCATATTTTCTATTCTATTCTATTCTATTCTATTCTATTCTATTCTATTCTATTCCATTCCATTCCATTCCATATTTTCTATTCTATTCCATATTTTCTATTCCATTCCATTCCATTCCATTCCATTCCATTCCATTCCATTCTATTCTATTCCATTCTATTCCATATTTTCTATTGAATTCCATATTTTCTATTCTATTCCATATTTTCTATTCTATTCTATTCTATTCTATTCTATTCTATTCTATTCTTTCTATTCTATTCCATATATTCTATTCTATTCTATTCTATTCCATATTTTCTATTCTATTCTATTCCATATTTTCTATTGTATTCCATATTTTCTATTCTATTCTATTCTATTCTATTCTATTCTATTCCATATTTTCTATTCTATTCTATTCTATTCTATTCTATTCTATTCTATTCTATTCTATTCCATTCCATTCCATTCCATATTTTCTATTCTATTCCATATTTTCTATTCCATTCCATTCCATTCCATTCCATTCCATTCCATTCTATTCTATTCCATTCTATTCCATATTTTCTATTGAATTCCATATTTTCTATTCTATTCCATATTTTCTATTGAATTCCATATTTTCTATTCTATTCCATATTTTCTATTCTATTCTATTCTATTCTATTCTATTCTATTCTATTCTATTCTATTCTTTTCCATATATTCTATTCTATTCTATTCTATTCTATTCCATATTTTCTATTGAATTCCATATTTTCTATTCTATTCCATATTTTCTATTCTATTCTATTCTATTCTATTCTATTCTATTCTATTCTTTTCCATATATTCTATTCTATTCTATTCCATTCTATTCCATATTTTCTATTGAATTCCATATTTTCTATTCTATTCCATATTTTCTATTCTATTCTATTCTATTCTATTCTATTCTATTCTTTCTATTCTATTCCATATATTCTATTCTATTCTATTCTATTCCATATTTTCTATTGTATTCCATATTTTCTATTCTATTCTATTCCATATTTTCTATTGTATTCCATATTTTCTATTCTATTCTATTCTATTCTATTCTATTCTATTCTATTCCATATTTTCTATTCTATTCTATTCTATTCTATTCTATTCTATTCTATTCTATTCTATTCTATTCTATTCTATTCTATTCCATTCCATTCCATTCCATATTTTCTATTCTATTCCATATTTTCTATTCCATTCCATTCCATTCCATTCCATTCCATTCCATTCTATTCTATTCTATTCCATTCTATTCCATATTTTCTATTGAATTCCATATTTTCTATTCTATTCCATATTTTCTATTCTATTCTATTCTATTCTATTCTATTCTATTCTATTCTATTCTTTCTATTCTATTCCATATATTCTATTCTATTCTATTCTATTCCATATTTTCTATTCTATTCTATTCCATATTTTCTATTCTATTCCATATTTTCTATTCTATTCTATTCTATTCTATTCTATTCTATTCTATTCCATATTTTCTATTCTATTCTATTCTATTCTATTCTATTCTATTCTATTCTATTCTATTCTATTCCATTCCATTCCATTCCATATTTTCTATTCTATTCCATATTTTCTATTCCATTCCATTCCATTCCATTCCATTCCATTCCATTCTATTCTATTCTATTCCATTCTATTCCATATTTTCTATTGAATTCCATATTTTCTATTCTATTCCATATTTTCTATTGAATTCCATATTTTCTATTCTATTCCATATTTTCTATTCTATTCTATTCTATTCTATTCTATTCTATTCTATTCTTTTCCATATATTCTATTCTATTCTATTCTATTCTATTCCATATTTTCTATTCTATTCTATTCCATATTTTCTATTGTATTCCATATTTTCTATTCTATTCTATTCTATTCCATATATTCTATTCTATTCTATTCTATTCTATTCTATTCTATTCTATTCCATATTTTCTATTCTATTCTATTCTATTCTATTCTATTCTATTCTATTCTATTCTATTCCAATTCACCATAGAGGTTGCTATTATTAAGAAGTTCATTTTTATAAGATAAACTTTGTTAGATCAGCTGCAGAGTCTATCTAACGTCTAGTCCAAATGCTTATGGAAAACACAATAGTCCTTGTAGTGCAGATGTAAAACAGAGCAATCATTGTTTTTCCCCCTCAAACAAAATAATCCACCAAAACAGAATCTGTCGTGGAATGAACACAACCATTCTTTATGGAATCCACTACAGTATGTATTGTCATCTTGAAATATTTCTGAGCTTAACAATTGCACACGAAAAAACGCATATATCTGAGGACGCTGCATACCAAATAGTGCACATATGGGAAATTAGCATAGGAAAAAAAATGTCTATTGGGAAAAGTTGCATAGAAACATGCATATTTTTTAATAATTTTCAGAAAGCTTGACAGAATGGCCTACCACCTGAACGCATGCCATGCAGACATGGGGCAGATCCTTCTCTGGGAAGTGACAGATCTTTTTCACTGCTGTTCCCCCAGCAAGAGTATTCTGTGGCATATTTGTTTCAGAGGATACATTTAGCCATTAAAATTATCTCCTTCTGTAGCCCTCTGTAAAAAAAAAAGAAGCCATCAACCAGCTTTTGACACTGAGTTCATGATCTCTGTGTCAACTTTGTAACCCGTAAATCAGTAATATTTCCCTTTGTTTTTTTTTTCCTTTTCAAAAGTCTAATTTTCTCAACAAAGTCAAAAAATCTAATTTTCTGAGAACAAAGTCAGCTTCCCCCCATCCCTTTACCCTAAGTTGACTTCTCTCCTAAACTAAAACTTGAACTCAAGGATAGAAAACTAGGAGCTATCAAGACATTGGGTTGGTCTCGTGTGGCAGCCCCTCAAATATTGGAACACTGCTCTCATGTCGCCCCTAATCCTTCTTTTCACTAGTCTAGATAGACCCAATTCCTGTAACCATTCTTTGTATGTTTTAGCCTCCAGTCCCCTGATCATCTTTGTTGCTCTTATCTGCACTCCTTCTAGAGCAGCAGTGTCAAACTCAAGGCCTGGAGGCCAGATCCGGCCCGTGGAGTGCTTAGATATGGTTCACAGGGTTGCCCTGGAAACAGCAAAGGACCAGCCCACGGCACCTCTGACAGCAAAAATGGGCTCCTGAGCTCCGTTTTCTGCTGCGACGGCCTCCTGCAACATTGCAGGAGGCTGTCACAGCAGAAAACGGCGCTCGGGATCCCGTTTTCGCTGGCAGAGCGCTCGGGCCACCACAGGTGCGCCCGACACGAGTGACATCAAACTGGGAATGCCGACTCCAGCCCTCTGAGGTCAAACACAACCCTGATGCGGCCCTCAATGAAATCGAGTTTGACACCCCTGTTCTAGAGTCTCCCCATCTTTTTTATAACATGGTAACCGAAAGTGGATGCAATATTCCAAGTGTGGTCTTACCAAGGCATTATAAAGTGGTACTAATACTTCACACAATAGTTTTTCCCCCCTTCCCTCCATCCTATTCTTCTGGGGGAAAAGCTTGTTTTCTTTCGGTACTTCTCTGCCTTTGTCTTCCTGATCAGAGCTTTGTCGATCATCCTTCACATTTTACTCTCCGCCCCTAAAACATTCTCCGGACAATGGCATTGCTTCCATCTGGGCTCTGCATGAAACTCTCGAAATTGTTCTAGGAACAGCTGGACACTGGGGATTCTCTGCACACAGGAAATGCCTTTTTGTGGAAAACCCATAGGCTACAATTGGACTGAGGTCAGGTTGTGTATTCCCAGTTCTTCTGTGTGAAAATCTTTTGTGGGGCTGACAGAGAGAACGTGGACTAATTAACGAACTGAACAATGGCTTAGGACTTAAAAGAAGAAGAAAAGAACCTGTGTATTACATATGTAGAAATGGTTGGAGTTAATACTTAATGCAACCTAGGACTGTGTTGGCTTTTTTGGCAGCTGCAGCACACCGCTGGCTCAGTTACTACTATTGAGCCAAATATCACCCATTCTATATCTGGGTACCCAGGGATGGGCTTCAAAATTTTTAGCAAGGAGTTCTCTGCACGGTTGCTGGGTGGGCATGGCCATGGTGGGCGTGGCCTAGTCGGCCTCCTGCACCATGGTGTGGGGGGGGGGCGTTTTTGCCCTCCCCGGTCTCCGGAGGCTTTCCTTGAGCCTCCGGGAGGGCAAAAATGGCCTCCCCAAACTCCAGAGGCCCTCTAGAGGCCAGAAAAGGGTAGGCCCATTTTTCGCCCTCCCCGAGCCCCCGCACGCACCCTGCACTTTCCTGCATCCAAAACGGGCTGCGTGGGGACTCCGGGGAGGGGAGGGGAGGGGTGGGTGGGGCCAGCCAGGAGTGGGATTTGGGGGTTCTCCAAACTGCACAGAATCTTAGCTAGAGGTTCTCCCGAACCCCTGCGAAACCCCAGCGGCCCATCCCTGTCTGTGCCTTTGTTTTTATTTGCCTAAATGTAGAACCTTACTTTTCTCAGCATTGAATTTCATTTTGTTTTGGATACCACCAGCCTGGTCCCTTCTAGAAGGTCCAAAGTGCTCTTGAATCAGTACCCTAAAACTATGTTCAGCCCCAGCTTAGATATTGCATAAAGCCTGAATATAAATTTCCTTCTGGTGGGACCTGAGGGTAGTCATTAGCTTTTTAACTGAACCTATCTCACAGGATCATTGTTAAGCTGAAACTGTAGGGAAAACATTCGTGCCATTTTGGCAAAAGAACAGTGGAACGATGTAAATCAGCCTGCAAATTGCCAGTAGGTTAAAGTTTGGGCCATCTTTCCTATAAGGCAGAGAAGTTATAAATACGCAATGCTGTTTGATTCTTGATATCTTAAGCATCTAGCAATCATTTGCATGTTGTATGAATGAGCAGTCACAGATGGTGCTTTCCCATTAGGCCACACAAAATGAATTTCAGTGGAAGCAATTCATCTGCTAGCCGTTATGTCACGGGGAAGCAAGTTATGTACTGTATGAGCACGAGTGAACCAAAACATTTGGCCCCTTAGTTTTAGCACAACAAAAATTTGCTGTTTCCAATGATTTATGGAACTCCACTTTCTAAATACGATCTCGATGCCATTGACTTGGGCCATGTCAGAAGAGCAGATGATCTGTAAATAATTGGAGAGGGATGGTTGGCAATTTAAAAAATCCTATCGAGAAACGACAGAGACAGAATAGGAGGATTAAAGAACGAAGAAGAAGAAGAAAGGAGAAACAAGAGAAATTTAAAAAGGAAAAAGCATAGCAAGACTTTGAAAACAAGCCACAGGAATGAAAACTGAATAGGCTCCAATGCAGACGTTAATATTTCATTTGGAATCCATGTTTCCTTTAGTTTTAGAAGGAGAGGAGAAGAAGAGGAGGAGGAGGAGGAAAAGGAAGAAGAAGAAAGAAGGAGAAGGAGAAGAAGAGGAGGAGGAGAAAGAGGAAGAAGAGGAAGAGAAAGAAGAAAGAAGGAGAAGGAGAAGAAGAGGAAGAGGAGGAAGAGGAAGGAGAAGAAAGAGAAGGAGAAGAGGAGGAGGAGAAAGAGAAAGAAGAAGAAGAAAGGAGAAGGAGAAGAAAGAAGAAGATAACTTTCAGAATATGCTAGTTTTAATTTGAGATCAAAACATTGAAATCAGGACTTTTGGTTTTATTTTGTTTTTTTTGTTTTTGAGATCAGTTTCAAAGTTGATATGCCACTTTAGATTTGAACAGTTCTAACTGTGCTGCTTAAAATCGCCAATTCTTCTTCCAAGCTTGGAACAAAAGCATTGTTTCTTGCAGCTATTTTTTAAAAAATCACAATTGAATTTGGCAAGACTTTGAAAGTCTTTTATTTTTTTAAAACCGAACTGAAATATTTCTGCTCGTTTTTTTTTTTTACTTAATGTATAACCTAATTAGTACATATAGCACTTTACAAAATAGCTTAATAAAAAGGAAACAGTTTACACAGCCTATTAAAGAAGGAATATATGTTTTTCAACCAAGGACCACAGTAGCTAGATCTTTGAATTAGGACAAAGTTAGGTCAGTTTTATTGGGAATCCTGAGACATGTAGCTGGAATTTCAGCACATCGGGGGGGGGGGGGGGGGACAACCAGATGGGGAAACACAGAACTAGGATTATGGACTGTCTAATCATCTATAAAGCTCATTGGGTGATTCTAAGTAAGGTCACTTTACTCCGGATTGAATTCATAGGAAAGAAAAGAAACCAAATGAGTCCTCTAAAACAAAAGTCGATACGAAAAGGTAACCATTAACACCAATAAATCCATAGAAGCATTTTTAATAGGGTCACACTGTCTACAATTATTTTAGGACCCTTATTTATTTATTTATTTTTTAAAAAACACAATGACAATAAAAGAAATTAAAATGAGACAATCCGACTCTCATCTCTCTCTCCTCCCCCCCCCCTTTTTTTTAGCAGCATTAGAGCAGACAGTGGAATTAAAGCCATCATCAAGCAGGAGGATTAAGAGCTTGGGAAATTAAAAAGAGTTTTAGACCTGATGCCAGCATCACAACAGTCTAAACACAGTGGGGTTACAAAAGTTAAGGACCAAATATTTTGTAGATCCTTTCCCCTGTTGCTACTTAGGATACTCCAGCCTCAATTTTTGTACAGGTAGTCCTCGAAACAAAGTTACAACGGCACTGGAAAAAAAGTGATTTATGGCCAGTTAGGACGTGGTGGCTCAGTGACTAAGACGCTGAGCTTCTCAATCGAAAGGTCGACAGTTCAGTGGTTCGAATCCTTAGTGTCGCGTAACGGGGTGAGCTCCCATGACTTGTCCCAGCTTCTGCCAACCTAGCAGTTCGAAAGCACGTAGAAAATGCAAATAGAAAAATAGGGACCACCTTTGGTGGGAAGATAACAGCGTTCCATACGCCTTTGGCATTTAATCATGCCAGCCACATGACCACGGAGACGTCTTCAGACAGCGCTGGCTCTTTGGCTTTGAAACTAGTGAAGTTTGAAGCTAGTCAGGAACGACTAGCACATATGTGCGAGGGGAACCTTTACCTTTATCTTATGACCTTTGCAGCCTCCCCCGTGATCAGATGATCAAAATCCAGACGCTTGGCAACTGGTTCATATTTATGATCGTTGCTGTATCCCGAGGTCATGTGATCCCCTTTTGCGACCGTCTGACAAGCAAAGTCAATTGGGGAAAGCCAGATTCACTTAACGACCCGGTTGCTAACTTACTTATCCACTGCAATGATTCACTGAAACCCCTGTGGCAAGAAAGGGCGTAAAATGGGGCAAAAACTCACATAACAAATGTCTTGCTTAGCAACAAGAAAGGTTGGGATCAAGGTTGGTCCTAAGTCGAGGACTACCTGTATGTCCAAATCCCATTTAAGATCTCCCCACTGGATGTTACGAAAATCAACTTAGAAAAACCGCATTGAGATATCTTAGAATTGGCACAGGATTTAGACGCACATCGTAAGGCAAGGGGATCCATATACATTAATGTCAGTCATGGATATGACATGCATCTCTTTGCATAGGGACTGCCAACAGAAATTTCATAAGTCAAAACACACGCATGCAATAAAATGAAAAGAACAAACACTATTTTCGTGCACCACATTGTAGGGACTTTATTTCCAAAATGCATTGATGCCACTTTTCAAAAACCTCAGATGCTGCGTCTGCTTCAGGCAGAGCTCACTGATCGCCCAAGAATTGGAGTGGCGGTGGGGGGCAGGAGCGGGGGAGTGGAGGAGAAAAAGAAAAAAAAAAGTTCTGACTTTTGCCAGAAGTCTTGCTGCTATCTTTTAAATTATTTGATGTGCTGCCTGATCTCAGTATTTTAAATGGCATTTTAGGCAAAATTTTATGTTAACTCCCTTTTCTATTTATTTATTGAATTTCTATGCCAGCCACCTCATGGATACGACGACTCTGGTTATCTTACAATAAGATTAAAAATTACACACACACACACACACACACACACACTTTTAATTTTAATTAAAATTAGAAAAAGTAAGTATTTCCTGTGTACCTGTCTAAGAGAAATATTTCTAGATTTGTACAAATTTTTGCCTATGATTAAATCTGAGGTAAAATGTTGGACAAACAGTTTGATCTGTCTCTCTCTTTCATCTATATATTATCATCTATATCTGTATCATCTATAGCTATAGCTATAATGCAGGATCCAGTCTGTGTTGTCACTAGGACCAAAGCCTATAACTCTGTCTGTCTGTCTGTCTGTCTGTCTATCTGTCTGTCTGTCTGTCTCTCTGCCTGCCTGCCTCACTGACTGCCTGCCTGCCTGCCTGCCTCTCTATCTATCTATCTATCTATCTATCTATCTATCTATCTATCTATCTATCTATCTATCTTTGAAACGGAGATGAGCACTGCCCCCTAGAGTCAGGAATGATTAGCATATATGTGCGAGGGGAACCTTTACCTTTACCTTAACAAGAAGAAAAGGGCTGAGCAGCAGTCCAAATTCAGTTTCAAGAAGGTGATTCAGAGCCTCTCTTTACTTTCATTTCTTTAAAGCAGCCTTGTGATTTCACAGATCCCATTTTGGTATGGGCAGCGGGGAAGCTGGTAGGTGGCATTTTGATTTTTGGGAATTAACCACTGCTAACTCAACATGACAAAACACATCACCTCTGGGATCCTTGGCGCTCTCTGAGCTTGCAGACGTTTCATTACCCAACTAGGTAATATGATCAGTGCTCAGTGCATCATCAGTCATTGATGATGTACCTAGTCGGACAATGAAATATGTGTAAGAAAAACACCAATCTCAGAGAGCACCAAGGACCCCACAGTTCAACCCCGAGCTACAAACATTCAATAGAATAGAATAGAATAGAATAGAATAGAATAGAATAGAATAGAATAAAACCCCACCTCCTTCTAGCACTGATGAAGTTACCTAGTTGGGTAATGAAAGGTTTGCAAGAAAATAATCAAACTCAGAGACCACCAAAGACTCCGCAGTTCAACCTTGAGCTACAAATACTCCCTACATAATATCTGCCTAACTCATCACATTTCCAAATGTCTCTCCTCCTTTTTCTTCTTCCCTTTCTATCCCTCCAAACTGCCTCTCCGAAACTCACCAGACAATTGCATCAGTTCATCCCTAGTGAAACGCGGTGACAAAAATTTATTGGGCGAGAGTGGGGGAAAAAAAATTGTCCTGCGTCTTTGCCGCAGATGGTAGAGTTCTAAGATAAGGATAGCGGAACACATTAAAAGTGTTATATAGATGATTAAGGGGGGAAAAAAAGGCGATTATAAAAATGAGACACATCTTGTTACAGATATGCCCTTGTTTGGAGGGCGGGAGTGATAACTGAAAATAATTCAGCTTCTCCAACACCAAATCTTGTTAAGATAATAAGATGATACCATCGTAAAAGTTTTAATGACTTTAGTTAGGAGGAGGGGAGGGGGAAATAAAAAGAGGAAGAGAAAAAAAAAAGTTTGCAACCAGCTGGTTCTATACCGAAAAGCAGCCTGCACAGCTTGATCTTAAAGCTATCTTAACATAATGAATAAGTGCCAATAATTAGCATATGTAGTGTGAACAGGTTTGCTGGCACAAGCAAGTGAAAAACTCCAAGGTAAAGTTATTATTAGGGAGTAATTAGCTCTGTGAAGTAAATGAGTGAAACAATAGCTGCCAGCACTGACAATATGGCTAACATCTGACTATCTGGAAGATAACATTGTAAAGTATTGCTCCCTGGGCTAGAATCTGTTAATAACCATATGTTAGTGTAATTAATGCAAAATCTTCCTGACCTGTTGTCACATAAGAACAATACTTTCTTGGAAACATTGAAAGAGGCAACCCTGTAGACGCTAAAGAATAATTTGAAACTTTGCATCGAAATACCTGGAATATTTTATTTTATTTTATTTTTTATTGTTTTTGCTTTCCCCTTCCCACAATTTTAACAGGAGGTTATCAGCTAGGGATAATCGGGAGATTGGAAGAAGCCGTTGGAAGGAGATATTACCAAAAGCATTACATTTAAAAATGGGGACGGATGGCAATTCCTGGTGATCGGTTTTCCTCGTTGCAGCTGCCACAGTGGTTTATTAATATTATTAGGATTTATTAATTGTTGCTAACATCACGACAGACGAACTGGTGCAGAAGAGCGGTGCGACGCGGGACTTAGTATAAATAGTTTTCTTTGGGTTGTTGCTAGTAGCAATTTGGGAGCAAATGTTTCCCTACACACAAATACACACACACACTCTTCGTCACATTCTGGATCCTTTTTGTGCAAGCCCCATTAACTTTCAACTAAAGACAGGGTTGTCTACGGATCCGACTGAATAAGATGTGAAAAATCTCTCCCGTTTCAGGATTGGAAAAACTGGCTATTTTTAGTAAAGCGGCACTATTGAATCCTGAATATTGCATGGAGGGTGGAAAGCAGAGAGTTAGATTAACCCGTTCCACTACCACCACCACCAACTCCCTGGGGGAAAAAAAAAAGGAAAAGAAAAGAAATGCATTTCAGATGTAATCTCGGTAATTACTTGCAGGAGAAAAGAAAGTGGGCGCATTGAAAAGCTGGTGATCAAATTAGTGATGTGCAAAAAAAAATATATTTTCTCCTCTCTGTGTCTGGATCATTATTATGCAACGTGATAGAAAAGGAATTCTTTTTTTTTCCCTCCCAAAAAAGGATTTATTTTTTTTTTTGATGTGGTTCTCAAAGGTTGGACGTTTTCAAGGGCCTAAAGTGATCTGATTCCCTGGCTCTTTAAAATTAAATCTCAAGGGAAAAGATCCCAAGGGAGCTCTTCCAATTATTAGAGACATTAGGAAAGATTATCACCATCGCGGTGTCCCTATGGTCACATGATCAAAATTCAGACACTTAGCAACTGGCTCATATTTATGACGGTTGCAATGTCCCGGGGTTATGTGATCACCTTTTGTGACCTTCAGACGAACAAAGTCCAAGGGGAAGCCAGATTCACTTAACGACTGTGTTACTAACTTAACAAGTGCAGCGATACACTTAAGAACTGTTCCAAGGAAGGTCGTAACATGGGGCAAAGCTCACTTAACAACTGTATCATTTCTCAACAGAAATTTTGGGCTTAATTGTGGCCATAGGTCTAAAACCGTGATGGCAGACCTATGGCACGCGTGCCTGAAGTGGCACACAGAGCCATCTCTCCGGGCACACCAGCCATCACCCGTTACTCTTCCAGGTTCCGGGGCGCACATGCGCGCCATCCAGTTGGTCTTCGCACGCAGGGGAGCACCAGAAACTGTAAGAGCATTTCCCTGACGTGCATGTGCGTGCTGGGAAGCTGAGCTTCTGGTTTCCATCACGCACATGTGCGCCAGCCAGCTGGTCTTTGTGCGCACGGGAGCTCCGGAAACTGGAAGAGCAGCTCCCTGGTGCGCATGCGCGTGCTGGGAAGCTGAGCTGGTCTTTGCGTGTGCATGTGCGCCAGAAACCGGAAGTCCAAGTGATCGGTGCGTATGCGCATGCTAGAAACCGGAAGCTCAGCTTCCTGGCGTGTGCAGGCGCGCAGGGGAGCTGCTCTTCCAGTTTCTGGTGCTCCCTCACGTGTGCACCAGGGAGCTGGTCTTCCATTTTCTGGTGTTTCATCATGTGCATGTTCCCATTTTGGCACTTGGTGCCGAAAAGGTTTGCCAACACTGGTCTAGGATTACCCATAGCACCATCACCTTCAGCCATCATGGAATAATGGAGTCACCCCCAAAGAGGTTCAGAAATGTCCTAAAATAAAGTAGAAGACTGGATTGTGTGAATAACACATTTCAGCACAATATGGTGTCAACGTCTCACTCTATGTTCTGAAATTGTGGATTTTGTGACAAATCACTAAATCTAAGAATCCTAAAGCTGGAAAGGGGTGATTTAGGCCACCAAACCAACTATATGCTCTTAGAGAATTCTAGGGTTGGAAAAGTCTTTGGAGACCTTGTAGACCAGGGAGACCCAACCTTGGCAACTTTAAGCCTGGAGGAACTTCAACTCTGAAGTCCTGAAGAATTCTGGGAGTTGAAATCCGCCAGGCTTAAAGTTGCCAAGGTTTGGAGACCCTTGTTCTAGACCAGGAGTCTGAAACCTTAAACATTCAAAGAGCCATTTGGACCCATTACCCACAGAAAAGAAAACACCGGGAGCCAAAAAACCCTTCCCATGCCTGACTATTTCTTGAGCGGCCACAAAACTAGCATATGTAGTTGAATTAAATGTTCTGTTTTCTTCTGAAATCTTTCTTTTCTTGGATTTATCCATGGTTGGCCTACCGGAGATTGAAAAGCTCAATAAATTGTGTGCCAGTGGGTGTCGCACATTAGCGGTTGTGAAGCATATTTTGAGTGACAGGGAGCCACAGCAGAGGGGTGAAAGAGCCACATGCGGCTCCAGAGCCACAGGTTGCTGACCCCTGTTCTAGACCAACTCTCTTTCTAGGGCAGAAATCCTCAGATCATCCCATACAAATCTCTCCTAGCCTTCTCTTGAAAAGCTCCAGTGATGGAGTCTCCATGACTCCAGAAGTAAGGTTGTTCCACTGTTTAATATTTCTCACAATCAGGCTACTCTTCCTCATTTTAAGTTTGGGTCTCAAAAATTGCCGGTCGGCAGATTCCAACTGAATGATAGAAATACAGTCCTAATGATGAAAGTTGGAGGAATCTAAATTGAGACTGAAGACATGTAATACTTTCATTTGGCTTTCTACCATGATTAGAAGGTTGGATTTGGTGGCCTCTAGAGCACCCTTCCTCAATGACTCCCTGAATTGAAGGTGAAGAAGCTCCAACCTACATAGGGCAAAGCGCATTTGAAGAAAGTTCTACAGAGCAGAGAAATTTGATTAATTAGCCAATTAAAATACATATGGCCAACTCCTTCTGATAAGGCCATTTAATTTTTCCCCTCTCTGGAAAATTAAACATCAGAATATCATTTATTTGTTTGTTTGTTTGTTTGTTTGTTTAAAAATGCCTTTTTGAATTAAGAAGAAAATCTGTCACTTACACAAACGTTGACTCCAATAAGGCCGCATTTTCAAAGAGGGCAAAGTTCAACTGGAATCCAATTTAAAATCCACTTTTAAAACTTGCAATTTATTAATGAACACATTAATTGCACTAAGTAATTAATGCTTTCAAGCCCGGTTTGATTACAAGTGTTATTTATGGAGAGAAGCAAGGGGAGCCTTCCTTCTGTAAGCTACAGCTACATGCAAACAAAAATTATAAAATTAACAAAATTACAAGAGAAGTGTGAAACTCACCAAAGCTAAAGGAAGAGTAAATGCTTTTAGGAATAAATTTACTCACTGTTATTATCATGAAACTAAGGGCAGAATATAACAGAATGACCGAGTTGGAAGGGACCTTAGAGGTCTTCTACTCCAACCCCCTGCTTAGGCAGGAAACCCCACACCACTTCAGACAAATGGTTGTCCAACATCCTCTTAAAAACTTCCAGTGTTGGAGCATTCACAACTTCTGGAGGCAAGTAGTTCCACTGATTAATTGTTCTAACTCTCAGGAAATTTCTCCTTAGTTCTAAGTTGCTTCTCTCCTTGATTAGTTTCCACCCATTGCTTCTTGTCCTGCCCTCAGGTGCTTTGGAGAATAACTTGACTCCCTCTTCTTTGTGGCAGCCCCTGAGATATTGGAACACTGCTATCATGTCTCCTCTAGTCCTTCTCTTCATTAAACTAGACATACCCAATTCCAGCAAACATTCTTTATACGTTTTAGCCTCCAGTTCCCTAATCATCTTTGTTGCTCTTCTCTGCACTCTTTCTAGAGTCTCCACATCTTTTTTACATAGCTCAGATAATCAGTTTCCTAAATGAAAAACTACAAAGATCCATGAGAAATCTTAGCAAAATCCTGTTTTTTCCAGCTGCCTCTGCGCACCGATCATGTTTAAAGCAAGGTGGAGATTCAAAGATCAGGAAGAGATATTTTGGGAAATGGATGATGTACCATTTATAGACTGGCTCTCCTCCCCCACACCCATTGATTGGTTTTGTTTGAAGAGTGAGGATGTAATTTGCTCACTTTATATGGCGTACTTTATTTTTTCAAAGAATGTGCCAAATATTACCAGATTTCAGAGATTGGGACAAAAAATGATCTTTCTTCTGAAAACTAACATTCGCCTCAAAGAACAGTGAACAGAGCCCATATTCTTGTTATGATCTATAGCAGTGGTGGCTAACCTTTTTGCCGTCACGTATCAAGAGTGTGGGGAGGTCGCCCACAAGCGTGCCCACACTCATAATTCAATGCGCCCCGCACATGCGTGTGCACCCCCCTACCCCCCCTTTTAGTACGTGATGGCACAGCGGGCCCGGTAGGCCCGTTTTTGTTTTGTTTTATTTTTTAATTTGATTTATATGCCGCCCTTCTCCGGAGACTCAGGGCGGCTTACAATGCATTAAGCAATAGCCTTCATACTTTTGTATATTTATACAAAGTCAGCTTATTGCCCCCACAAACCGGGTCCTCAATTTACCTACCTTAGAAAGGATGGAAGGCTGAGTCAACCTTGAGCCTGGCGAGATTCGATCTTACTTTAATTGCAGACAGCTGGATGTTAATTACAATGCATTAGTCGGCATTAGTCTGCTGAGCTATCCACCTTCCCCAGGCTCCAGAGGCTTTTTAGCAGCCTGGGGAGGGCGAAAACGACTTTCCCCACCAACCCAGAGGCCCTTCGGAGGCCGGAAACAGCCCATTTCCCAACTTCCGGTGGGACTGGAAGGCCCAAAGATCAGCTGGCCGGTGCACACATGCGCGCTGGAGCTGAGCTACAGCAATGCTCACGTGCCCACTCATATGGCTCCATGTGCCACTTGTGGCACCCGTGCCATAGGTTCACCATCACAGATCTATAGGATGCTCCGGATTATGATGATGGTGACTGTGTGTTCAAGACAATGTTGACTAATCGCAACTGCTGGTCCCTGCTGTTTTTGTTGGCAAGATTGCAGAGGTGGTTTGCCACTATCTTCTTCCTAGGGCTAAAACAGTGACTGGCAGGGGTGAAATCTACTTACCTTCCTTACCAGTTCGGAAGTGCACATGCGCAAAAGGTAATGTGCATGTGCAGAAGGTAAAAAAAAACATTACTTCCTGGTTAAAACCAGGAAGCAATGACACCTGGGTGGGTGGGCGGAGCTTTGCTCTGCCATCGCTACTGGATCACCGAACCAACAGCCAAGATCGCTACCGGATCAGGCAATCCGGTCCGATCCGGGATCATTTCACCCCTGGTGATTGGCTCAAGATTACCCAGCTGGCTTTCTTCGTAAGGCGGAATTAGAACTCACAAACTCTAGTTTCTAGCCCGCTGCCTTAACCAAGGGTTAGAGAGGGATCAAATGATGATTGGGATTATTATAGCCAGAATTGAATTAAATAATATCTAGAAGCTCATATATATCTGCATTTTTATGAAGAGTGTTTGAAAATGTACAAGAAAAGGATTTGGGATAATTTTTAATTAAATAAGTTAAACGGAAGCTATTCTTTAAGAAGGTAATGGTTTTAATAAAAATCAAAACTGAATTCTAACACTAAGGATAATTCTAAAACTCGCTATGTTGCTGAAAATCTTCACAAATATAGTTCCGTAAATGGAAATCTCTTCATCTTGACAAGAAAGGAGAAATTATAGTTGCCCATAGATCTTTCTGAACCTGAGTAGGAGTCTTCCGAAAATTAACTATAAAACTTATCTTTTTCTTTCCCCCTTTTTTTGTCTCTTCATTCCCTCTGTTTCTTTCCCTCCCTCCCTCCCTTCCTCCCTCCCTCCCTTTGATCATGTTCGCTTACTGAATAGTGATGACATCAATACAAACATTAAATTTCAGACTTTCACACTGATTTATAGGTATTTCTCCAGGTGGTATCATGTGTTTAATTTTATATAGTGCATTATTAATTAATTAATCAATGACGTAATGAATTTTAAATTTTAGGACAAATATAATTTCAGTTTATTTACTGATAGTTTAACAGTATGAAAGAATTGGAAGTGACTTTGGAGGTTTTTTTTAACCCAACCCCCTATTCAAGCAGGAAACTCTATGCCACTTCAGACAAATGGCTATCTAAGCTCTTCTTAAAAACGTCCTATGTTGGACGTTTCCACTCACATTTCTCTGCACTCTTTTCTAGAATTTCAACACCTTTTTGATATCATGGCGATCAAAACTGGTTGCAGTATTTCAACTGTCATCTTCCCAAGGCATTATAAAGTGGTACCAAACACTTCAAGTGATCTTAATTCATTTTATATTTTATTTTAGATTATACTTATATCTTACTTTGATATTTCTTATTTTCCTCTTTTTTCCCCTTTCGAGTAGTTATTTCTTTTATCCTTTAACTGTTTTTTAAAATAAAATTATTTTTTATTGTAGATGCATTGTTATATGCAGTGGAAAATTTAAACGGTGTATCTCTGTGTATACACACCCACACTCACATATTTTAAAGAGTTTTTAAAGAGTTTCTTTAAAGAGTTATCTTCTCTTTGGTCGAAAGCTTCAAAAGCTGGAATAATCACTGCCAGGCAAAGAAACTATCCATTTGCAGGAGCTCACCCATTCATCTTCTCCCTAAACAGCCATTTAAGGTTTTCTGTGATCTACCTGTCAGCTACAGGAATCTAAAAAGCTCCAAGCCTCTTGCTACATTCCTCAGCACTTGTTTGATCAAAGCTGCTCTGAATGATAACCATGCCCACCCCTTTTATCACTGACCCTTCCCTTTATCTTCTCTGAAGTTAGAAGAAAAACGCCGTTAATCTAGTCGAGTTCCTGAATTTATTGCTCTCCCAATATGGTGGATTTCAGGTCTCATAATTGCCAGCCAAACAAGACCATGCTAGCTCTAATTTTGAAGGCTGGCATCCAACATCTGGAGAGGACTGAATGAGGAGGATTGATATAGAGCCTTGGTGGCGCAGTGGTTAGAAGGCAGTATTGCAGGCTAACTCTGCCAACTGACAGGAGTTCAGTCCTGACGGGCTCAAAGTTGACTCAGCCTTCCATCCTTCTGAGGTGCGTAAAATGAGGACCCAGATTGTGGGGGGGGGGCAATATGCTGACTCTGTAAACTGCTTAGAGAGGGCTTTGAAGCACTGTGAAGTGGTATTTAAGTCTAAGCACTATTATGATAGATAGATAGATAGATAGATAGATAGATAGATAGATAGGTGGGTAGGTGGGTGGATGGAATAGATATTTTATGTCAAACGAAGCAAAAAGGTAATAAGATCAAATGACTCACTAAACAGCCACTTTGCTTAGCAATGAAAGTTCTGGTCCCAATCGTGGTTCTAACTTGAGGACTACCTGTGTTCGTAAGTATAAAATACGGTTTTTCTTTTCTAATTTTTTCTTTCCTTTCTCAGTTTGCATTTTCAGTTTGCAGTTTTGATTTTCGTAATACCTCCAACATCTTGGAGGCTTCTAAAGAAACTTCAAATTATTTTATGAATAAAATGGAATTGTTCCATTTTATGAATGGAATTGTTAGCAAATCCACCTTTAAAAAAAAGGCTCGAGTTAAGAAGAGGATAATGGAAAGATAGGAGGGGGGGGATCCTTTTCAATGCAGTTGCACAGGGGGACAGTGCAAACTTCTGATTTTTTCCCCTTCTCTTCCCTGTAAGCGTCTTTCTTCTCAGAGAGGCCCACTGCTCCCTTGCTTTCCTCTCTTGTGAAATTAGTGGAACTGACACAGGCTCGCAGCAAAGGGAACACAACAATATACCTTATGCCACCAGACTTGAAATTCTGAACTTAGAAAACTTAGAACTATGCCGCCTCCGGTATGACTTAAGCGTAGCTCATAAAATCATCTGCTACAATGTCCTACCTGTCAATGGCTACTCCAGCTTCAACCACAACAATATACAAGCACACAATAGATACAAACTTAAAGTGAACCGCTCCAAACTAAATTGCAGAAAATATGACTTCAGCAACAGAATGGTCGATGCCTGGAATGCACTACCTGACTCTGTGGTTTTATCCCAAACCTCCCCAAAATTTTAACCTAAGACTGTCTACTGTTGACCTCACCCCATTCCTAAGAGGTCTGTAAGAGGCGTGCATAAGTGCACCAGTGTTCCTACCGTCCCTGTCCTAATGTTTCCTCTATTTGTATCTATTTTATGCATTCAATTCATGCTTATACTTATATATATTACCTAATACGTTCTTGACAAATAAATAAACAAACAAACAAACAAATAATAAATAAAACAAAACAAAACAAAACAAAACAGTAAATAAAAATATCCCCATAATTCTCACTATTACAACTGCAACTTTTTTTTTTTTTAAAGAATCACTTTCGTGTCATTCGCTTCTTGCTAAACTTTTCCTTCTGACACTGTGGGGAAATTAATGATACAGATCTGAACTACGCTTGGCATTCCCAGCACTGCTGCTTTGCAGTCTTGGATGCAAACCATCAAAATATTGCTGAAGACAGCTGGCTCAAAAGTTTCTTCTTGAGAGGCTGCACCTTCAAGCATCCTGATTGAGAGAAAGAGAAGGAGAAAGAGAAGGAGAAGGAGAAAGATGGAGAAAGAAAGAGAGAGAGAAAGAAAAAGAAAGAAAGAAAGTGTGAGAAAAAGACAGAGAGAGGGGGGAGAAAGAGAGAAAGAAAAAGACAGAGAGAAAGAGAAAAAAGAGAGAAAGAGAGAAAAAAAAGAAAAAGAAAGAATAATGTTGGCCAACACCTTCACCTCCTTGCATCCCAACAAGCTGAGAAAAAGTTCCTGAGTGAAGCATTGGTTTAGTCTAGTGGTTAATGCACAAGGCTGGAAAGCAGGAGACTGTGAGTTCAAGTCCCGCCTTAGCCATGAAATCCTCTGGATGACTCGGGCCAGTCACTCTTGCTCAGCCCAGCCTGTTCTACATCGAGAGAACGAAGTAGGGAAACTGAGGTAAACGGCTGAAAGGAATCTCTTTTATTGAGACAATAACTAACAGGCAACCAGAACGAGATAGAATGGCAACAACAACAACTTTCAGTCACGGCTGCTATTTATATAGCAGCTGTCAAAAGGAACAGCCAATAGCACCTGCTTATTTCTCCCGCCGGCTGAGCTATCAAGTCTCAGCCAATGGGAGGCGCTTCCGTGTTGCCGGGTAGCAGCGCATCTGCGTCTGCAACACAACCCACCTCTCAGAGTTTGGTTGTGAGGAAAATAGGAGTCAGAAGGCATATTAGGCATCTTGGCCAGCTTCAGTCATTTAAATTAATAAAGGCAGGACACAAATAAATCAGTCCAATCCCCATCAGTCACTGGGTCACTGTGTGCTCTAACACTAATTCTGCTAGAGAGAAGTTCCCTGAGGACGGGCTCCAGCATGAGTCCGAAAATTCAGAAGACTAAATCTCTAGTCCTGATAACCCAACCCAGATTGGATCCGGCAACATTATCCTCGGACACGTATATTCGCCCTTCGTTTGTGAAATAAAGAAATCCTAAACATGCAACCCCCAAGGCCGTCAACTTTTTGAACTGCCATTTTGAGGAGAAACGGGGGATAGAATACTCTACTCCTATCGGTTGATTACTCTGTTTCCCCGAAAATAAGACATCCCCTGATAATAAGCCCAATCGGGCTTTTGAGCCCATGTGCTAAAATAAGCCTCCCTCTGAAAATAAGCCCTCCCCGAAAATATTTAAACACAGAGCTGGAAGTCAGGTAAGACGACAAAGAGGAGCCCCATCTTGCTCCACGCGCCACAAAATAATAAGACCTCCCCGAAAATAAGGCCAAGCACTTATTTCGGGGTTCAAAAAAAATATAAGACAGGGAAACATGGTAGAAGAGATGGAAAAAAGGAACGAAAATGGCTATGCATAGCCATCACCTAGATTGGGATTTACACACTGTTCATATTACAGGAGTATGCAGGGGTATCAAACTCAAGGCCCATGGGCCGGATCTGGCCCGTGGGGTGCTTCGATCTGGCCCACGGTGCCACTCTGGAAACAGTGAAGGACCAGCCCGCGGTGCCTCTGACAGTGAAAATGGAGCTCGGGAGGGCCGCACATGGCCCTCCCAGGCTCCATTTTCGCTGGCAGAGGCACCGCGGGCTGGTCCTTTGCTTTTCGCTGGCAGAGGACTAGCAAAAAAAACCTAAAAAACAAAACAAAAGGAGAAATGTTTCCTTATTTATTTATTTATTTATTTATTTATTTTATTTTATTTTATTTCTATATCGCCCTTCTCCCGAAGGACTCAGGGCGGCGTACAGCCTGATTAAAAGCACAAAGACAGACAAAATTTAAAATTATTAAAATTATTAAATGATAGGCTCAATTATAAAACCCCCGAATTTAAAATCCCACATTTAAAAACCAATTAAAATCTTTACATTGATAGCCCAGCCTGGCGGAACAACAAGGTTTTGAGGGCACAGCGAAATACACGGAGATCAGAGATTTTATGAATTTCTGGGGGCAGTTCATTCCAAAGGGCAGGAGCTCCCACAGAGAAGGCCCTCTCCCTGGGTGTCGCCAGCCGATATAATTTGGCTGATGGCACCCTGAGGAGACCCTCTCTGTGGGAGTGGACTGGCCGGTGTGAGGCTACTGGTGGCAGAAGACGGTCTTGAAGGTATCCAGGTCCAGTGCCATTTGAGCATGCAAGAAGGGACAGGAAAGGAGAAAGGGAAAGAGGAAAGACAAAGCAGGGAAGATGGGAAGAGAGCAAGGAAGGAAAAAGAAGGAAAGAGGGGAAGGAAGGAAGAGGAAAGGAGAATGAGAGGGAAGGAAAAAGAAGAAAAGGAAGGAAGGAAGGAAGGAAGGAAGGAAGGAAGGAAGGAAGGAAGGAAGGAAGGAAGGAGATTATAATGAGAGGGAGGGAAGGTCTGAGGGATGTCCTGCCTCTATAACTGTCTGGTTTGGTTCCGCAACCCAACAAGACAGACACAGACTTCAGAGGATAATTAGAACTGCAGAAAAAACAATGGCTACCAACCTGCCTTCCATTGAGGACCTGTATACTGCAAGAATGGCGCTCCCATGTAACACCGCTCCTGCGCGAGCTGCACTGGCTCCCAGTGGTCTTCCGGGTGCGCTTCAAGATGCTGGTTATCACCTTTAAAGTGCTCCATGGCATCGGGCCTAGCTATCTAGCTACCGCCTGCTGCTACCAACGACCTCCCATCGTCCTGTGCGCTCCCACAGAGAGGGCCTCCTCAGGGTGCCATCAGCCAATCAATGCAGGCTGGTGACCCCCAGGGGGAGGGCCTTTTCTGTGGGGGCACCTACCCTCTGGAATCAGTTGCCCCCAGAGATAAGGAGAATCCAAAACCTTAGCGCCTTCCGCCGTACCCTTAAAACCCACTTTTTCCAGCAAGCCGGGCTGGTTTAAGAAGAAATTTTAAATGTTTTAATTGGTTTGTATTTTTAATTTTGGGCCAAATTTATATATATTTTAATTGTTTTTAATATTTGTATTTCATGTTTTTTAATTCTGGCTGTACACCGCCCTGAGTCCTCAGGGAGAAGGGCGGTATATAAATTTAAAATAAAAATAAAATAAATAAAAATCAAAAAGAGGGCTGTGAAAATATTTACAGACCCCTCACATCCTGGACATAAACTATTTCAACTCCTACCCTCAAAACGACGCTATAGAGCACTGCACACTACAACAACTAGACACAAGGACAGTTTTTTCCCGAATGCCATCACTCTGCTAAACAAATAATTCCCTCAACACTGTCAAACTATTTACTAAGTCTGCATTACTATTACTATCAATCTTCTCATCGTTCCTATCACTCATCTCCACTCATTTTATGACTGCATGACTGTAACATTGTTGCTTGTATCCTTACGATCTATATTGATATTGATTGTTTCCTAGTATGATTTTATTGCTTATTTGTACGTTATGACTATTATTAAGTGTTGTACCTTGTGATCCTTGACGAATGTATCTTGTCTTTTTATGTACACTGAGAGCGTATGCACCAAAGACAAATTCCTTGTGTGTCCAATCACACTTGGCCAATAAAGAATTCTATTCTATCCTATCCTATCCTATTCTATTCTAATTTGTTTCTGTTTCTATTCTATTCCATATTTTCTCTTCTCTTCTCTTCTCTTCTCTTCTCTTCTCTTCTCTTCTCTTCTCTTCTCTTCTCTTCTCTTCTCTTCCCTTCCCTTCCCTTCCCTTCCCTTCCCTTCCCTTCCCTTCCCTTCCCTTCTCTTCTCAGCACTTGGCCATCACAGGTACCTCCAACACGAGTGATGTCGAACTGGCCATGCCCCCGCCCCCAGCCCACCGAAGTCAAACACAACCCTGATGCTGCCCTCAATGAAATCGAGTTTGACACCCCTGCAGGAATGAATTCATTGGTAAACTAGAAATTACAGTCAGCCCTCAAACTACAACCATTCGTTTAGGGACCATCGGACATTACAATGGTACTGAAAAAAGCGTCTTACGACCGGTACTCGCCCTTACGACGGTTATAGCATCCCCGTGTTCATGTGGTCAAAATCCAGGCGCTTCACAATCTGGTGTGTATTTATGATGGTTGCGTTATCCTGGGGATGCGATTGCCAATTTGTGATCTTCCCAGCCAGCTTCTGACAAGCAAAGTCAACGGGGGGGAAGCTGGATTCGTTAACAACTGTGTGAGTTGCTTTCAGGATTGCAGGGATTCAGTTAAGAACCATGGCAAAAAGGTCATAAAATCAGGTGACTCACTTAGCAGCCATCTTGCTTAGCAACGAAAATTCTAGCCCTGATTGTGGGCGTAAGTTGAGCACTTCCCGTATTGATAAGTATAAACTGTGCTACTATTTTTTTCTTTTCTTCCATTTTCTTTTCTTAGTTTGTATTTTCAGCTTGCAGTTTTGATTTTTTAAGTTCCTTTTTTTTTTTGAAAAAAAAATGCTTTGCTACAAAAATAAAGACATAAAGTAATTTTTTAAAAGGTAACCACTGACAACACCCAGGTGGTCCGTACTGAAAGAACATAGCACCAGGGAGGGGAAATGCAAAGATGAAAACCCTGCTGAGAGTAGGGCTATTTTAATACTTCAAGTTATAAATGCTAAACTGTCAAAAGCAAGTAAAACAGTTAAGAATTCTGGCTTGTGGTTGTACTGCAGGATGAAGTTAGTTAGGAAATAATTGCTATGGACTGGTTTCTTGCTTGCTTGCTTGCAATTTGTAACCCACCTCATGTCTTGGAGGAGAACATCAGTCTATGCCAGTGTTTCTCACAACTTGGCCACTTGAAGAAGTGTGGACTTCAATTCCCAGAATTCCCCAGCCAGCATGTTTCTCAAGGCTGAAAAACACTGTTCTATGCTGAAATAGTTACAGTTGTTTTCTGAGTCCAAAGCATTTTGCTGTATAAATAGCTTTAAACTACATGCAGGACTATCTATCCCATAATTTCTGATATATAAATGTTTTAAATCCATCCGTACATCCATCCATCCATCCATCCATCCATCCATCTATCCTTCCTTCTTTCCTTCCATCCATCTTCCTTCCCCCTTCCTTCCTTCCTGCCTTTCTTCCTTCCTTCCTTCCATCTTCCATCCATCCATCCATCCATCCTTCCTTCCATCCATCCACCCACCCACCCATCCTTCCTTCCATCTATCCATCTTCCTGCCTTCCTGCCTTCCTTCCATCCATCCATCCATCTATCCATCCATCCATCCATCCTTCCATCTTCCATCCATCCATCCATCCTTCTATCTTCCATCCATCCATCCATCCATCCATCCATCCATCCTTCCATCTTCCATCCATCCATCCATCCTTCTATCTTCCATCCATCCATCCATCCATCTATCCATCCATCCATCCATCCTTCTATCATCCATCCATCCATCCATCCATCCATCTATCTATCCAAGGAGGGTGTGCTCATTTCTTAGCTGAGGGAACCAGCGTTGCCTGAAGACAATTTCCGTGGTCATGTGGCCAGCATGACTGTATGCCAAAAGTGCATAAAACGTTGCTACCTTCCCACCGAAGTGGTACCTATTTATCTATTTGCATTTGCTGCTTTGGAATGGCTAGGTGGGCAGGAGCTGGGCCGGATAACGGGAGCTCGCTCCATCACATGGTGCTCGGGTCTTGAACCCAGGATGTTCTAAGCTGACAAGTTTGGTGTCTTTAACCGCTAGCCATAATATCCCTGATATATCTAACATCAACATTAAATACTGCTTTTTCCCAAGGTAGCTTTTGTTGTGCAATAAAATGCATTTGGAATGGAATCAGGCCCCTTTCTGGTTACAGTTTAGCGGGACACTTAGCATATTCATTTGCCCAAGCCTTTTTAATACGACTGTTTAAGATTTTTGCTATGCTTTCAGTGTTTTTTTTTAATGGGTACTTTTATTGTATCTTTGTAAGCTGCCTACCACCATTAAGGGAATGGGCAGCATATAAATTTCCTAAATTAATTGATTAATTAAAACCAGAAGATAAAAGCACCATAAAACCAGCCAATTTAGAATTCAAAGTTCTTTAAAAGGCTCTGGCACTGAAACAATATCCTTGCTTATGGGAACAAAATTTCCCAAACAAGTATATAGCTACCAACTAAATTCCCTTCCTGACAGATATGCTTTGCAAATAAGTTGAGAAGAACTCAAATTCATTCATTACTTCACTGTCCAAACAAACTCCTATGGAAGGAGGTGATTTTCAGGAAACCTGGCTCTAAGACATGAAGGATGTTAGCATTTCAGAAAGATTGTCAAGATATACTCCTATCTGTTCATCCCTATTAGCAATATTTATTCATTTAGAATAGAATAGAAACCAATAGAAATAAATAGAATAGAATAGAATAGAATAGAATAGAATAGAATAGAATAGAATAGAATAGAATAGAATAGAATAGAATCAGAAACAAATTAGAATGGGATGGAATGGAATGGAATGGAATGGAATGGAATGGATTGGAATAGAATAGAATAGAATAGAATAGAATAGAATAGAATAGAATAGAATAGAATAGAATAGAATAGAATAAACAGCTAGTCCAACCCCCTGCTTAGCAATAAACCTTTATTCCCCCACCCCCACCCCCGACAACAATCAAATGAGCTATTTGAAGGGACTCCATCACGCTCTGGGTACTCAGTCCCATTGGCAAAAACAGATATTCAGGGCAGGGGTGGGTTCCAAAATTTTTTACTACCGGTTCTGTGGGTGTGGCCTATTTTGTGGGCATGGCTTGAGGGTCATGTGACAATTCTTTAGGATTTAGCAGAGGTACTGGTCTACTAGGCTTTTAACTGCTTGCAGAGCTGTACCGGTCTACCCATTTGTTTTTGGAGGCACCGGTCTACTCATTCATTTTTAGAGGCACCTGTTTACCCATTTGTTTTTGGAGGCACCGGTCTACTCATTCGTTTTTGGAGGCACCTGTTTACCCATTTGTTTTTGGAGGCACCGGTCTACTCATTCGTTTTTGGAGGCACCCATTTACCCATTTGTTTTTGGAGGCACCGGTCTACTCATTCGTTTTTGGAGGCACCCATTTACCCATTTGTTTTTGGAGGCACCGGTCTACTCATTTGTTTTTGGAGGCACCCATTTACCCATTTGTTTTTGGAGGCACCGGTCTACTCATTCGTTTTTGGAGGCACCAGTCTACCCATTTGTTTTTGGAGGCACCGGTCTACCACCACACTGCCTTTTAACACTGATCAGCTGTAGGGCAGCCCTTTGAAGCCCGGGCAAGAGTTTAAACAGTTTTATTTATTTATTAAATTTATATGCCGCCCCTCTCCGGAGACTCAGGGCGGCAGTTTTTTTCCTTCTAGCCGATCAGCTGGGACTCGGGAGGCAGCAATAGATTGGGGGTGGGGCCAAATAAAAGGTAAGAATAACGCAGGGGATGGGGGGCAGGAGGGCCCAGCTCCTGAACAAAGAGAACCGTTCGGTGACATCATATTGTTACTGCTACCGGCTTGGCCGAACCGGGCCAAACCGGAAGGAACCCACCACTGATTCAGGGCTTTGTGAAAGAGTATCAAAGTGGGGGCCAATCTCATCTCCGTGGGGATGATGTTCCATAGGGAGGGAGCCACCACAGGAAAGGCCTTCTTGATCCCGCTAGATGGACTTCCTTAGAAGAAGGGACCTGTAATATTCCCTGGCTTCTCGCTCTGGTGGACCTGGTAGATGTGACTGGGAAAAAATGGTCCTTCAAAATGACATTGAAGTCATCTTACACTAGTGCCCAGTGTGAGATGACCTGTAGTTGGATAACTGATTCTTGATTTTCAAAATGACATGTACATTTCCATATTTCTCAGTTGTACCTTGAGGACCAATTTATAGTTTTTCCTGTTAAGATTTTTTTCCAAAACTGCTATCTTTTAGGAGTTGCTATGCATCATCCTTACCTGATGTTAAATCACCCACTACATTGTAGTCCTTCCAATAGCATCATCTCTAATGAAATTATATTGTGATACGAGGCAATAAAAAGGAAACAGTTTGGTAGAGATTAGCTGCAATATCTTCTTTGGGGAATCGTTTACAGGATCAATATACATTTGATTCCACCATACTAAACAACGTTTTCTGAATTTCTTCCAAAGACTTTTTGTCTCTCGCTTGTATTCCTTGTGCAGTCAGTGTGAGTTTAAAGGATAATTAAGACAATGTCTGACAGGCAACGGCAACATTCTACAGTCAGTTTAAAGTGATAAGGAGTGGCTGTTAATCTCACAGAGCCTCCATCGTAGAAACGAGAGTATCCAATTAACTTCTTGAAGATATAAGGACTAAGGAAGGTAGAAACCTTCTGTGTGATACAGATACTAGTGACAAGACTACATCTGAAGAGGTGAAACAAGATGAATGAAAGGGAAGTGAAACAGAAGAAGCAAATCAAATATGAGTAAGTCAATTTTGGCTTCTTTCTGATCATTTCTGGTATGGATTTCACAATGAGCAACGTTCATTGGGAAATTGGAATAAAATTTAATACAGGACTAAATATTTATACAGGACTAAATATTTATGGAGGACATGATAGCACTGTTCCAATATTTGAGAGGCTGCCACAAAGAAGTAGGGAGTCAACCTCTTCTCCAAAGCATCTAAAGGCAAGACAAAAAAAAAACAAACAATGGATGGAAACTAATAAAGGAGAGAAGCAAACTAGAACTAAGGAGAAATTTCCCGACAGTGAGAAAAAGTAACTGATGGAACGGGTTGCCCTTCATAAGTTGTGGGTGCTTCATCACTAGAGGTTTTTAAGAAGAGAATGGAGAGCAATTTGTCTGAAATGGTATAGCAGGAGTTGGACTAGAAGATCTCCAAAGTCCCTTCCAACACTGCTATTCTTTTATTCAGTTAAACACTCGTGTATCATGAAAAGCTAATGTGCTGGTCATGTAGCGCAGCAGACTAAAGCACTGTTATTAACATCAACTGCCTGCAATTACTGCAAGTTCAAATCTCCCCAGGCTCAAGGTTGACTCAGCCTTCCATCCTTTCTAAGGTAGGTGAAATGAGGACCCAGATTGTGGGGGCAATAAGCTGACTTTGTATAAAAATATACAAAAGTATGAAGGCTATTGCTTAATGCCTTGTAAGTCGCCCTGAGTCTCCGGAGAAGGGCGGCATATAAATCAATTTTTTTTTAAAAAAAATGTATCTTTCTGAATTTTTAAATAAAGTTATCAATCTATATATGAATGTCCTGTACACTGAAAAAGACCACTGGTCCACTATCTACCCCACGGAAAACCAGATGCTCAGCAATGTATTTCACTTGATAGATCAAGATATAGATAGAGATAGATAGATAGAGAGCCTGGTGGCGCAGCAGACTAATAGCCTGTTATTAACATTCAGCTGCCTGCAATTACTGCAAGTTCGAATCTCCCCAGGCTCAAGGTTGACTCAGCCTTCCATCCTTTCTAAGGTAGGTAAATTGAGGACCCAGTTTGTGGGGGCAATAAGCTGACTTTGTATAAATATACAAAAGTATGAAGGCTATTGCTTAAAGCATTGTAAGCCGCCCTGAGTCTCCGGAGAAGGGCGGCATATAAATCAAATTAAAAAAAAAAAAAGATATGCCAGAGATTCAACCTAGGATATTCAGCATGCGTGCAAAAATGAGCTCCCCGCAATGACGTAGATTTCACGAATTTGGAAAATCTGCCATTTGTCTCATTTCTATCTTATCTTATTCAATTCATTTTGGGATGAAGTACAATTTCAAATGAGGTAAGCCACTGGGTGCCTTTTAGATATACTATGATGATAACTCCTGGCATTCCCAGTAAACTTTGGGGGATTTGTAACCCTAATACACTGATCTGGGAAAAGCCAAGATGATGATGATGTCACCTCAAGGCAGCATGCATAATTTATTTATTCATGCCTTTTATTTATATATCAAATTTGGAGACCTCCCATTTTTATTTTTTATTTTATTTTATATCAAATTTATATACCGCCCTTCTCCCTGAGGAGGCGGTGTACAGCCAAATAAAAACATAGACTACAAACATTAAAATACTATTTTAAAAGATATATATAAATTTGGCCCTGTAATTAAAAAACAATGACAAACCAATTAAAAACATTTAAAAGTATTAAACCAGCCCAGTTTGCTGAAAAAAGAAAGTTTTAAGGGCACGGCGGAAGGCACCGAGGTCTTGGATTCTCCTTATCTCTGGGGGCAGTTGGTTCCATAGGGTAGGTGCCCCCACAGAGAAGGCCCTCCCCCTGGGGGTCACCAGCCTACATTGTTTGGCTGATAGCACCCCGAGGAGGCCCTCTCTGTGGGAGCACACAGGTCGATGGGAGGCCGATGGGAGGCCGATGGGAGGCCTCCTCCCATAGTGACTCTAATGTCCCTACCTCCTCTTTCCCCCACAAAAACAGCCCATAAATTGGGTTGATCTGATAGAATGATCAGTTCCAAGTCATCCAGCTGGTTTACAGTACATAACATAGCACAGGAGTAGACCTCATAGTCTTCTAACAGCTAGTCCAGGGATCTCCAAATTTGGCGACTTTAAACTTGTGGACTTCAACTCCCAGAATTCCCCAGCCAGGATGGGAATTTTGGGAGTTGAAACCCACAATCTTCAACTTGCCAAGATTGGAGACCCCTTAACCTCCAGACCAAACCGTCCCTTTAGATATGGAGTCTGGTAAAAACTGAAAGTTCTGGAGAACTAATTTGATGAACAACCTAGGTCGAAATGTTCAATTTTGCTTCTGAGTCCACTTTAATTGAGATTCTATTAAAGTTTTTCAAAAATTAGGCTAACCCTAAACACCATCTAGAATGCTTTTCTGTGCTGCGGTCCCTGTTGTGGAACTGGGGCACAATATTGTTTAGAGAAGCTTTGAAAACTTCTTGTTGTTGTTAGTTGCGAAGTCATGTCCGACCCATCGTGGCCCCATGGACAATGTTCCTCCAGACCTTCCTGTCCTCTATTATCCTCTGGAGTCAATTTAAGCTCATGTCTACTGCTTCAGTAACTCCATCCAGCCACCTCATTCTCTGTTGTCCCCTTCTTCTTTTGCCCTCAATCTTTCCCAGCATTAGGCTCTTGTCCAGTGAGTCCTTCCTTCTCATTAGGTGGCCAAAGTATTTGAGTTTCCTCTTCAGGATCTGATCTTCTAAAGAGCAGACAAGGTTGATCTCCTCTTGGACTGACCGGTTGGATCGCCTTGCAGTCCAAGGGACTTGCAGGAGTCTTCTCCAGCACCAGAGTTCAAAGGCCTCCATTCTTTGGCTCTCAGCCTTCCTTATGGTCCAACTTTTACAGCCATACATTGCAACTGAGAAAACCATAGCCTTGAGTATGCACACTTTTGTTGGCAGGGTGATGTCTCTGCTTTTTAGTATGCTGTCTAGATTTGCCATAGCTTTCCTTAAAAGATTTGAAAACGAAACCCACCCATATAAGGTCTCGCCGGACAATGGAGGAGAAAGCTGACCATATACATGAAATGCTTAAGCAGTTGCACGAGATGGTTGTTGCTATAGTAATGAAGAATGCAAAAAGCACTGAGGATTGGTGAGGAAAGATAACAAGTTCATCTAAGGTTGGCGCCTTTCGTTAAGAGTAATCTTAGCCAGAGATTAAGGCACACAAATCAGCACTATCTAATCACTATTTTTATTGAATCAGGTCAGGAGAGTACATGAGTAGAGCCATATATATATATATATATTATCTCCCATGACACAACTGACATGAAATAATAATCACTCAGGGGCATCTGTCAGTTTCAATGAGGAAGACCTTCATGTCAATCTCCTGATAAACTCTCACCTATAGATATTTTATACGGAGAAGCTCTGCTTTGATCACAGGATGGCGAGGACAGGACTAAACCGTTATCTCATCCCATTTGGTTTAAATCTAAATCTCATTGAGTAATTAAGCATTCAGAAGAGTCTAAGAGCATCTTAGCAAAGGCAGGAGGAGCCTATAGCCCAGAGGCAGTGAAAGAATTAAAAGGAAAGAAAGAATTGGCCATCTGGATTTGAAAACTTACAAAAGATCCCATATCAGCGATGAAACTTCACGTGGTTTTATTTTGGGTGATGACTGCTGTTAAGTAATACCTGGCTGGCTTCAAACATACCTGCTTCGGGGGAATGAGGTAATTAAAGATAGGCCTGAATCACAGAGCTTTTATCCAAAATAGCCATTTTCTTCTTCTTCTTCTTCTTTTTTTTTTTAAAAAAATCACCATTTCTCGCCCCCCTAGTAGATATTACTAAGTGAAAATCATGGAGAGTACATCATGGTGTTTCTCTGTCATCATCTAGGCCAATGAAGGCTAACCATTTTGCCGTTGTGTGCCAAAAGTGGGGAGCGCGGGAGGGAGCGCACACATGTGTCCACACCCATAATTCAATAAACTCCGCCCCCCCCCTGCGCATGCGCACGCTTCGCCCCCTTTTGGCACGCAATGGCCCGGTTCTCAATGATTAAAAAACAACAGCTATGTGCAGTTTGGGAGGAGGAGGAGGAGGAGGAGGAGGAGGAGGAGGAGGAGGAGGAAGGGGAAGGTTGATTGTCCTCACTGTTAGGAAGTTTCTCCTCGATTCCAGGTTGCTTCTCTCCTTGGTTAATTTCCATCCATTGTTTTTTGTCCTGCCCTCTGGTGCTTTGGAAAATAAATTGACCCCTTCCTCTTTGTGGCAGCCTCTCAAATACTAGAATACTGCTATCATGTCCCCCCCCAGGTCCTACTTTTCTCTAGACTAAAGATAAAGGTAAAGGTTCCCCTCGCACATATGTGCTAGTTGTTCCCGACTCTAGGGGGCGGTGCTCATCTCCGTTTCAAAGCCGAAGAGCCAGTTCTGTCCGAAGACGTCTCTGGTGTCATGTGGCCGGCATGACTAAACGCCAAAGGCGCACGGAACGCTGTTACCTTCCCACCAAAGGTGGTCCCTATTTTTCTACTTGCATTTTTTCAAACTGCTAGGTTGGCAGAAGCTGGGACAAATAATGGGAGCTCACTTCATTACGCGGCACTAGGGATTCGAACTGCTGAACTGCCGACCTTTCGATTGACAAGCTCAGCTTCTTACCCACTGAGCCACCGCGTCCATAGACGCGGTTTCTCTAGACTAGCCGAACCCAAATCCTGCAACCGTTCTTCATATGTTTTAGTCTCCAGGCCTTAAATTATCTTAGTTGTTCTTCTTTGAAAGACAAGTTAAGGCAGTTAAGGCACCAGGTTAAAATCCAGGAGACTGTGAGTTCTAGTTCTTCTTTGGCATGAATGATGGCTGGGTGACTTTGGGCCAATCACCAGAAGATTGTGAATTATAATCCCACTTTAACCATGAGTGGCTGAGCTGCGTGATTTTTGGGCCGGTCACTCTCTCTCAGCCTCACAGGGTTGTTGTTGTGGGGAAAATAGGAGGAAGAAGGAGTTGAGTTCACCGTTTTGAGTGATTTATAAAAAATAATAAAGGTGGGATAAAGAAAAATAATAAATGAAAAGGGGTGGATATCTTGTCTGTCTGTTTATCATCTGTCTGTCTGTCTGTCTGTCTGTCTGTCTGTCTATCTATCTATCTATCTATCTATCTATATCTATCTATCTATCTATCTATCTACATCATGATTCAATCAGTTATGTCCATATTTTTTTTTAAGAAGACTTGTTTTCCTTGAAAGATGAACATGGGATATCCTTATTAATGCAAACCAGTTGATGTATGAACATGTGCAAAAATGATATTAATTGGAAGTAAAGAGATTTGTCCATTTCCGGTCAAGTCAAGATTTTTCAAGCATGTTTTGTTTCGTTCAAGAAATACGCAGCTTGATGGCAATCATTCTTGAGGTATTCTGGGATTAACAAGAATCAGATCAAAGTCGCATGTTCTGCTTCATGATCAATATTAATCATGAATCACTCAGCCGTAGTGGCATCGTGTAAGAGAAATTCACGCACAGCTCTATAGTTTTACTCCTGGCTAAACAGAGTTGAATTATAATAAGAACTATTCTAAGGTTCCTACTTTGCCTCCGCAGAGCCTCTCCTGCTTCCTAAAAATGGGACAAGTGGATTTTATGTTATTGCCTTTCAACAGCTTATCTTCAGATAGGTGTTTAATTAACTCGTTGTGGCACATTCAATGCTTAGCCTGGAGGAGTGTGAGAAGAAGTTTCTGAATATTATTGCACTTGTAGATTTAGAACGTTTGATATATTGTACATTAAAATTACCAGCTGCAAAGTAAGAGAGAATCATTGCACGCCATTTCCATAAATGGAACATCAAATCCCACAGTATAACTGATTCCCGCGGGAGAATCAACAGTCAAGAAAAATACATATATAGAAAAGACATGCGAGCGCACACACATACAGAGACGTTCCTCTATCTTGAGATCTAACACGAAGACAAAATAGTAAGGATTCCTTCAAACAGACTCCTGAATGGTGGCAGGGCTCCTTCTACAGGTAGTCCTCGATTTACGACCACAACTGAGCCCAAAATTTCTAGGCGAGGTGGTTGTTCAGTGAATTGCACCCCATTTCGTGATCTCTTTTTTTGCCACAGTTGTTGAGTGAATCACACAGTCATTAAGTGAATCTGGCTTCTCCCATTGACTTTGCTGGTCAGAAACCACTTACCCAATGGACTCTGCAACCATCCTAAATACAAGTCAGTTGCCAAGAGGTTAAATTTTGATCATGTGACCCAGGGGTGAAATGTAAAATTTGTTACTACCGGTTCTGTGGGCGTGGCTTGGTGTGTGTGGGGGGTAATGTGACTGGGTGGGCGTGGCCAACTTTTTTTTCTTTTTAACTTTTCAAAGCATTTTTTCTAATGCTTTGAAAAGCCTCTGCCAATCAGGCAACTCAACTGGGATCGTCAGAGACTTTTCAAAGCATTTTTTTTACCACCTCTTCAGCCAAGAGGTTGCAGAAAAAAATGCTTTTAAAAGCCTCTGACGATCCCAGCTGAACCGCGCGATCATCAGAGACTTTTTTTTTTTACTTTTAAAGGCATTTTTTCGTGGGAAGAGGTTGTAGAAAAAATGCTTTTAAAAGTAAAAAAAAAAAAAGCTTCTGATGATCGTGTGGCTCAGCTGGGCATGGTGGGGGGGGCGCGCAGGGATTTTTGTTACCGGTTCTCTGAACCACCCGCCGCCATCGCTACCGGATCGGGCAATCCGGTCTGAACCGGGAGCATTTCACCCCTGATGTGACCGTGAAGATGCTATTAACGGTCGTAAGGGTGAAAACCGGTCATAAAGTCACTATTTTCAGTATCACTGTCACTTCGAACTTCGACACTTACCTATTCCAGGCATCTAAAACCGCTTTGACTCTGACAAGTTTGTTTGTTATTAGTAATACAGAAAAAGTTTAAAGGAATCAATATAACAAGGACAACAAATTTAAACTCCAATAGATATAGAAATAGAAATAGAATAACAGAGTTGGAAGGGACCTTGGAGGTCTTCTAGTCCAACCCCCTTCTTAGGCAGGAAACCCTACACCATTTCAGACAAACGGTTATCCAACGTCTTCTTAAAAATTTCCAGTGTTGGAGCATTCACAACTTCTGAAGGCAAGTTGTTCCACTTATTAATTGTTCTAACTGTCAGGAAATTTCTCCTTAGTTCTAAGTTGCTTCTCTCTCTACATAAAACAATAGTTCCTTTCTAACTATAGGTAATCTTGAGTTGTGTTATGACTTAGCGACCATTCAAAGTTCTGACGGGCCTACCTGTGGGAGATTTGCAACCTGGATTCAAATTTCTGGTGGCCATTCCCCTCCCTCCCCGTGATCACATGACCGCACTTCAGCTGCTCAGTATTTAGCCTGCATTCATGGCCACATGTAGTGTCCTGTAGTTGCTTGACTATGTTTTATGATGGTTTAGCTGAAAGCTGGCTTTTTACTTCCCATTTTGGGTAAAATGGCAGCCATAATGAACTATTGGTTCCAGGGGTGGGCTGCTGGGGGTTCACAGGGGGTCGGAAGAATGTCTAGCTAAAATTCTGTACAGTTCGGAGAACCCCCAAATCCCACTCCTGGCTGGTCCTGCCCACCCCACCCCACCCCTCCCAGGAGTCCCCACGCGGCTCGTTTTAGATGCAGGTAAGTGCAGGGAGCGCACGAAGGCTTGGGGAGGATGAAAAATGGGCCTACTGGAAGTTCTGGAAGGCCGGAAATGGGGCCGTTTCAGGCCTCCAAAGGGCCTCCAGAACCTGGGGAGGTGATTTTCGCCTTCCTGGAGGCTCAAAGAAAGCCTCTGGAGCCCAGGGAGGACAAAAACGCCCCCCCCCGCTGTGGTGCATGAGGCCGACTACGCCACACCCACCCAGCAATAGGGCAGAGAACCCCTTGCTAAAAATTTTGAAGCCCACCCCCAATTGGTTCACTTAATGGCCGCGACATTTGCTTTACGACAATCATGAGTTATGACCACAATGGACAGGCTACATTACAGGTGTAACTCAAGAACTACCTGCGCAACTTTGTGTGCCTTCAACCCATTGCATCTATCAAACGATCTGTTTGTCTGTCTGTCTGTATTAACGCCTATTATCTAAAGCAGAACAATATATTATAAAATTTTCAGTTTCCATCCCTCCATAATAAAGTCTGAAAACAGCTTTCCGTTCATCTCGCTCCCTTTTTGGCAACAATGAATCCTAGAGAGTTTTATCTCAAATTACAAAAAAAAAATAAAAAATAAAAAATCAATTTTCATTATTCAGCAGCAGGAGATTTTTTTAAGGAGAACAGCACATTAGCGTGAGATTTGCATACGAGATTTTCAGACACTCATGAGTGTTGGCAGCCAACAGACTGGTAGGACTCCATGCCAGCTCTGCAGAATTTGTCACTTCCTACTTCTTCCCTCTTTAAAGCAACCCCAACTCTCTGAAAGATGGAAGAAACGGGTGTAACAGAAACACAGGTATCCAAGTAACACTTTTGAGATTTTTTTCAGCATGAGAGCTTGGCCGTATAAAAGCGAAGAAATTAAAGGAAAACAGTGATTGCCGTTATTAAAAGGGGCTAAAAAAGAATAGGAACGGAGATAACACAACAGAGAAATGGATTTGCAGCTCTGAGAAAAATAGAATCTCTGGGGCTGGGATGGTGGTAGTAGAACAGCGATGGCTAACCTTTTTGCCATCGCGTGCCAAAAGCGGGGGTAGTGGGGGGGTTGCACGTGCGCGTGCCCACACCCATAATTCAATGTGCCCCATCCCCCCCACGCATGCACACATGACCCCCCCCGCTCTCCCCTCGCTTTTGGCACGCGATGGCACGGTGGACCCGGTAGGCCCATTTTTTGCCCTCCCCAGGCTCCAGAGCCTTTCTAGGAGCCTGGGGAAGGCGAAAACAGCCTTCCCCACCCCCCGGAGGCCCGGAAACAGGCTATTTCCCGACTTCCAGTGGGCCCGGAAGGCCCGAAAATCAGCTGGCCAGCGCGCACATGCGTGCTGGACTGAGGTAGAGCAACGCTTGCATGCCCACAGTTATGGCTCCGTGTGCCACCACAGTAGTAGAAGCTTTGGATAATGTCAGAGGAAAGTGATTTAGAACAGATCAAGCTTTTTACCTAGCCAAGTACTGTCTACTCCTTATGGCATAATTCTTTTTTCAAAGAGAGGAAGACACTCTTGCTTCAGGAAAACTGGTGAGAAACTTAAAGGACAAAAGATGGTATATTGCTTAACCTAGCCCCCTCTACTTTGGGGCATAAACTGGTAGAATTTAAGATGGCTTGCAAAAACAGAATGATATGGAGAAGTGTTGTGTGTAAACTAAGCTATACTAGATTCGGTATTCCCTTTTCTCTTACCATATATTTATTTGCATCCCACCTTTATGATTTTTATGAGTAACTCAAGGTGGTAAAGATATCTGACACACCTTCCTCTTCCTATTTTCCCCACACCAACAACAACCCTGTGAGGTGAGTTGCAAAATTCTGCTCAGGATCAATTTATTTATTTATTTATTTATTTATTTATTTATTTATTTATTTGTTCAACTTGTATGCCGCCTTTCTCCGAAGACTCAAGGCGGCTTACAATGCATTTAAAAACCATATATAAAAACATGAAAAATTAAAACATGAAAAACAATTAAAACCCATTCATACCATTCATGGCCGGATCTCGCCAGATCGCAAAGCGAGATCAACGGCCCCAGGCCTGCCGGAAAAGCCAGGTCTTCACCGCTTTTCGGAAGGCCAATAGGGTGGGGGTGGTCCGGATCTCAGGAGGTAACTGGTTCCAGAGAACTGGGGCAGCCACAGAGAAGGCCCTCCCCCGCGGGCCCACCAGCCGGCATTGTTTAGCTGACGGGACCCAGAGGAGACCAACTCTGTGGGATCTTACCGGTCGCTGGGAGCTATGCAATAGAAGGCGGTCTCAAAGATACCCTGGCCCTGAGCCATGTAGGGCTTTATAGGTAATAACCAACACCTTGAATTGTGACCGGAGACCAATAGGGAGCCAGTGCAGCTCGCGGAGAATTGGTGTAATGTGGGTGTACCTGGGTGCACCCACGACAGCTCACGCGGCTGCGTTCTGGACCAACTGTAGTCTCCGAACACTTTTCAAGGGTAGCCCCATGTAGAGCGCGTTGCAATAATCTAACCGTGAGGTGACAAGGGCATAAGTGACTGTGAGGAGAGCTTACCATATTTTTCCAAATTCTCTAAATTCTAATGTACTTTGGCTACAAAATTTATTCTTTTATTAACATTATTAAGGTTTATCACACAGTCAGCCAGTTGTTCGGACCAGATTTGGCATTTTTATCCACCTATCGAATCCTTCCCCAAGGGCCTGGGATAGGCCCATGTAAGATGTTTCACGGAGTTAGAGGTATTGTCACAGGATATAAGCTGTTCCAAGTAACGCTGCCTTCTGCAATTGACTGATGGTGAATTTGTCAATACCGATGGTATTCAAGTGATGCTCCAATTGTTTTGGGACTGAATACTATTATTAAAATTATGACATGACTATTATTAATCATATTTATTATTTTAAACTTCAGATCTCACAAAGATAATGGATGGAACGCCTGCTGTAATCATTGGAGGTCCTCCCCAATCCCTTTGTAAAATTTTATCCCCTGAAAAATTCCGCAGACTGTCGAGCCGTGCATATGAAATAGCATTTTGGTTGGTCCTATACCCGTGATGGCGAACCTGTGGCACGTGTGCCACAGGTGGCACGTGGAGACATATCTGTGGGCACACAAGCATTGCTCTAGCTAAGCTCCAGCGTGCATGCGTGCACCGGCCAGCTGATTTTTGGGCCTTCCGGGCCCACCGGAAGTTGGGAAACGGGCTGTTCCCTGCCTCCGGAAGGGGGTGGGGAAGGCTGTTTTTGCCCTCCCCAGGCTCCTAGAAAGTCTCTGGAGTCTGGGGAGAGTGAAAAACAGGTCTACCGGGCCCACCATGCCATCAGATGCAAAAAGCGGGGGGGAGAGCGGGGGGGGAGGGTCACGCACACATGCAAGGGGGGCAAGGTGCATTGAATTATGGGTGTGGGCACATGCACGTGCACGAACCCCCGCACTCCCCCCGCTTTTTACAGTGAATTTTTTTTCCCCAAAGGACCAGCGTAACTATCATTGTATTTCATTCTAAATAGCATAATATTTCTAATCAATTATGCATTTGTTTTATAGGCCAGGAACATTCATCAAAGGTTACAAGCCATGAGCCAGTCAGGTAGAGAGACCTGTAATTACAAGGAAATTGAAGACAAGAACATATTCTCAAGTTGACAACTGAAACATAATTCCAGGTGTGTGTGTGTGTGTGTGTGTGTGTATTAGAATGGGAGAGATAGAGCTTTTTATAATTTGATCGTTTGGAAAAATTAAAAGAAGAGGGATCCATTAGGGAGATGCAAAAGAAAGATAGTGACACTTGTGGGAAATCGGTGTAGTCAACGCTTTACAGGTAGTCCTTGACTTACACAGTTCAGACAATTTAGTGACTGTTCAAAGTTACAACAGCACTGAAAAAAGTGGCTTATGACCGTTTTTTCACACTTACGACCGCTGCAGCATCCCCATGATCACGTGATCGAAATTTGGATGCTTGGCAACTGGTACATATTGATGATGGTTGTAGTCAGGGATGGGTTCTACTTACCTTTACTACCAGTTCACATCGCGCCCGCGCGCGCGCTTCTGCTCATGTGCAGATCACTTATGATGACGTCTGGGTCAGTGGGCGGAGCCTCCTGCCAGTTTTACTACCGGTTCTTGCAAACCGGTCCGAACTGGGGGCATCTGAATACTGGTTGTAGTGTCCCGGGGTCATGTGATCCCCTTTCATGACCTTCCGACAAGCAGAGTGGGAAGCCAGATTCACTTAACAACCATGTTGCTAACTTAACAACTGCAACAATTCACTTAACAATGGTGGCAAGAAAGTTCGTAAAATGGGGCAAAATCCATTTGACAAATACCGTATACTGTAAATTGAGGATTAGCTGTGTTTCCCAGTCCAAATGAAGACCAGTAAGAACTTCAAGGAAATATATTTTATATATGTATTTTATTGCCTTCTAAGAAGCTCTAAGAACCCAGAGATACGGACAAAGCTGCTTTATATATATAGATATATACTTATATATATAGTATACTGTATATATACTTATATATGTAGGTCTTTGGTTATTCGAGTTTTCTCCCACATAAAATTGGAGGTTTCTTGGCAACGTTTCGACGAAACAAATACATATATATATATACTTATATATATATACTTATATATATAGATAAAATGAGGAATGGAGTTGGACAAATGAGCTCAGTATTCTAAGTTCCATTTTTCACAAGCACTAGAAGGAATTAGATTTGAATATGTTTCTCTCAATCAAACATAGTGGTGAATGCAGTTGGTTTTTCAAACTGTGTGCTGTTTACAGGGGAAAAAATCCATATTTTAAACTCTACAATTCAGTTGCTTCTCTTCCTAAAATCTCAGATAAGTTTGTGATCTTTGCAAACTCCAGGCTGCTTTTGTCTTGCCTCTCAGTACATGTCAACACACTTTGACTTTGTCCCCTGATAATACAAAAGAACATTTTCTTTCCTTTTGCAGCCAAGCATTTATTCTTCTTTCGTTCTGACATTTCCATTGTGAGACCGGGAAGAAAAGCCATCTTTCAAAAACAGACTTTTCTCCGTATACAGACAGTCCTCGACTTCTCCTCAAAGAGACACGTGTTCTCAGCTCCCTTTCAGGACAGGTGGGCTTAGGGTGTCACTCAAACCTTTGTGATCCGAATCTTTGTGTAGTTTCGATAATTTTCTTGGCCTACACCAGGACCAGTCTTGCCTCAGGGGGATAAAGGGATTAAACATGAATGCAGGTGTGAGGTGGGAGTAGAGACGATAGCTGAAGCATTGAAGATGGAAGGATCATTCATCTGCTGATGTCTAACCAAGTAGAGACATCCACATACTCTTGAAAAGGTTATACATGGAAAGTTGACTGGCAAAATTAAGGCTACAGATAGTCCTCAACTTACAACAGTTCATTTAGTGACCTGTTGTGGCCCGTCAGCGGCTTGCGCAGATCGTGGCTGATCCCAACAACGAGGAGGCTGGTGTAGTGTCACGCCAGCAGCCTGCACAGCCGGCGCTCGCATCGGACAGCGAGGAGGCTGAAGAGGATGTGGTGCCAGAGGCGGAGACTCAGCCAGGGCCTTCAGAACCTCCAGAGGCTCCTTCAAGTGGAGAGAGCGAAGTGGAGGAGCCTCTCCTCAATGCTCGGGCACGCAGGGCTGCCAAAAGGCAGGAGTGGCTACTCAGGAGGAGGAGGTCTCCTCAAGAGTAAGGCTTGAGGATAATTGGCCACTCCCTTAACCTATTTAAGTCATGCGCCGTTAGTAAGTTTCTTGCTGGAAACAACTCGTATTTATGATCAGAGTATTTTGGTTTATCATATCTTGTTTTCTGGGCTGGTTGCCAACCTTTGCCGGTCTTGTTTATTCTTGCTACTTAATAAATTTGATTAGGACCGTTGGTGTGTGTCAATAACCTCAGAAATCCGGAGCTGGGGCAGAACAGTGACCGTTCAAAGGTACAACGGCACTGAAGAAAGTGACTTAAGACCTTTGTAGAATCCCCATGATCATGTGATCAAAATTTAGACGCTTGGCCATCGTTTCATACTTAACGACCATTACCATATCCCGGGGTCATGTGTGATCCCCTTTTGCGACCTTCTCATAGGCAAAGTCAATGGGGAATTCACTTAACAACTGGCTTACTAACTTATCATCTGCAGCAATTCACTTAGCAACCGTGGCAAGAAAGGATGTCAAATGGGGCAAAACCTCACTTAACAAATGTCTCACTTCACCACAGACATGTTGGGCTCAATTGTGGTCGTAAATTCAGGACTACTCGTATACAATAGAATAATAATAAAAATAAAAAAAATAATAAAAAGGACAATAATGTTAAAATCCGGAGCGTCCTGAGATCAATCCCAAGTCTACTGTGGGGAACAGCACAGTGGAGGTGGTTGAATGAGTAACCGCAGAGTTTCCTTGTGGGAAGACTGTCAGCCAATACATTTTATGAATAAAAAAATAAAAATATAATTTGCATTGTTTGTGGCATGACAACATGGCACATGTTACTTGCCCTTGTTTCAGACACTAAGGAAGGAATTTATAAAATGACAATGCAGCTTAAGCATTATGGATATTAGAAGATTCCCCACAAAAATCCATGAATATCAAGAAGTTCTGGATATCTATCTATCTATCTATCTATCTATCTATCTATCTATCTATCTATCTATCTTTCCTTTTCTTTTCTTTTCTTTTCTTTTCTTTTCTTTTCGTAGGCCTTTATGTGTATTTCTCTTTAGCCAGGGTCTTCCTATGTAAACCAAGATTTTTATGCAGCCCTAGTTCAGTGAAATCACAATCCACTAGTTTCTAGGCTTTTTTCAGGCAGCCAGCAAGCACCCTGCTGCCCATTGGGTGATTAAGGAGACTAAGGAGATTTCACTGAACTAGGGCTGCATAAAAATCTTGGTTTACGTAGGAAGAACCTGGCTAAAGAGAAATACACATAAAGGCCTACGAAAAGAAAAGAAAACAAATACTGTACTTTTACAGGCAGGATACATGGGATGAAGGTGTGGCTAACTGATGTGGGCTTATAAGTCTGAAATAGATCTATCTTAGTCTCCTTAGTCTTCCAATGGGCAGCAGGATGCTTGCTGCTGCCTGAAGAAAAAAAGCCTAAAAACTAGTGGATTGGGATTTCACTGAACTAGGGCTGCATAAAAATCTTGGTTTACGTAGCAAGAACCTGGCTAAATAGAAATATACATAAAGGCCTACGAAAAAAAAAAGAAAACATACATACATACATACATACATACACACACACACACCCCAAATTTATATTTCGCTGATAAAGAAATAAAGGAAGACTAGTATAGATCTATTTCAAGCTATTTAGCTCTCATCAGCTAGCCATACCCTTACTTGGATTCAAACTTGTGCTGCCTGCATATTAGGCAGTTGTATTAACCTCTGAGCCACAAGTTCTCCTCCCTTCATCAGTTTGAGCCAGGGGAGAGATTAAGTGTTTTTCTATTGAGACACCTGGTTTACCCCAACATATGGGAGGGAGCATTCTGCTCCTTTATATTTATATATATATATATATATATATGGAGATGGACCAGCGGTGAAGTCTGCTACTGGTTCTGAGAGTCTGTTACCGAGTACGCACTTTGCCCATGCATGCATGCCTTCTGAGTTTGCAAAGATAAGTAGAACAGCAAGGGGGGGGGGAGTCTACTGTGCCACATGATTTAGATTAGCTAGAAAGCAGGAAATCCGTCAATTCTAGCTAATATAATTGTGCATCACAGCTGATTGTTGGAAATATCGGTTCGCTCGAACCGGTAGCATTTTTTACTACCGGTTCTCCCGAACCAGTATGAACCGGTAGCATTTCACCCCTGAGATGGACATAATGGAATAGATGCAAAACTAACTCAGCCACAGAATAATTAGATTTGCTAGCTCTTGGTAAAGACACAACTGAAAAGGTTCCGTAGTTCTGTATTGTTTGATGAGTGATTTACAAAGTTTTCGTAAGTGTCTTAGACATAAAACTGCCTTTCTAAGATGAAGATTTAAAGCACAATACATGTCTTTTTTGCATAAGAAAATAGAGCTCTCTCTGCTTTTCCCTTCGTTATATCCAAATATTTTGACTATGCTGTTTTCTGAACATTCAAATATTTCCTTCCAAATCTGTAAAAAGTGTGACCGTCCATTTTATCCACTCTTTTTGTTTTTCTTATTTGGACTTTTTCTTTTCTCCAGAGTGATTTTATATAATCAAGAAAATATACATGGATTGACATGACTTTAAGGTAATAGCTGTGGAGATTTTGCTACCGTGTTTTCCCAAAAATAAGACCCTGTCTTATATTTTTTGAACCCTGAAATAAGCGCTTGGACTTATTTTCAGGGAGGTCTTATTATTTTGGGGTACATGGAGCAAGACAGGGATCCTCTTGCCGTCTTACCTGATTTCCAGCTCTGCCTCCCTAACCCTAACCAGAGGAAATGGGGGGGGGGACTGGCTGCGCATGCATTTAAATATTTTCGGGGAGGGCTTATTTTTGGGGGAGGGCTTATTTTTGGGGAGGGCTTATTATCAGGGGAGGGCTTATTTTTGGGGAAACATGGTATGTTCAAATCTCAAAGAGAAGAAATGAGGTTGAGTTGAAGTAAGAAAAATGTCATTCTAGATTATTATTATTTTTGTTCACACAGATTTGATAGTCTCACTATCCAGGGCAATATTTTTCTGGAAAAAAATTGAATATTTTCATATTTCAGAACTACCCAAAACTTTACCCAGAGAGGGATATTCTGATAAATATTTTCCTCAAAACTGCTTGCTGTTTTGGCACAATCCCTCAAGGTACCAATCTGGTTTCATATTGATCTTAAAAATTGCATTAAAATTAGGGGAATGAACTTTATGGCCTATCTAGCTTTGAATGATCTAAGCTGGTACCAGCTCTCAAAATTGTCAAATTGTCTCCTTTTTATACAAGGGATTGAACTGGAGACTTTTTTTTTCCATTCTTATTTTTTTAATTATATAAAATACAAAGAAGAAAAGAAAATAGGAAATGAAGGGAGGGAAAGGGAACAGGGAAAGGGGATTAGAGAGATACAAGGGGGAAGAGAAAAAAGAAAGAAAAGGGGGCATTGACTTCCAACTCTTCCTAGCACAGTACAAGATAAACACACTCCAACCTCAACTTTTTGCTTTTACACATTAATATATAACTAGCCATTTCTATAACACCAAATCTTTCTAAACAACAAAACCAACATCAAAATTTCATTTCTTTTTTCTTCACAAGTACAAATCCCAGAAGGGATATCCAAATAAGAACGTATTTTCCTCTTTAAAATAAAGTAATCAAGTTAAACCATTCCTGCTTTGTCTTCCTTGTTATGGAAATAATGTGCATTTCTATTTGCATCTGTGAGCTGTCACCATTTTTACTTACAAAATATATTGTATTCTTTCAAATCCTTTGGCCTTTTTTTTCTTTTTCACCCTCCTCTGTCCTTCAAAGTATTAACTGGAGACTTTTTTTTAAAGGTAGGGCATGAGCATCATCACAATTCTATTACCTTTTCCTTTAATTATTATTTTTTAAAAAAATAACAATAATTTCCTAAAAAAAGATATTTCCTTTTGTAATTATTTTCGTTCACCACTGATTTTTCAAACTAAGAGCTAAGCCCATTCAGGATTGCTAAAAGAAGAGGGTGGGTTTTTGGGGTTTTTTTTTTTTTTAAGGATTGGTGGCCAGGAAAAAGATCTGCTTATAGATTTAGCTGGCAAATGGCAGATAACGCCGGGAGGAGAGGAAGAAAGGCTGAAGCAACGAGAATAAATGAAGAAGTTGAAAGCGTTTGTTTCCACACAGATTCCATGTGCAACTTGGCATCGTCGCCATAAAGAAGAGTTTAATCAAAAGTCTCCAAGGAGCCATCACAAAAGAAACTCTTGTACTGCCAGCTTTGGTGTAGTGAAAGAAACACCTGCTACGCACAACAAAAAGAGAAGCAGACAATGGGTGTAGAAGAAAAACCTCCAACAAATAATGGAACTGGTTTGGTGGCTTTCTTCTCGTGTCTTCCCCCACCACCATTCTCTAGGTGCAATCCCCATTCTCCTTACTCTGGAGTATTCTCACTGATTTCAAATAGAAGGGCTTAGTTAGGAAGGAACTGGGTTTTTTTTTTTTTTAATTTTTGGAAATAAAGACAGAGGAAAATAGATGAATATTCATGGGGAAACCTTAGCAAATTGGGTAAAGGTTGAAAAATGAGTCCAGGCCCCATGAATGAGGTTCATGGTCAGAAAAAAATTACTGCTTAGCCATTCTGAGGGTCCCAAGAAGTTGGTGAGGTCTGATGGCCTGCAAATTTTTGCCATAATTCTTGGAGTTAACTGTGTGGGTTGGAGTTTTTTGGGGGAACTAAAAACTCAAGAGGTATCATGCTGAAAACCTTAACTCTAGTTTCTTCTCGCCTTTCATAATTGTATTTATTTGTTTTATAGCCTGCAGATATTTTTTTTTTTACAAATAACTCAAGGTGGCAAACATATCCAACACACCTCCCTTCTCCTATTTTTCCCCCACGACAACAACTTGATCCCATCCTTTCGGTTTTAATTTGGAATTGGTTTTAACTGGGTTGTTTTAAATTGTGGGCCGAAATTATTTAATATCTTTTAAACTGTTTTTAAATTTTATATGCTATGTTTTATCTCGGCTGTTCACCGCCCTGAGTCCTGTTGGAGAAGGGCGGTATAAAAAAAAAGAGCCTTGATAGTATAGTGGTCTAAGCACCCTGTTATTAACACAGCTGCCTGCAATTTACTGCTGGTTCGAATCTCTCCAAGGCTCAAGGTTGACTCAGCCTTCCATCCTTTCTAAGGTAGATGAAATGAGGACCCAGTTTGTGGGGGCAATAAGCTGACTTTGTATAAATATACAAAAGGATGAAGGCTATTGCTTAATGCATTGTAAGCCGCCCTGAGTCTCCAGAGAAGGGCGGCATATAAATCAAATAAAAATAAAATAAAAAAATAAAATAAAAAAAATAAAATAAATAATAATAAAATAAATAACAACCCTGTGAGGTGAGTTGGGCTGAGAGAAAGTGACTCATACAAAGTCACCCAGCCGGCTTTGGGGCCTAAGGTGAGACTAGAACTCACCGTCTCCTGATGATTGGCCAAAGTCACCCAGCTGGCTTTCATGTCTAAGGCGGGACTAGAATTCACATTCTTCAGATTTAATAATACAGTCAGAGATATTGGAAAATCCAAGTTGCATCTGGGAATTAAATTGGATATCTCAAAGTACCAGAAATATAAACATCTGATAGGTTATATCGAAATCACCAATACTTTTGTAGGAAATATAACTATATGGACCTGGATTGTTTTATCAGGGATTGAAGGAATCAAAGAACAATTGCATTTGATAAACTGAAAAGTAGCTTGGGGGTGTATTTCAGAGTGGATGTAATCAGCAAAATCATGCCATCTATATATTGACTCAATGCAAAAACAAACGTATGTCTAATTCTAAAAATTAATATCTTTATGTGATATCATTTTTTTTTTTGCTGGTATATCTGCTAAATGCCACAGGAATTTGCTTGGCAAATGTTGATCCTCTGTCTTAAAACTGAAGCATCTTGCGTACAGGAAGAATGAGACAGAAATGTAATTCCTAATAATAAAACCGTATTTCAAATTGCATTGTAACACTAAACCACTGTGATGGCTCATTAAAACTCATCCCTGCAAAATTTAATGGGTGCTAGAAACTCTAGCAAATGTACAACACAACTAATCAGAAAAAGAAACCTTGTATAGATTCAGATTCTACTTGCTAAACGTCCTACAAATAAAAAAAAACCTCGTCTTTAGGGAGATGATGTGTAAAAGGAAATCTATCATGATGCTTTCAACGGGGGTGGGGGAGAATGAATCATTTGCTGGGACACTTACATTTCTTGGGAGTCATTCTGGACAAGTGTCAACAATTTGTTAGCCAGGAGGCTACAGGCAAATGTCAAAATTGCCCATACAGGATCAAAGTTAATACAATGTGGCCTTGTTTATTTTAACTGATGGTCAACTTCTTCACTTTGGGAAGGCACTATTTTCCAGGCAATGCTCCATTAATCAGAATATTTTGTAACTCCACAGAAGTTCCAAACATAACAAAAAAACCAAACATCCAGAATTAAGAACTTTTCTTTTGTCCATAAAAAAGATAAAGGTTCCCCTTGCACATATGTGGGTCGTTCCCAACTCTAGGAGGCGATACTCATCTCTGTTTCAAAGCCGAAGAGCCAGCGCTGTCCAAAGACGTTTCCATGGTCATGTGGCCGGCGTGACTCAATGCCAAAAGGCACACGGAATGCTGTTCCCTTCCCACCAAAGGTGGTCCCTATTTTTCTACTTGCATTTTTTACGTGCTTTCGAACTGTTAGGTTGGCAGAAGCTGGGACAAGTAATGGGAGCTCACCTCATTACGCGGCACTAGGGATTCGAACTGCTGAACTGCCGACCTTTCGATCGACAAGCTCAGCGACTTAGCCACTGAGCCACCGCGTCCCTTTCCATTTGCCCATAAGGGAGCATAAAAATAAACTATGCCTATTTTAAATATTACTAAACATTAAGTAATATTAATAAGCATTTCCCTAACATAAGTGTGGAATAAACTGGTTGGCCTTATCTTAGGTAAATTCTCTTATCCCATAGGTAAAATCACACTCAAACACAATTTTGACATTATATACAGCCTTTATAAAAGGAGGGCGGAAGTCCATTGCGTGCGTGCTTGTACGCATGGGCGTGGCTTAAAAAATGCAGCTAAATAGGATGGCATAGCGCCGGGGTGAGTGCGCAGGCCCATCCCGCAAGTCACAACTACCAGTTTGCCCGAACTGGTATGGACTGGCTGAATCCCACCCCTGGTTGTAAATTGAGGACTTCCTGTACCAGAAATTCCACATAATCCAATGAACCTCATGGATATATAGGATAAGAAGTTGGTAGGGATGTGCTGTGCTTCGATCTGAGATTGAAAAGTTGCTGGGTAATGAGGATGGATAAGTTATCAGCACAAATGTGTTCTTTCCCAGGACTGTGTGGCTATTGTGTGATCCCAGGAAAAGATGCAGCTGCTTTAAGAATAGGAATCGTAGGTGCTGTACTGGCACCTGCCCCCAAACACTTGTCATACCTAACTACCGCCTTATTCACTCAAATGTATAACTTCCCGGGATCACATGGCTACTATGAAAATCCAGAAAAAGATGCAGCTGCTTTAAAGAGCTGTTAACAAGGGCATCATGCATACCAGGCCCTCTCCGAAATAAATATTTTAGTTTTGGATTTAAAGGGCAGCATCTCCCTAGAAGTTGCTTCCTACTATCTCTCTTGCGACTAACTCAAAGCAAGTCTTCAGGTTCTGGAAAGCAGATCCTCTACTCGTCGCCTGCAATGTGATTTTTTTTTTTTAATAGACTGAACACACGACATGCAGTTTGCCAATCAGCAACTCCACCTACTCATGAGTTGGTGGAATGCGAGTTCAAAATAACCGATAAATGAGAATATTTGTAGCTCAGGGTTCAACTGAGGGGTTCTTGGTTGCAAACATTTCTTTCAGGGGTGGTATTCACTTACTTTCCCTACCGGTTCACAAATATGAACGTGCGCACGTACACGTCCTTCTGTGCATGTGCTTTGCTTACTCGCACGCCTTCCGTACATACGCCCGGCCTCAAAAACGTGCCTAAATAGGACGGCATAGAGTCAGGGCAGGTGGGTGGGCCACCTGTGATTTCCACTACTGGTTCGGGCAAAGTGGTCCGAACCGGCTGAATACCCCACTTTTGATTTCCTTGATGCTCTCTGAGCTTGGTTGCAGACGTTTCATTACCAAACTAGGTGACATAATCAGTGCTCTTCACTCAGTTCAAAATAAAATTCACAGGGAAGGAGGCCAGGCAAAGGTTCTCCTCCCCCTCTACAGATCAGCCCTGTGACACTCAGAATGATGGTCTCCTTTTCGGGAAACGCCGAGAAACTCTGTGATGCCGCCCTGTTACCCTGAATTTTTCCCTCCAGCCAGCAAGATGGAGGGGTACAAAATTTATTTTGCAATGTCTCCCTGTGCTTCCCCGAGGCTGATGTGGGATGTGAGATGTGATTCTGAACATGCCAACGTATCTGAATGGCTCAAAGTCCTTTTCTTATTCGGCTGCGCATTCCTTGATAAGCTGCAAAGCTTCCCACTTATCAGTCACTCAAAGTGACTGCCGCTGTCACTTGTGTACAAAGCGCAATCAGCTTGGAAGCACCGACACCGGCATTTTTCTTCTCAGCTTGAAGCAAACACGTTTTGACTGCTAGTCATTCAATTTTAAAGCATCGTCAATTAGGGGCGGACGGAGATATAAAGAAAACAACGTCCTAAACTCCCTTCCCCAGCCAGCAGTAAAAAAATTTATTGTTATCTTGCTTGAATCATCTCTCTCTCTCTCTCTCTTTCTTTCCCTCTCTCTTTTTTCACCTTCCCTTAGCAGAAACGGCCTTTTCTGGCTGCCAAGGAAAAGCGCTCATGACTCCATGTTCTCCACATGGTCGAGATGCAAATCATATGGCGTATTAATGCTCCCCATAGCAGGTCAGTTCAATGGACAAGAGTTTTCGTCTCCTTTCTCTGCCCCCTTGGCGTCCTGCTGGGCCATTCCATATGCACAGCATATGGCGGGAAATAAATAAATAAAATAAAAGCATTCTTAAAAATGCCCGCGGTGTAAGAGATGCCTGGGAGTTGGCCATGTTGCAAAAGAGTGGCGGGCAGGAGAAGTAAATATCCTTCTTCCCAAGAAAGGACGGAGTCTGGAAACCAAAATGTTTGCTCCAAGGCAGCCTGAATCTTAGAATGAAGGGAAATTGCATTTGGTAGAAAGACCACAAAACCTCACTGGATACAAAATGAGGTGAAGGGATCCTAGGATGGGGTTTGTAGCTAGATGGATGGAACTGATAGCAATGGGTGTCAGGCAAGTAATTTAACAACCGGTTCTCTGCCCTAAGATTTCTTCGAACAACCAGTTTGCCAAACTGCTCAGAAAGTTAACAATCGGTTCTCCCAAAGTGATGCGAACTGGCTAAATCCCACCAGTGGTGTCAGGTCCTGGGTTAGCTAGGAATTTTCTAGGTTAGACACTTGTTTGTTGTCTGGTGTGTTACCAGCACAATTTGTAGGAGGAAAAAAAATGTAGACCGTCAGCCCTACAGGATATAAGGGACCCCTCTATTTTTATTTTTATTTTTTTTTAAAAAAAACATTAACTGTTTAGCATGCTCAGCTCAGAGCATTGGGAGGTTCAAATGTCACCTTAAAATAAAGTAACAAACAGGAGAGAGGAGGAAGGAAGGAAGGAAGGAAGGAAGGAAGGAAGGAAGGAAGGAAGGAAGGAAGGAGGGAGGGAGGGAGCGAGGGGAAGTCACAGCATGGCATGGCATGGCATAGCATTTGGGAGTTTACCAAGCTGTAACTCCTCTCTAAGAGCAGGTGGCAGCTGTGGGTAAGAAGGCCTTTTGCACAACTTGAGATTGTACATTAGTGCCAGTGGTGGGTTTCAAATTTTTTTTACTACTGGTTCTGTGGGTGTGGCTTGGTGGGCGTGGCATGGCTTGGTCGGCGTGGCAGGGGAAGGATACTGTAAAATCTCCATTCCCACCCCAATCCAGAGTAAGATTACTGCAAAATCCCCATTTTCTCCCGATCAGCTCGGGATTCGGAAGGCAGAGAATAGATGAGGGCAGGGCCAGTCAGAAGTGGTATTTACCGGTTCTCCAAACTACTCAAAATTTCTGCTACCGGTTCTGCAGAACTGGTCAGAACCTACTGAAACCCACCTCTGATTAGTGCCCATTCTGGGAAGCTCTGCTCCAGGTCGCTTGTGCCCTTGTGATGTCCAGACTGGATTAGTGCAATGTGCTTTATATGGGCTGTTCTTGAGCAACATTCAGAAGTTTCAAATAGCGCAGAATGTGATGATATAGATCAGGGCTGTCAAACTCGTGGCCCGCAGGCCGGATGCGTAACACACTGGCCATGCTAACACTCAGTCTAGCGAAGTGGGGGGGGAGTCACGATACATCATGTGACACGGCTATGACGACGCGAGTTTGACTCCCCTGGTGTAGATAGTTACTGGCATTGATTACTTTGAAGTATGAGACACCATTGCTCTCCAAAGCGTTACTGACTGCTGGTGTGCAGTCAGTGTGTGTGCAATTCAAGGTGTTTGTTGCCACCTTTAAAGACCATCATGGCTTGGGGTCAGGTTATTTACAATACTGTCTTTTCCCAGATCTTGGTTCTACCTGCTCTAGCTACTTTCGCTTTATGGGCTCCAAAAAGAGAGCCCCTTTTCTGTTATGGTGCCCACTTTTTGCAACATCTTTCTCTTAAGATTGTCCCTGTCCCTCAGGGCTTTCTACAAGGCCTTGAAATTTTGGCTTTATGCCTAAACCTGGAGTGGGATAGAGGCTGTCTCCTGGCTGAGAGATAATTGGTTGGATAACGGCTGGCTGCTACATATTTTATTTCTATTTTTTTTTTATACAGTGTGGTTTATGAATGTTATTTATTGAACTGTAAGCCACATATGTCAGATGGACAGCAACATAAATCAAATCAAATCAAATCAGTCAGTCAATAAATCAATCCTCCGACAATACAACTCTCAAAAAATTAGGATAGTTTATGAAATATAAATTAAAATCAATGAACACTTCACACAGCATGCACAAGAATTACTGTGAAGTTAGTCAGCTTTAATAGAAAATTAGCTCTAGGAAGTAGGATTTTAAACAAAGGAGGAGGAGGAGGAGGAGGAGGAGGAGGAGGAGGAGGAGGAGGAGGAGAAAGACAATTGTCTGCATCTTAAATATTCAAACCATAATGTCTTAACATTGATTTCACCATTTTAGCGTCATTTTCTCACAATTTTATCAATTTTGTGATCAGAATGAGCAGAATTTGGAAAAGCAGTTGGAAAAGACCTCCAACTAAGCCAAAATCTTCTCCTGCACTCAACACGATGGACAAGTTACTACTTCCAGTAGTAAAAAAAAAGTTTCCAGAAAATATCCTTTGTTGGACATGTTTACAGCCATAATTTTCCCAATGTACAGAAAACTATTTTTTTCTCTCTTCCCTTTTATGTGAGAAATGCCAACCAATCAAGGAACATAGTGAGAACATTTGCATATCCCTGCGCCTTAGAAGAATATGCAAGGAGAATTGTCTTCTAAACTTCATCCTACCTATCGTCACAGAACAGGATCTTGGATTTACAGCCACAACAGAAATAATTCCCCATCACCTGTATGGTTGGCAATGTGACAGATGGCACTGCCCACATGCTGTGATTTTTCCACACACAAAAAAAAGTTTCTGTGTGAATGGGCTTCCCATTGTGAGAAGGAACATGAACGACATGGTCCATTCTGTTTATGTACGGTATCAATGTGCCAGCTACCAAGCAAATGAATAGAGTTTCACAGCTGTGATAAATGTGTCTCCAAAAGCCCCTGCAGATGTTTTCCCAAGAAAAGCAGCTGTTCATTTAACACCACGCATCACAAGAAATCAATTGTGGTTACTGACATTGTGAAGATGCATTTAAATCAATTGGGCTTGAGATATGTCTCCCTCAACCCATGTGTCTCCTTAGGCCTCTTCCACCCAGCTTTCAATGGGCCTCATTCCAGTGGTGGGATTCTACCGGTTCGGACCGGTTCAGGAGAACCGGTAGCTCTGATGATCAGCTGGGAGAAAACTGGTTCGCCCCGACGATCAGATGGGCCCATCCGCCTGCCCACGCTATTTTCCCACTTTATCTCCTCAGCTGATTCGCTCAGCAGAGCTGATTGCCATGCGAATCAGCTGTGTTACTCCTCTGAATAAACTCAGAAGTGAAGATTTGTTCAAATTGCGCATGCGTGAGAAGCGCGTGATCACCGCACCGGTTGTTAAGCTGGGAGGATCCCACCACTGCCTCACTCATATAGAATTCAACCAGTATGAACCGATATACCGTATTTTTCCATCTATAAGACACCCCCATGTTTCATGTAGAGTAAGTAAGTAAGCAGGCTACAAGCCATCACTGTACAGAAACCATCTTATTAGAGAGTGAGTAATACAACAACAGGAAATGCATCACAGGAACAATAGAGATGAAACCTAGAGTGGCAATGTGATACAGGAACAACAACTACAATAGAGAGGAATGATAGAGATGCATATAAGGTAGAGGCTCGTCCGGCATGTGCGGCAGAGCTGGAGGATGGGGATGGGCCACACCTTCTTCTCTTGGCCTCCTGTGTATAAGATGCCCCTCCATTTTCAAGTAAATATTTTAAAGAAAATGTAGCATCTTATACAAGGGTGAAACTCACTTACCGGTTTGCAAATGTGAGAACGGTTACGCGAACCTCCTCCCACGCATGTGCAGAGGGTCAAAAACGGGACGTTATGACTTCCGGGCAGGTGGGCGGAGCCTCCTGCCACCGGCGCTACCAGTTCGTCTGAGCCGGATAGAACCGTCTGAATTTCACCACTGATCTTATACACAGAAAAATACGGTACACTCCGACCTCAAGTCCCAAAACCTGAATTTAAACCTGACCTCCGTCTACATATACGGAACCCTTCTGTTAATGACTGGCGCTGCATCTCTGAATTGAAGACAGTGAAAAGGTATGGAAAATGGACTTGAATAATTGAAATAATGGACAGATTCATAATCTCTGACCTGGATCTGTTGCTGAAGCAGGTTGATTTTGTGTTGTTGTTGCAGAAGTTGCTGCTGCTGTCTTGCAATCTGTAGGGTCAACACACGTACATGTAATTTAATAGCCCGTGCATGTATGTATGTTTGCATCCGTGCGCGTGTCTGTCTCAAAAGACCAATGTTTCTAAATGGGCTTAGGTCTTTGCCCATAAACAGTCTTGTTCAAATTAAAACCATTGATACACCCATTCTATTATCCAATAAAGTATTGATTATGTGTAGCAGTCATAGTTGAACACTTGTTCTTACACTGAAAAAAAAAGTGATTTTGGATAGGAGTGGTTGGAAAATATTTTCTCATTCAATTCTAAGAATATTAGAAGGCTCGTGATGGATGACACAATGGTAAATACCCATGAAAGCCGTAGCATTCTCTAACTTGTGTTCCTCGGCCACTGGAACAGTAACAGTAACAGAGTTGGAAGGGGCCTTGGAGGTCATCTAGTCCAACCCCCTGCTCACGCAGACCTATAGTCGGGATTTAAACCGCCGATCTGCCGACCTTTCTGATCGACAAGCTCACTGATAGCATAAGAGTTGACATTCACCATCATACTGATAAGTAGTCCCTGATCACTTCAACCCCCATAAATCTGTTTAATTCCTTTTAATTTTGTCCAAGTTGCTGATTATATCTCCATTTATTTTTGCCTTGCGTTGATCCTTTGATCCTAAAAAATTATCTTGATTTTGTTCAGGTTGGATGAAGAAGGCTTTTTTTTTTTTAGTCTGTATGTAGTAAAAATTAATTTATTATTAAATTATTCAATTTAAAATGATTATTACATTTAATAATCATCTTCATCATAATAAGAGCCTTGGTGGCACAGCGGCTAAAGTGCTGTTAAAGTGCTGCCAGCTGCCTGCAATTATTGCAAGTTCAAATCTCACCAGGCTCAAGGTTGACTCAGCCTTCCATCCTTTCGAGGTAGGTAAAATGAGGACCTGGATTGTGGGGGCAATAAGCTGACTTTGTATAAAATAGAACACCGCTTGGGGGGGGGGCGAAAGCCCTACTAAGCAGGTATATACAAAAAGTATGAAGGCTATTGCTTAACGCATTGTAAGCCGCCCTGAGTCTCTGGAGAAGGGCGGCATATAAATCAAACTAATAAATAAATAAATTAATTAATAAATAAATAAATTAATTAATAAATAATAAGCTTAAAATAAAATTATTAAAAATTATAAACTATTTTGCAAATGAGGTGGAGAAAATTTCAGATTTGGATTAAAGGAAGGGGGGGAAAAAACCCTCTTGATCCATCCAAATGGAAGATCCTTCAGATATTTAGTTTCAGTTAGGAGTTCTCAACCTTGACAGCTTGAAGATGGATGGACTTCAACTCCCAGAATTCCCCTGCCAGCTAGGGAGAATTCTATTTCCTACCCACCCCCCATCCACCCATCTTCAAGCTGCCAAGGTTGAGAAATAATGGTTTAAGCCAAGGGTAAATGTTACCAAATTCCAATTTCTCCCATTCCAGGTCAGTTTGCCCAATCTGGAAGGAGGCCCATTTTTTACTCTGCTATAAATGAATTCTAATCCTAGATTTGGGAAGACCCCAATTTTTCTGATGTGGAATTTGATGTTTGCCTCTTCTGGTTGTCAGTTGTGAACTAGGCAATGAGGTTGACTTAGTATGTTATGCAGATCCACATCCTTATTGCGTACGGCTGAGTGTGATATGGGCAAACACAGAAAATTATGTTGAATAAACCATGGTTCAGTTAAACATGGGTAGGAGTGTCTAGTGAATATACCAGAGGTGGGATTCACTTATCTTCTCTACCGGTTTGCAAATGTGAGCGCGCGGCCTGTGTATGCGCATGACCTTCCATGCATGCGCAGTGCTCACGCATTACATCCAGCCGGGTGGGCGAAGCCTCCTGCAATCGCCACTACCAATTTGCCCAAACCGGACAGAACCGGCTGAATCCCACCACTGGAATATACCCAATGAATTTCAGAATGGAAGAAGACTCGAGATTTTACTGCGCATATTACGACAGTACGAGAAAGTATCAGAAGCCAAACATCCATGTAAAAACACTTTATACATAGTCAAGTCAGTAATTCTAAAGTCCAGGTAGTCCTCGACTTACAGTCATTCACTTAATGGCCTTTTGAACTTACAATAGCATTGAAAAAAAAGTGATTTGTGACCATTTTTCACTTATGACTGTTGCAGCATCTCCATGGCCACATGACCAAAACTGGGGCACGATTGGCATGAATTTTTGACAATTGCACTGTCCTGGGGTCGTATTTGTTGAAACAAGCCTTTAAAATATTGGCAGGTAGTCCTCAACTTACAACGGTTCATTTAGTGACCATTTGAAGTTACAACAGCACTGAAAAAAAAAGTGAGCTATGACCTATTTTCTCACTCACAGCCATTGCAGCATCCCCATGGTAACATGATCAAAATTCAGACGCTTGACCATTGATTCGTATTTATGACCGTTGCAGTGTCCCGGGGTCATGCAATCCCTTTTTGTGACCTTCTGACTAGCAAAGTCAATAGGGAAGCCAGATTCACTCAACCATTGTGTTGCTAACTTAATATTTTATTTATTTATTTTATTTTTTATTTTATTTATATGCCACCCTTCTCCGGAGACTCAGGGCGGCTTACAATGCGTTAAGCAATAGCCTTCGTACTTTTGTATATTTATACAAAGTCAGCTTATTGCCCCCACAACTGGGTCCTCAATTTACCTACCTTAGAAAGGATGGAAGGCTGAGTCAACCTTGAGCCTGGTAAGATTCGAACCTGCAGTAATTGCAGGCAGCTGTGTTAATAACAGGGCGCTTTAAACCACTCTACTACCAAGGCTCTAATAACTGCAGTTGTTAATTCTCTTAACAACTGTGGCAAGAAAGCCTCGTAAAATGAGGCATACAACTCATTTAACAAGTGCCTCACTTAGTAAAAGAAATGTTGGGCTCTATCGAGATCGTACGTCGAGGACCATTGGCATTATAAAATTTAATGGAGTCAGATTTAAATGGATTGAAACTGAAAGAGTGGGGAGGAAAGAACATTTAAGATGCCTTGCCCCTACTCTTGTTTCTCAACCCTACTCTTTTGATAGGGCTACATGGGGCCGCCCCCTGATCTTTGGGGCAGGGAAGTAAGAGCAGGATTAGGGGGTGGGGTGGCTTTAAGTACCCCACTTCAAACACACTCTCCATAATTTGGACAATATCATTATGTCAAAAACTCTGGGATCTGCTCCTCTCTTCCACTGCATGCTGAAAATAACACCTCCTGTTGTATATTGCATTTAACTTTCTTTTTTTTTCTCCTTTTTTTAAATCTTCCCAGCCCTCTGGGAACAGTTCCGTGAATATTTCAGCCCCTCTTAGAAATAAAGACGCGTTAATAGAGTGCTAATCTCCTGCCTCCCCGATGCCAAAGCAGGACTAGATTAAAAGTCCCTTTTAATAACCGCTCACCTGTTCTTGCTGCTGCTTGGCCAGCTCCATTTGCTGGCGCTGCTTCTCAATTTGCGAGGCCGCCAATTTCTTCTGCTCGTCGTGAGCCGCCAGCAGCTGCTCCCGCAAACTGGTCAGCTGATTGATCATGCCCATAAGCTGCCTCTCTTTCTCCGCTAGGCTCTCTGGAGTCCCTGAGCATCATATGGTGACCAAAAAAAGAAAAAAGAAAATAGGCAAAAGGAGAAAAGAGGAGAGGGAAGAGAATCAGAAATGAGATCTGGGTACCGTTCCAAGCCAACGTGCCTTGTAAAGCAGAAAATGTCTTTTGCAGCACACAACAGCACCATCAAATGATTTACTCCCCCCTCCTTCCTTTTTTTTAAAAAAAATTGTCCTACCTTTGCTGCCTATAAATAGATCAAGGTTTTATTTTTATTTTATTTATTTATTTTTTTCATCAAGCATGTATTTTATGACAGATACAGGTGTAAACATAATTATAAATACATGAAAAGGATACGAATAAAAGGAAACATTAGGACAGGGACAGTAGGCACGCTGGTGCGCTTATGAACACCTAGGGGTGAAATCTACTTACCTTCCTTACCGGTTCAGAAGCGCATGCACCTCACATGTCAGGTGCATGTGTGAACCTTCTGTGCATGTGCAAAACCTTCTGCACATGCGCAGAAGGTAAAAAAATATTACTTCCTGGTTAAAACCAGGAAGTAATGACAACCGGGCGGCGATCGCTACCGGATCGCCGAAGCACAGGGAAAAATCGCTACCGGATCGGGCAGTCCGGTCTGATCCGGGAACATTTCACCCCTGTGCACGTCCCCTTACAGACCTCTTAGGAATGGGGTGAGGTCTACAGTAGACAGTCTAAGGTTAAAGTTTTGGGGATTTGGGGAAGAAATCACAGAGTCAGGTAGTGCATTCCAGGCGTTGACCGCTCTGTTGCTGAAATTGTATTTTCTGCCGTCTAGTTTGGATCGGTTTACCATGAGTTTGTATCTATTGTGTGCTTTTGTATTGTTTTGGTTGAAGCTGAAATAGGAGATGATTGTAGCAGATGATTTTATGTACTATGGTTAGGTCAGACCGAAGATAGAGAAGTTCTAAGTCAGTGATGGCTAACCTTTTTGCCGTCGCGTGCCAAAAGCGGGGGGGAGGGCGGGGGGATCGTGCGCGTGCGTGCCCACACCCATAATTCAATGCCCACCCGTGCCCCACCCTCCTGCGCATGTGCACGTGCTCCTCCTGCGCTCCCCCCCATTTTTGGCATGCGATGGCACAGTGGGCCCATTTTTCACTCTCCCCAGGCTCCAGAGGCTTTCTAGGAGCCTGGGGAGGGCAAAAACAGCCTTCCTCAACGCCCCCAGGAGGCCCTCTGGAGGCCGGAATCAGCCCATTTTTCAACTTCCACTGGGCCCGGAAGGCCCGAAAATCAGCTGGCTGGCGGGCACATGTGTGCTGGAGTTGAACTCCTGTGCCCTCAGATATGGCTCCGTGTGCCACCTGTGGCACCCGTGCCATAGGTTCGCCATCACAGTTCTAAATTGTCTAAGCTCAACTTCTTGATCTATGAATACATGTACATAGTAATGAGTTTCCTGCAGGTTCCTCAGCACTTTCCAGCCAAGGGCAGGACCTCAATGGACTGTAGGTGCTAACTTTTATTTTCAGTTTGATAACTTTATTGTTGTTTAGCCAGTAGGCCATCTCAAAATACAGAACGTAAAGCATGGAAACCTTAGTAAAACCATATGCAAAAAAATGGAATGGAAGAAACAGATGAAATAAAAAGAATGGAAATCAATAATTCTGTCACCCCGACAATTGATCTCAATCAGACCCACATCTGCAGATCTCAAGGGAACTATTTTGTTCAAATAAAGGGCTGTGTTATGCGTGGCTTTTGAATTCTGACCACACATGAAATACATTGTTTTAATATAAGGATCCCAATAGATCTAATTGTCTAATGTCATTAGATTTGAAAGGAGCAGTAAATAAATTTGATGATAGATAGATAGATAGATAGATAGATAGATAGGTGATAAATCAATAGATAGATCGATAGATAGATCAATAGATAGATAGATGATAAATAGATAGATGATAAATAGATAGATGATAGATAGAAATGATAGATGATAAATAGATAGATGATAGGTAGATGATAGATTAGATAGATAGATAGATAGATAGATAGATAGATAGATAGATAGATAGATTGATAGACAGATAGATATGATAGGTGATAAATTGATCGATCGATCGATAGATTGATACATAGATCGATAGATGGATGATAGATAGATAGAGATGATAGATGATAGGTAGATGATAGATCGATAGATAGATCAATAGATAGATAGATAGATAGATAGATAGATAGATAGATAGATAGATAGACAGATAGATATAAATAGATATGGGTGGATGGATGGACGGATAGATAATGTGCAGTCCAGTTGGTGCTAATTTGAGATTTCAAATCCGCTTGGCATAGATTGGGGATTGGAGGTGTTTTTGATCTGCCTTTCCAATTATCTATGGATCTATGAATTGTCTTCCTTCCCATCTACCTTTCTTTTTCTCTGAAATGGAATTCAGCACGATACGGTTTGCTGCACATTCCTAACACCACAATGCCAAAGATTAAAAAAAGACTTGATTCTGACTGTCAAGCCTTTGCTCGAAAGTCTTCGGTGAACAATGCTTTCGAATTGCGGTGCTGGAGAAGACTCTTGAGAGTTCTTTGGACAGCAAGGAGATCCAATCAGTCGATCCTAAAGGAAATCAACCAGCTGTTCTTTGGAAGGGCGGATACTGAAGCTCAAATACTTTGGCCACCAAATGAGAAAAGAGGACTCCTTGGAAAAGGCCCTGATATTGGAAAACATGGAAGGCAGAAGGAGATGGGGATGACATGGTTACAGTATCATCAGTACAATGAACATGAATTTTGGATAAACTCTATGTCCAAAGTTGCATTTTCAAGGTTATCTAAATAATAGCTGATCCTTTCTCATCAGGATGGAAAAGGATCCTTTTCTCATTTCTCATTCACACTTACCTAGGCAAACACTGATAATAATTGCTCCTATGGTTAGTTCTTTTCCTCTCATACGTATTGTTATTTATGGCCCAAAAGAGGGACAGTTGTCAGTTGAAAGTCAGAGATTCATAGGATTAGAGCAAGGGTGTCAAACTCTGGATCTAGCCTGCGGGGTGCTTAGATCTGGCCCGCAGGTCTGCCCTGGAAACAGCAAAGGACTGGCCCACAATGCCTCTGCCAGAGAAAACCGGAGCTCGGGAGGGTCGTATGCAGCCCTCCTGAGCTCCGTTTTCACTGGCAGAGGGTTGCAGGAGACCATCGCAGCCGAAAACGGAGCTCGGGAGCCCATTTTCACTGTGCCCCCGACATGAGTGATGTTGAGCTGGCCACGCCCACCTGGACACACACACACGCACACACACACACACACACACACACGCCCTCCCGAGGTCAAATACAACCCTGATGCAGCCCTCAATGGAATTGAGTTTGACACTCCTGGATTAGAGGATTGAAAGAGGTCCCTGAAACCATCAAGTCCAACCCTCTGCTCAATACAGGAATTCAAATCAAAGCATCTCAGACCGAGGACTTCAACCCTTTGCTTGAAAGTTCTTTGGTGAATGGGAGTCCACCACCTCTCTGGATAATTGGAACCACTCCTGTGCTGTTTTTACTGTTTGTAAGTTTTTTTTCCCCCTAGCCTTTAACCACATTATACTTTCTTAGAATTTATTCCATCCCCCTCTATTCTGGGATAAGAGAAAACAGGTCACGCTCTTCCTCTTCGTGACATCTTTTCAAATACTTGAAAAGTGCTAGTCCCTTTCAGTTGTGTTTTCTCGAGGAAAAAAAAAAGTACTGTACCAATTTTCTTATTCTTTCCTTGTAGCTTCCTTAGTTTTCTGCTCTGTACTGATTCCATTTGATGTGAATCTTTCTGAAAGCCCAGTTTTAAGTTACGGTGCCATACATGAAGCAAAAATATTACGCCCTGAAATTTGGAAGGCGTATTTGGATCGATGCAACCATATGTTGTATTTATCTTTTTAAAAGCTAAGTCTCACTGCTGACTCATATTCCGGTTGTTATCGTCTGCAGTTCCAACACATTTTTCCACCAGGTTAAGTATCCTCCATCCGATACCTACATATGCAATTGATTTTTATTCTGTTATTTTTAGCTTTAATTTAACAAGGTCATCTGAATTTTGTTTTGATCTTCTAGAGTATTAGCTACCCCATCAGTTTTGTGTCATAACAATATTTGGGACTAATAAACATATCATCCACCTCTTCATTCAAATCACCGAGACACAACACTTAATAGTTTACTCGTAACAGAACAGTGATGAGCCCGGTTTAAATTTGGTTTTTCACACCAACAATGGAGCAATTGACAGACATGCCATGAAGACCACACTTAACTAATATAATAATCAATATGTTTTACTGTACTTTGTCAACTGGATCATGTATGAAATCCTAGAAAGCTACTGTATACTTAATCAGTTTCTGCATTAGTAGTGGAGAAAAATTCGTACAAGCCTAATTTTGTCAACGCTAACTGGCAATAAGTTTCTAGGGTTTAAGCCAGGTGACTAGGGAATATCTCCATCTTTCTGGAAATGCTGAAGGTTGAACCAGGATTTCTCTGCAAGCAAAACTGTGCTTTATTACTGGGCTAGGTTCCCCTCTGTTGAAGGAAACTCAGTATGAGCTTCTTGTAGTAACATCACCTAAGCATTTTCCACTGTTGAATGGGAAATTGGAGTTATAGTTCCAATAAAAGAATAACAGAGTTGGAAGAGACCTTAGAGGAGGTCTCTATACCCGTAATGGAGAACCTATGGCACACGTGCCACAGGTGGCACATGGAGCCATATCTGTGAGCACACAAGCGTTGCCCTAGCTCAGCTCCAGCGTACATGTGCGTGCCGGCCAGCTGATTTTCGGGCCTTCCAGGCCCACTGGAAGTCGGGAAACGGGCTGTTTCTGGTCTCTGGAGGGCCTCCAGGGGGTAGGGGAGGCCGTTTTCACCCTCCCCAGGCTCCTAGAAAGCCTCTGGAGTCTGGGAAAGTGAAAAACGGGCCTTCCAGTCCCACCAGAAGTCGGGAAACGGGCTGTTTCCAGCCTCTGGAGGGCCTCGGTGGGGGGAGGCTGTTTTCGGCCACCCCAGGCTTCAAAAAAGCCTCTGGAGCCTGGGGAGGGTGAAAAATGGGCCTACTGTGCCATTATGTGCCAAAAGCGGGGGGAGTGGGGGGCCACGCATGCATGCGCAGGGCACATTAAATTATGGGTGTGGGCACGCACACAACCCCCCCCCGCTCCCCCGCTTTTGGCACGCGATGACAAAAAGGTTAGCAATCACTGCCCTATACCATTTTAAACAAGTGGTTATCCAACATCTTCTTAAAAACCTCCAGTGTTGGAGCATTCACAAGTTCTGGAGCAAATTGTTCCACTGATTAATTGTTCTAACTGTCAGGAAATTTCTCCTTAGTTCTAGGTTGCTTCTCTCCTTGATTAGTTTCCACCCATTGCTTCTTGTCTTGCCCTCAGGTGCTTTGGAGAATAACTTGACTCCCTCTTCTTTGTGGCAGCCCCTGAAATATTGGAACTCTGCTATCATGTCTCCCCTAGTCGTTCTTTTCATTAAACTAGACATACCCAGTTCCAGTAACCGTTCTTCTTAAACCTCATCAGTACCACGTTTACAATAGGAACATCTAAATCTACATAGACCAACAAAAATTCATCCATCCACAAAAGAAAAACTCTCCATTCCACTGGACCTGGTGGGAGAATATAAATTTTGCCAGGAAAACACAAATAAAAAAATATATCAGTGTAAGCATGAGTCCCAAACAAGTAAAAATATGCCTTCATTGTTAATAATAATAATTTAAAAAAACCAACCCAAGCCCTGCCATTCAGAGGGACATGAATTTTACTTATTTGCTTGTGAGAGATTTATATATTTATCTATTTATATTTATTTATTTTATATCAAATTTATATACCGCCCTTCTCCCTGAGGACTCAAGGCGGTGTACAGCCAAATAAAAACATAAACTACAAACATTAAAATACTATTAAAAAGATATATATAAATTTGGCCCCGTAATTAAAAAAACAATGACAAACCAATTAAAAACATTTAAAAGTGTTAAGCCAGCCTGGCTTGCTGAAAAAAGAAGAAAGTTTTAAGGGCACGGCGGAAGGTACCGAGGTCTTGGATATAAAAAGACATTTCCTCCAACTAGGCACTGCATATGCTCAGCTTGTCATATCTACTCAATGTATGTGCTTTAATTTCTCTCTCTCACTCATGTACCGTGTGTGCTTGATTCCCCTTCTCTATTCAGTCTCCATGTTCAATCCTGCATTGTTTCGCCCCGCATTTGTCTTATCTCTACTTCGCTTCCCATGTGCCCTTGGTTTTCTCACCAACAATATGTGGGGTCATCCTCTTGGCTGGCCCTCAAAGTCACAGCATTTTGGAGTTCTTGAAGAAAACACCAGCTCTTAGGGCAGGGTGTTTGAGGAAGGAAAAAAAAAAACCCTCAAATTCTTGAACACATGCATAAAATTGTTTTGCAGCGTTTTATGAACACGAAGCCTCCTTGTTGTTGTCTACAATTTCCAGACTAAGTGGCAGAAGTTCCCACAAGAAAAGATACCAGAATGAAAAACAGAGCGTTAACACAACCCTGGAACTCTTTCACAAAACAAATTGCCCTTTACCTGTGGCCTTTTTCTCTAGAATTCTCTTCTCTCATGAAATAAACATCTAACGTAATTTCTCTTTCATCATATTGGATGAGAACTGATAGGGACAAAAAGGAGATTTTTTTTTCTTTTTTTTTCTTTTTTTTTGAGAAAACGCATGGCATTATTTCTGATAATACAAGTAAATACTATTTATGCTGTCAACCCAGTAACATTGCCTCCCATGCCTGGCTTTAATGAAACCCTCAAAATATATATTTGCCATGCCTGACTTTACTGAAACCCACATAAATGTAGTTGCCGCGCTTTGTGTGTAGAGATCAGTGGCACATGATCACCTGTTTGTAGTTAAGAAGAAGCATTTCTGGTTTTTATTTCAAACAGTATTGGTGAATAAGGAGCTATTGGTCACAGTGGCTAATTGCAGTATTGCAGGCAAACTTTGCCCACAGTCTGGAGTTTGATCCTGACCGGCTCAAGGTTGACTCAGCCTTCCAACCTTCTGAGGTCAGAATTTAATTTAATTTCATTAATTCAATTTATATGCCGCCCCTCTCCGAAGACTCCGAAAATGAGGACTCGGATTATTGGGGGAAAGATGCTGACTCAGTAAACCGCTTAGAGAGGCCTGTAAAGCACCGTGAAGCGATATATATAATTCTAAGTGCTATAGTTATTGTTATTGCTAAGGTGTTGCTACAATCAGGGGTGGGCTTCAAAAATTTAGCAAGGGGTTCTCTGCCCGGTTGCTGGGTGGGTGTGGTCATGGTGGGCGTGGCCTAGTCAGCCTCCTGCACCATGGCGGGGGGGCGGGTTTGCCCTCTCTGGGCTCCGGAGGCTTTCCTTGAGACTCCGGGAGGGCAAAAATGGCCTCCCCAGGCTCCGGAGGCCCTCTCCAGGCCTGTTTCTGGCCTTCCCAAATTTCCGGTAGGCCCTCCCCAAGCCTCCTCGCACACCCTGCATTTACCTGCATCCAAAACAGGCCACCTGAGAGGGGCAGGGCAGGGTGAGTGGGGCCAGCCAGGAGTGGGATTTGGGGGTTCTCCAAACTGAATCTTAGCTACAGGTTCTCCCGAAACCTTGCGAACCCCCAGCAGCCCACCCCTGGCTACAATGATGGATTTGATACTTGGACATGGAAATCATCGGAAGGAATATTTCACTGAAAAAGTTATTTTAAAGAATTTAGCTCTTTTGACTCTTTGTTCCCCTCACAAAAATAGTGTAGCTACTTCTTTTTCAGTTGCAAGATGAGGTATTGAGAAACACTGATTAACACGTTTAAAAAGATTAAAAAGTACATTAGAAATGATATAAAATATTTAATACTTCACATAATTACGGAGGCTAGATTAGCGGTAGCACAACTTTGGAAAATAGATCGATTGCCAACCGATCAGGAGCTAATACAAAAGATATACACATGCACAGAAATGGACAAATTAACTTTAGAGTTACAGGATAAGGAGGACTCAAAATATTTTACAATATGGAATAGATGGTACCAGTGGATAAATCAGAGGAGGGGAAATGGGTAGAGATGAAATTTAGAAGAAATTAATATAATTAAAAACTGCACTGTCAGATAGATAGAAAATGAAATATGTCACTGTAGGTTTGTATATATGTATATATAATAATAATAGAAATTAGTTAGTAGGTGAAGTTGTGGACTGTATATGTAAATTTGTTTCTTGACTAAGAGAAACTTGTATGTTTTAAATGTTTTTTAAAAATGAATAAAGTTTTGTTTTTAAAATCAAAAAAAAAAAAGAGAAACACTGATTAACAAGTCATATATTTTAAATTTAATTTATCAAAGCATTTAGACCATCGGCCCCCAACTTTTTGGGCACCAGGAACCAGTTCCATGGTGAGAGGTTTTTCCATGGACTGGAGAGGGCCTGGTTTTGCATGCTGCCTGTATCCTGCGGCTGGGGCTTCGCTTGTTTGCATGGCCTGGTTTCTGGCATGCCCTGGCCCAGTGCCGGTCCATAGACTGGGGGTTGGGGACCCCTGATTTAGACAAAACAGTATGGAAGAAAACTATGGAAATAGGCAAGAGAGGAAACATGGAATCTGAACCAAATGTCAAAGCAGCAATTGCCAACCAACCCAAAGCAATTTACTTTGCAACTCTCCAGAAGAGAGTTCTCCTACTCCTGTCCCAAATCAACCAAACCAATTCCTTTGAAAGCACATAATAGCCACGCTCTAAGACAGGGGTCTCCAACCTTGGCAACTTTACGACTTGTGGACTTCAACTCCCAGAATTCCGCAGCCAGCGCATGCTGGCTGAGGAATTCTGGGAGTTGAAGTCCACAAGTCGTAAAGTTGCCAAGGTTGGAGACCTCTGCTCTAAGAGAAGATCTATTCACCACCCTTTCTGCCCTCCGTTGGCATTTCAACTGGGGGATTCTGGAACGAATGTTGATGGTGCTGAAAATATTTTCCAAAATGCTGCTTCCAGATGAATGTGAGTTTGTATCTCTATGTGTGAGATAGATAGATGATAGGTAGATAAGTAGGTAGATAGACAGACAGACAGACAGACATATGAGTGTGTATGTTTCTGTGTGGAGGTAGGTAGTTATAGGTATGTATGTAGGTAGGTAGGTAGATAGGTAGGTAGATAGGTAGGTAGGTAGATAGGTAGATAGGTAGATAGGTAGGTAGATGATAGATAGATAGATAGATAGATAGATAGATAGATAGATAGATAGATGATTGCTAGATAGAGCTGGCTAGCTAGCTAGCTAGCTAGCTAGCTAGCTAGCTAGATGATAGATTAGATAGATAATAGCTAGATGTTAGCTAGATAGATGATAGATTAGATGACTGCTAGATAGATAATAGTTAAATGATAGCTACAGATGATAGCTAGCTAGAGTTAGCTAGCTAGCTAGCTAGCTAGCTAGCTAGCTAGAGATAGATAGATAGATAGATAGATAGATAGATAGATAGATAGATAGATAGATAGATAGACAGATGAGAGATTAGATAGATGAGAGGGAGAAAGAGAGAGAGAGAGAGAGAGACAGACAGACAGACAGAGATACACAGAGAGAGAGATGATTGATATGTCAGCTAGGAATGTTTGACACCATTTCTGGCATATGTAGATGGATCTCAGTTAGGGGAGACTCCTCTTAAACAAAGCAACTGCCAAAAGACTCTGTAAATTTATGCCAAGGAGTTATTGGAATATGTGATGGTGGCTGGCTGGGGAATTCTAGCAGTTCATATATTTGAAAGTTTCCAAGGTTGAGAAACGCTGGGCTAGGGGGCATTGATCTCACCATATCTTACCCAACTGCCCCGCAAAAGGAAAAGGAAGTCTGGAAGAGATAATTGGTCTAACCAAACAATTCATTGTTCATCATTAAGTATAGTAGAGCGTCAGAGCTGGATGGCTAGATCCCACAAACTAAAATGTTTTCTTTCTATGGATTCCAGACTACAGATTAGACTGGGAACTTGAAGGGTAGAATGTGCATGTCTTTTATGTTAATGCTGAGGGTTTCATGCTGCCCATTTTCGACATCCAGATCTTCCTTCAGCTGATTTATGCTGAGGGCCAGGACTAGGATAAATATTTCTGATTCCTTTGAACTCCCTTCCTACAATCCTGGAGAGTTATTTCATTGCTCTACATCAGGGGTGTCAAACTCTATTTCATTGAGGGCTCCATCAGGGTTGTGTTTTACCTCAGGGGGCCAGGGTGGGCGTGGCCAGGGTGGGCGTGACATCACTCCTGTTGGGAGTGCCTGTGGTGGCTCGAGCCGTCTACCTGCGAAAACGGGCTCCCAAGCTCCGTTTTTGGATGCAATGGCCTCAGGCAACCCTCTGCCAGTGAAAACGGAACTCCGGAGGGCCGCCCGTGGTCCTCCCGAGCTCCATTTTCACTGGCAGAGGCACCATGGGCCAGTCCTTCATTGTTTCCAGGGCGGCCCCACAGGTCAAATATAAGCAGCCCGTGGGCCAGATCTGGGCCCCGGGCATTGAGTTGACACCCCTGCTCTACATGATTTCTTGAATTCAGAAGAAATAACCTAGAATCCAGGGGTGAAATCCAGCAGGTTCTGACCGGTTCTGGAGAACCGGTAGCGGAAATTTTGAGTAGTTCAGAAAACCGGCAAAAACCACCTCTGGCTGGCCCCAGAGTGGGGTGGGAATGGAGATTTTGCAGTATCCTTCCTCAGGAGTGGGGTGGGAATGGAGATTTTGCAGTATCCTTCCCCTGCCACGACCACCAAGCCACACCACGCCCACCAAGCCACACCCACAGAACCAGTAGTAAAAAAAAATTGGATTTCACCACTGCTAGAATCTGTTTCTCAATCACTGTGCTGATTTGCAGAATAGGCTACAGAATAGCCTATTTAAGAAAGAACTCTTCTATACATTGCATTGAAGAATGTTAATTGTTGCTGATTTTCTATCTTCTGTTTAACTCAGAGATGGTCTGCTTCCGGTTTGGACCGGTTCTCGTGAACCGGTCATTCCGATTCTGCACGGTTCGGAGATCCAGCAAATCGCACCACTGGCTGGCCCCGCCCCTGCCCATTTTTCGGGTCGTTTAAGACAATTTTTCTTGCCAAAATCAGCCCAAAATCAGCCTGAAAACAGCCAAAAAACAGCCAAAAACAGAGCATTTTCAAGCTGATTTTTGGTCCAAAACAGCCCACAAAACGGCCTGAAAATGGCCTGAAAACAGCCGAAAAAAGCTGGCTGTGAGATGAAGAGAAGCCAGGTGAGCCAGACCCAGATGTGTCCTGGATCCCCTCGTCATGGAAGCAGCAACCTCACATTCTTCCCCTCTCTACTAGCCCCCTTCTTCGCATGGGATCTCCCAGCAATGGAGAGGGAGAGGGAGAAGGGGGCAGCGTTTCTGTGTGCTGCCATTTCTGTGGGGTGCTCTCCCTTCAATGCTAGCGGCCACTGCTGCCCCCTTCTCCCTCTCCGTCTCTGTTGCTAGAAGGGGGCTAGCAGAGAGGGGAAGAGTGTAACCCGGCTTCTCTTCCTCTCACAGCCAGCTTTCTCAGTATAGCTTGACACAGTCAGTCTTTCCCTCTCTCTCTCTCTCTCTCTCTCACACACACACACACACACACACACACACACACACAGAGGTTGGATCTTTTTTTCCTCCTGCCCCCCCCTCCGGAGACCCCTGGATTCCCTCCCCAACCCTGCCTGTCCCATACAGGTACCACCCACACAAGTGATGTAGAGTTGGCCACGCCCAATCAGTCACATGACCCCCCCCCCAGCCATGTCCCCCACAAGCCACGCACCCCCAGCCAGTTAGGGCAGAGAATCGGTTGTTAAAAAATTTGGAGCCCATCACTACTTTAACTATTTTGTTCCATTGTTGTACCTTTTAGTCTTATTAAAACTACAATTTTGATTGTAATGAGGTTTACTTGGCTGTATTTATTTATTTATTTATTTATTTATTTATTTATTTATTTATTTATTTATTTATTATATTTCTATACCGCCTTTCTCCCGTAGGACTCAAGGTGGTGTACAGTCAAGAAAAATATAGACACACAAACATCATAAAATTGCTAATTAAAATTATTACTTAGTTTGGTCAATTAAATAAAACCCAGAATTAGATAACATTTAAAAAATCATTCACATGTTCATATGTTTAGCCCTGCCTATTGGAACATCAGGGTCTTGAGGGCACGGCGGAAAGCACGGAGATCAGGGATATTCCGTATCTCCGGGGGCAGTTCATTCCAAAGGGTTGGAGCCCTCACAGAGAAGGCCCTCCCCCTGGGAGTTGCCAGTCGGCATAATTTGACTGATGGCACCCTGAGTAGTCCCTCCCTGTGAGAATGAACTGGTCGGTGGGAGACTATTGGTGGCAAAAGACGGTTTTTGATTGGCTGTATGTTTTATTGGGCTTCTGTCTACCAGAATGGATCTTTTTAATTTGTCGGTACACAAAAAGAACAAATACTTGTAGTTTGGGCTGGGCTTAAAGGGGACTGAACTGAACATTGCAAGATGGAAGGTGATCTGGTTGACAAATTCCTATTTCAGGTTTTCTCTAGCAGTCAAACTCCTTGCTAACAAATCTATTACTTAAGCAAAATAGGTGAGCACTTTTAAAGAAAAAAACAGTGGAAAAAAAATACAAATAAAATTTGGATGAAAGAAAGCATCACACCTTTTAAACATAAAATGAAATTTTCGCAGGCCCTTCCTCCCTCCCTCTCTCCTGTCCTTCCTTCCTTCCCTCTTTTCCACCCTCCCTGTTTCTTTCCCTTTCTTTCTTTCTTTCTTTCTTTCTTTCTTTCTTTCTTTCTTTCTTCTTTCTTTCTCTTCGTCAAACTATCTAATAAATCACTGCTATTATAATTACATATAAACAGTTGCATTTACATATACCCACACTACTCAGTTTGAATAACTACTAAAATTAGACAGCAATTTTAACTGGAAAACAGAGGAAACAGTGGGGTTTAATATGCAGGGAACTTCACAACTGTCACAGTACAAAATGCCGGTGCCTGATCATGTCACCAGAAGAAAATAGAGATTTGCTGCATTCTCTTTTTCTCTTGAAGATCGTGAGAAAGACAGCTTTGATAAGTGAAAATATAATACCTCCAAACATACCTCTCAAGTTATTTTAATTGATAGGAAAGCTCTGTCTTTAAACCTCAGCTTTTAAGCTGTCCTCATTATCTTTGCAATATTCTCTTGATTTTTCACTGTGGGTTCCTTCACATGGCAGCCTCTTATCTTCAGGATGTGGGGGGGGGGGGGTAGTTGAGCCCCCAGTTCATATCTGATGTTTGCCATTAAATGCAGTAATTCAGCTATGTAGGGAGTTTTGTTGGATCAAATCACATGTCTGTACAGATAGTCCTCGACTTGCGACCTCAACTGAACCCAACATTTCTGTTGCTAAGCAAGACAGTTGTTAAGTGATTCACTGCAGCTGTTAAGCTAGTAACATGGTTGTTAAGTGAATCTGGCTTCCCCCTTGACTTTGCTTGTCAGAAGGTTGCAGAAGGGGATCGTATGGACATCCCAATTGTCATAAATACACTCTCTCACACGCTATTCTACTACTTTTCCAACTGATCAGAGCCATCATTTAGAAAAACTACCCAAGCTACATTCTTTCATTTCTCCCTTTCCCATCCCAAAATTGGATTCTATCCACCCTGAAAGGAATTATGGTAGGAATATCTAAATCTTTTTGCACTGTGCTGAATGTCTGAATTGTTGCAGGAGTCTAATGTTAAATACCTTTAATTACAACGATAATTAAAGTGTAGACGAACAGGAATAAACTGCAGAATCTAACTAGGTGGACAATCTGAACCAAGGGCACAAGTGAACGGTGCATGCTTACAACTCTTTTCTTAATTTAAATGTCCCTGGTAAGATAGATCTATCTATCTATCTATCTATCTATCTATCTATCTATCTATCTATCTATCTATCTATCTATCTATCTATCTATCTATCTATCTATCTACAGTATATCTATGTCTCTCTCTATCTGTATCTATCATCCATCCATCCATCCATCTATCTATCTATCTATCTATCTATCTATCTATCTATCTATCTATCTATCTATATCTGTCTCTATGTATCTATGTATGTATGTATCTATCTATCTCTATCTATCTATCTATCTATCTATCTATCTATCTATCTATCTATCTATCTATCTAGTCTCTCTGTATCTCTCTCTCTCTCCATCTGTATCTCTCTCTCTATCTCTCTCTGTCATCTATCTCTCTCTGTATCTATATTATCTATCTATCTATCTATCTATCTATCTATCTATCTATCTATCTATCTATCATGTTTCTCTCTCTAGCCGTATATCTCTCTCTGTGTATATCTATCTATCTATCTATCTATCTATCTATCTCTTCCCTACTGCTTGAAAGAAACCAAAAGGGAGTAAAGAAGTAGTAAAATTAGAGAGAGAGAAAAAAGATAGGACATGGAAGGAGATAGGATAAGTCCATCTTATCCTCACTCACATTTGCCCTCACTCACATTTTGCTTCTGTTTCTTCAAACAGATGACTCCTGAGCAGAAAATCATTCTCCATAGAAAAACCATCATCCACTCTTACCCCAGCACAGGGGTCTCCAAACTTGGCAACTTTAACACTTGTGGACTTCTGGCTGGCTGAGGAATTCTGGGAGTTGAAGTCCACAAGTCTTAACGTTGCCAGGTTTGGAGGCCCCTGTCCTAACATATTGTTTATGGTGCTGCAGGACCCAGTACCACACTGTTGATATGTTTTTGCTTATCACTGTTGACTCTTATTCAGTTTTCTAAGACATAAGACCAGTATTTTTCATACTGGTATTTGGTAAAAGCCCAGATGATATCATAACCATGATGAGGTTATGGAGAACAAGGCGGAAATTATGTTATTTTCATCCGTTGCATCAGGACATCAATGATGTGCAATGTGTGATCCACATCATTTACAGCAGGGGTGAAATGCTCCCGGTTTGGACCGGTTCAGTTGAACCGGTAGTGCTGGAGGCCAGTGGTTCGGAGAACCGGTAGTGCTGGCGGCGTGAGGCTCCGCCCACCAGCCCGGTCGTCATTAAAAAACCTGTTTTTTACCCTCTGCACATGCGCAGAAGGGTTTGCACATGCACAGAGGGTCCAAGCGCGCACACGCACTTCCGAACCGGTTGGGAAGTTAAGTAGATTTCATCCCTGATTTACAGGCTGATTGCCATTATCTGTGCGATGGCATCCTTTGAACATTCTACTCTTGGGGTTCCTTAAGGAGAAATACAAGGGGTTGAACCTAGATCATTTTACATGTAAAATAGTTGGAGAGCAAGCGATCCACCAGACAAAGTTGATCTCACCACCTACAGATCGGTGCCAGCTCCCGTGGTTGTAACTGATTTTGTAAGCTGCCCAGAGTCACTCAATAGTGAGATGGGCAGCATATACATTTAATAAATAAATAAAAGAATAAATAAATTCTAGATAGGCCACAGAAGATTAAAGTTCACGGAGGGCAGGATGAAATGATGACTGATGGGCCCACAAGTGGTTTAAGGCACCCTGTTATTAAGACCAGCTGCCTGCAATTACTGCATGTTCGAATCTCGCCAAGGCTCAAGGTTGACTCAGCCTTCCATCCTTTCTAAGGTAGGTAAATTGAGGACCCAGTTTGTGGAGGCAATAAGCTGACTTTGTATAAATATACAAAAGGATGAAGGCTATTGCTGAACACATTGTAAGCCGCCCTGAGTCTTCGGAGAAGGGCGGCATATAAATCAAATAAAAAAAAAAAGCAGCAGAAGGTAAAGCAACTGAAAAGGGAACAGTTCTTTAATCCAGGATGGCTCTTATAGGATTGCACATTATAGAAATACTCAGGAAAACCACAAAGGGAAAAACGGATGCTAAGAATAAAACAATGAAATACATCTATATTTATAGACTGTACTCAGTGCTCATTGAAGCCCCCCCATTGCTCGATTTCAACAATGTTATTTTGCATTTAGACTTTGTTATTTCAGCATTTTTTTAAAAAAAAAACCAAACTATTTCGCAAGTGAAGACAGTTGCTAGGTTTATCGTGTGGGGAGATTGAAAATGTTCTGCTCTCTCCATCTGCCTCCACGAAAAACCGAATGGCAAATCCTAAACATATTTAGGATTCCTCGGTGGTGGAATTTTCTCTTGAAGTGAAATATGTGTCTGTTTGCTGGGTTGCCTTAGCTGACAGTGGAAATGCACTTTGCAAAGCTTATCTCCGAAGAAGGTAGGGTTTGTAGACTTCCATACTTGGTTGCAGATCTTTCTTCTCTGGGGCTAGTTTTATTCCCAAATAAACCAGATTCTTGGATTTTGTACACCCATCTCCCTTTTTGCCTGGTCTGCAAACAGTTACATATGCTAAAGGATAGTCTAAAGCTAGGGTACTTGGATGGGATGACACAAATCATGGTAATGGAAAAAAATATATATGACATTATATATGCAACACCACATCATGATGCAAATCCTGGCTCTTCATTCAGTGGTGGGTTGCCCCCGGTTCGCACCGATTCTATAGAACCGGTAGTAAAACCGGCGGGAGGCTCCGCCCACCGACCCCGATGTCATCAAAATGTGCACGGCCCCACTGCGAACGGGTAGTAAAGGTAAGTAGAACCCACCCCTGTGTTCACTGATGTCGTGTCTCAACATCGGACTCCAGCATATAAATCATAAGGGTTGGTTGTGAGATGGCGACACACATTTTATTATCTCCCCTACCTTCTTCCTCTGCCCTGTAAATGCCTCTGTGCCATATGGTGTGCCCAACCATCCCCACAGAGCAATACTAGCTGCTGGTTATCTACCAGGCCATGTTAAAGGTGTTAAGCAGGTGGCAACAGCTAGTCAATTTTGGCTGATCTCCAAGCTAAGCAAGATGAGCCTTGGTTAGTATTTGGATGAGGGACTGATTGAGAATTCCTGGGCTGTGTGTTAAGACTTTTTTTTATATACTAACAAAGAAAATATACCAATAAGCTTTTTCCATAATGCTGCTAAGAAAACTGCATGGTTAAAAGTTAAGCTTGATTTCAGGATATCATAATCGTGAACATCATCATCATCATCATAAAACTTATATGCCACCCAGCTCTCAATGACTATGGGAAGCTCACGACCTTCAAAACAAAATCCCAAATCATAAAGGTTATCAATAAAGGAGAATATTTGTAACTCAAGGTTGAAAGTTTGGTGCTCTCTGAGCTTGGTTGTTTTCTTGCAGATGTTTTATTACCCATCTAAGTAACATCATCAATGCTAGTGACTTTTTTTTTTTTTTTTTGCTTTAATTTATATGCCGCCCTTCTCCAGAGACTCAGGGTGGCTTACAATGCATTAAGAAATAGCCTTCATACTTTATATATTTATACAAAATCAGCTTATTGCCCACACCATCTGGGTCTCATTTCACCTACCTTTGAAAGGATGGAAGGCTGAGTCAACCTTGAGCCTGGTGAGATTTGAACTTGCAGTAATTGCAAGCAATAGATGTTAATAACAGTGCTTTAGTCCACTGTACTACAGGCTCTTTAAAGCATCACTTTGGGTGATGAAACCTCTTCAAGAAAACATCCAAACTCAGAGAGCATCAAGGACCCCCCATAAAAGATATTTACAATCTCTTGAAGTACTCAGAGCAGGATCCCTGACAAAATAAGAGCCAAGGTGGCGCAGTGGTTAGAGTGCAGTACTGCAGCTACTTCAGCTGACTGCTAGTTCAGCAGATCAGCGGATCAAATCTCACTGGCTCAAGGTTGATTCAGCCTTCCATCCTTCCGAGGTGGGTAAAACGAGGAGCCAGATTGTTGGGGGCAATATGCTATTTAGTATACTGTCTTTGGTGTAAGCCGCCCAGAGTCCTCGGAGAGTGGGCGGCATAGAAATATGACTAATAAAATAAAAATGACTTCTCCTGTATAAATCTCTGCTAATTATGACCCCTGCTCTGTGGAATAGCCTTCTTCTAGTTTAAAGCACATTTCAATGTAAATGCAAATGCATTTTAGCAATGATCAATGCTAAAAACACTTTCGCTCGACTCCCCTTGCAATCCCGGGGGGGGGGGGGGTGGTCCAACACCACTAACTTATGGACAGAGATATATATTTTTAATGTTTTGATATTTTACTGCGCTTGACTTTTTAAATTGTTTTAAGTTTTCTTTCAAGGGGTTTTAACATGCATTTTAATATTGCACGCTAAGATGCACAGCGGGAATGATGGTATAGAAAGGGCTAAAACAACAGACGGTAGGGTAAAATAAAAGGAAGTCAAACAGAAACGAGGCCTAAGAAAGCCGCGAGATAATTTCCCATTTCAACAAGAATGGCATCGGATCGATTTCCAGCCCTCTCCTGAAAAGAATGCATGCCAAATTCAAAAGAGGATATTATGGGGGAGAGAAAAAGAGAGAGACAGGGGAAGAAAGATCTCAGCATGGGGCAAAATCTGGCACCGGTAACTGCAGGTTGTAGGGATATCTCAAAATCACCTTCCACTATTTTGGTGATGGGCTGAATTATACGACATTACCGTAGGCTTTTGTTACCGCTGTAATATTGCCAGATTTAATACGGAGGGATGGCATCCAAACAAAACACAGCCTTATTACCCCGTGCTAATTTCAGCAAGAGAGTTAAACACTACTTTCATTATCTCCTACTGAATTAAAGCGTGTGTTCCGTCTCCCAATTGTATGGGACTACCACGACTCCCCTTTTGAAGGATTTCTCCAGTCCACAGATCTATTTAGTTTTAGAAACACTGCACCCACAGCTCAGGCAAATGCTGAAGTCACTGGGCCTTCGACGTTTTGGCTGGATTCGCACTTGTCTTAAGACCGGAGTCAATCTGCTACTCAGAATTTTAGGGGCACATCCATGAAAATCAGACTATTCACATGTGCAGAAATGGATAGATTAACTTTAAAATTAAACAACAAGGAAGACTCACAATATTACAAAATATGGGACAGATGGTATGAATGGATCCATCGAAAGAAAAAAAATTAAAGTCAAATACAGTAAGAAATTAAGGATAACAGATTTACACCGTCATTAAGAAATTAAGGTTAATGTATATATGTACTTACATGTTCAAATATAGATAGATAATCCTGTTTATTAGTTTTTTTAGTATATATGTAATTTAGAATTGTACCTTCTTTTTTAGAATTAAGAACGTTTTGTACAATCTTTTATCTTTTCATATTGAATAAAGTTTGTTTTTAAAATCAAAAAGAAAAAAAGAAAAAAAAAAGAAAATCAGACTCTAAATCAAAATTTGAGATTTCAGGGTGGCAAGATCCACTTCCAATTTCTAACTTGGATTCCACAGCAACAAAATAAAATGAAACGGGACTTAAAGATTTGATTTCATAAAAGAGTCAACCACAAGCTATCAAGCCCCAGGTAGCAAAGGGATGCGTTGAACCTATGCAGAAAGTGTCTCACTCCGTTTTAAAAATGAAGTCTTTGAACACTGTTTAGAAAGCGAGCATCCGTTAAAGATTTCATGGATTCAACTTTAAACTTTATTGAATAAATCCACATTGGCACAGAAGAAGCAAAATCAGCTCTGGGCTTCCCACGCAAAAGCATGCATAGTTCATTCCCCCATTCCCCACGGGCTACCCACAGTCCATTACGTCCTCCTGTTCATTTTATTATGAAAACCAGCCAGCCACACCTTGACATCTGCTCTGGGTATCCTTACTGTTAAATGGAAGGGTGGGCTTCAAAAATTTTAGCAAGGGGTTCTCTGCCCGGTTGCTGGCTGAGTATGGCCATGATGGGTGCGGCCTAGTCGGCCTCCTGCACCACGGTGGGGAGAGGGTGTTTTTGCCCTCCCCAGGCTCCGGAGGCTTTCCTCAAGCTTCCAGGAGGGTGAAAACGTCCTCCCCAGGCTCCGGGGGCCCTCTGGAGGCTGGAAACGGCCCCATTTCCAGCCTTCCCAAACTTCCGGTAGGCCTGTTTTTCACCCTCCCCGAGCCTCCGCGTGCACCCTGCACTGACCAGCATCCAAAACAGGCCGTGTGGGGACTCCTGGGAGGGGAGGGGCAGGGCGGGGTGAGAGGGGCCAGCCAGGAGTGGGATTTGGGGGTTCTCTGAACTGTACAGAATCTTAGCTAGAGGTTCTCCCGAACTCCTGCGAACCCCCAGCAGCCCACCCTTGGTTAAATGACTACACACAGTCCTCAACTTACAGCCATTTGTTTAATGACTATTGAAAATTACAACGGCACTGAAAAAAGTGACATGACCCCATGGTCATGTGATTAAAATTCGGATGCTTGGCAACTGGCACGTATATATGTGGTTGCAGTGTCCCAGGATCATATGATCACCTTTTGGGAACTGTAGTCAAGCAAAGTTGATGCAGAAGCCGGTTTCACTTATCCACTATGTCACTAACTTAACAACTACGGTGATTCACTTAACAACTACCTTGCTTACCAACAGAAAGTTTGGGATCAATTGTGGTCGTAATTCAAAGATTACCTGTACTTTCTTTTCAGCAAGCTTATTAGCATTGCTTCATGGCAAGGTAAGCCTTTTCTAGGATTCTGCAGTTTTTTTAAAAACTCTTAGAAATGACTCTACAGCTAGTTCCCAGTATCACATACCATTCATTTAGTGGCTGTTCTAAGTTATGACCGTTGCAACGTCTCTGTGGTCACAGAAACACGATCCAGGTGCTTGGCAACTTAAGTGCCTACATTGCTTAATGTAGGGGTGTCACACTCAATTTCATTGAGGGCCACGTTTGACCTTGGGGGCCCAGGGGGGTGAGGCCAGGGTGGAGCATGCCCAGCTTGACATCACTTGTGTTGGGGGCGCCTGTGGTGGCCCAAGTGCTCTGCCAGCAAAAACGGGCTCCCGAGCTCCGTTTTCAGCTGTGACGGCCTCCTGCAACCCTCTGCCAGGGGTGAAATTCACTTACCTTCCCTACCGGTTCACAAATGTGCACGCGCAAATGTGCGTGTGCCATTGTCCACACGTGCGCAAAGCCTTCTGCACATGCACAGAGGCTGAAAATCATCACAAAAAAGGCATGTCGTGACATCCGCGCGGGTGAGCAGGGCTTCGCACAGTCACCCCTACCGTATTGTGCAATCCGGTATGAACCGGCTGAATTTCACCCCTGCCCTCTTGCCAGGAAAAACGGAAGGAGGGAGCTCCATTTTCGCTGCCAGAGGCACTGTGGGCCGGTCCTGCGCTGTTTCCAAGGTAGCCCCATGGGCCAGATCTAAGCACTCTAAGCATCCGGATCCGGCTGCCGGACTTTGAGGTTGACACCCATGGCTTAATGGTTGAGTTGCCAGTCCCAATTCTGGTCACTAAGTGACTTCTCTCCTGAATGAATAGAAGTTAGAGACAGGAACCATGTTGTCCTGCTCAGTTCTCTAAGCATTCAGACCAATGGCTGAATGGAGCCGGATTCATCCTCTCCAGAAGCACTAAGGCTGGGATCCAAGTATTCCCAGACAGTTGGCAATATGTCTCCTTTCATTTGTAACAAGGAGCAAGAGCAGAGAACCACTGATGTAAATAATATACCATGAACTAAAGATATAATCTGCAGTACGCGCAATAGTCCAACTATTGTGCACTGCATCAGATCCATTCATGCAGTGAAGATGACTCACCCAGCACAAGATGAGACACAGACAGACAAGTAGCAGAGAGAGAGAGAAAAAAAAAGAAAGAGTTTTTCTTTGTTTGTTGTACAATTGTTGAAGGTATGAATGGACGGAATGAAAGGCCAGATTGAAATAGCTGAAAATTGCTTAATGCATTGTAAGCCGCCCTGAGTCTCCGGAGAAGTGTGGCATATAAAAATAAATAAATAAATAAAAATTATAGGTAGGCTGGACGCAAAGCCCAACATGAATTATGTTAAAGGTCAGACAAGGGAGAGTTAAGGAAGGATCACAAAAGGCAGGGAACAGCCAAGTCTCGGTCAATAAAAAAAAGACAACCAGATCCAAAACGAATACGAAGGAGAAATAAAACTTTCTCCTGCCAATCAAATCTGCCTAAATAATTCTGGCAGAAGGAGGAGAGATACAAACGGCATAGCAACATTCCTCCAAGCATTTGTGGTTTGAAACAGGTTAAAATTAATTGGCCAGCAACTCAAATCAATATTAGAGAATCTAACACAACAGCTATGAAGAGATATTGCAATTTTATTTACCGGTATCCATAAGGATGTCATCAGAAGGTAAAGATTTAAGAATAACCTCACTGGATCAGGCTAAGACAACTTTTCGTCCAGCATTGTGTTTCTCAAAAGGCCAACAAGATGTGTTTTTGGGGTGCTGGAAAGCAAAATAATGGAGACCTATATCTGTCCCACCATTGTTCCCTGCTGTTGTGGCTCCGTTACCTGAGCCTGTGTCATCGGCAGGAGAAGACACCGAGAGTGAAGGAGAGGAGTTGGCAAGGCGTCCCTCTCCAGGACCCTCCTCTTTGGCAATGCCTTTGGTGTCCGCTGAAGGGCAAGAGATAGGGCCGGGGCCAAGCACGTCCATGCAGCCACAGGTGGACAGTGATGAGAGTAATGAATCTTGGCTGGATCCACGCCAGCGTTGCAGAGATAAGCGCACGCAACAGAAGAAAAGGCGTGCCCGAGATTAGGCTGAATCACTGGACCACACTCCACAAGGTATAAAAGGGAGCATGGTAGCCAGTCAAACTTTGTGACAAACAAAGCTGAAAGCTTCCACGCCATTCTGCATTGCTGGACTTTTGCTATAGACTTTGCTGGATTATCTCTGGACTTGATTGACTCTGTAATTATTGAGCTGTTTCTTTTGATGTACCAGAAACGGGGAGAAGTTATCTTTCCTCTTCGTAAGTAATAAACTCTTGGCAGGCAGCCACTAGGTTGTTGCCAAGTTCCGTTATCACAAGGAAAAGGATTTTGCCGGCTGGTTTGGTCTTTAACTCTTGAACATCTGTTGGTGTGTGTGTGTGTGGGATGGGGACAGAACACCTGCAACTGGAACTTGGAAACATGTTGTTCCTGATTTGGAAGAAACCTTGTCTTGATTAGGTCTGTTCTTCATGAATTTATTCAGTTCAGACCAGGGATGGGCTGCTGGGAGTTCGCAGGGGTTCGGGAGAACTTCTAGCTAAGATTCTGTGCAGTTCGGAGAACCCCCAAATCCCACTCCTGGCTGGCCCTGCCCACCCCACCCCTCCCCTCCCAGGAGTCCCCACGCGGCCCATTTTGGATGCAGGTAAGTGCAGGCCGCTTGCGAAGGCTCGGGGAGAGCTACCAGAAGTTTGTGAAGGCCGAAAATGAGCCCATTTCCAGCTTCCATAGGGCCTCCGGAGCCTGGGGAGGCCGTTTTTGCCCTCCCAGAGGCTCGAGGAAAGCCTCTGGAGCCCTTGGAGGGCAAAAACGTCCCCACCCCCCGCCATAGTGCAGGAGGCCGACTAGGCCACGCCCACTATGGCCACACCCACCCAGCAACCGCACAGAGAACCCCTTGCTAAAATTTTTGAAGCCCACCCCTGGTTCAGACTAAATAAATACATTGGCTGTTCTCTAGGTAAATTCCCGAGGGAAGCCATGATATCCTCACACATGGCATGACATCACCTTGCAAAATTGCCCCCCCCTTTTTTTTGCTTCCCCAACTGAAAAAAAAAAGTGTGGGGGGGAAATAAAAAGAACAAGGCTGACAATCAAAGAGGCCCTGGTAATTCTGAACCCTTCTAACTGCAAGAGACCTTAAATAGTTCCACATCTGCAAAAGGGTTGCTGCTTCTAAAGCATTTGAGCTGCATTAGCCAAAGGTTTAAAACTTAAACATTATCCTACTGATTAGTCTCCTTGTTTCTGCTTCTCCTCCTTCAAAAGCAGATCATGCCGAAACCCTTCAGATTTTTGATTCCAGCTTCCAGATGACAGGCACCTAAGTAGCACATAATTGATTACTCTTCCTAAATCGAGAAGAGCCCCCTTCACCCTAACCCCCCAATCATGCTCACTTTCCTACTCTTTCAACTTGTCTGGTATTACTTAAATTGAATGATCCATTCCAGCCCATAGACAGAATTTCTGCCTAGAGACTCTTTATCTCATGATTCTGCATGTCACCTAACAGATTATCCGTTTTAATCCATACATAGGATCTATGTAACATGTGTCTTTAATTCATAGACACCAATGAGCTATAGTGTCACTGAACAGATTATTTTTCTTAATCCATTATTGGCAGTTATAAAAGTGGGATTTTTATTTTTTTAAAAAAAACCTGGAAGAAAACCCATATGGCCTATCTTTAGTTTAGGGCAAAGTAAATACTGTCATATATGAGAGACAGCTTGATCTAAATATCCATTGCTGATGCTTTGAGCCACACCTTCCAAGCACACATTGATTTTTTAAACTAACAGAGATTTAGTGGATGGTGTTTAGGCATGTTAAAACCAGAATTTCTGCCTGCATTGTGTTCTTTTAAATCTGGAGTTAGGGAAAGGTAAATTTTGTCCAAGACAAAACTGATCACAATTGGATGCGATTGATGGTTAGAGTTTCTTGCTAACCAGCATTTACTGTACATGAAAAGGTAAGGCAAGAACTAAACTATATATTACATGCTTCTGCTTCTCTGACTCTGAAAACACTGGTGAACATCACTTGATTTCAGCTCTGTCCAAAAGGTATATACAAACTTGAATCAAAAATATATTAAGTCTAATTTCTGGTGTAGGCAGAAACATTTCTAACAATATTTAATATAATGACAGATTTGGAAGGGACCTTGGAGGTCTTCTAGTCCAACCTCCTGCTTAGGCAGGAAACCCTACACAACTTCAGACAAATGGTTATCCAACCTCTGCTTAAAAACTTCCAGTGTTGGAGAATTCACAACTTCTGGAGGCAAGTTGTTCCACTTATTAATTTTTCTAAGTATCAGGAAATTTCTCCTTAGTTTCAAGTTGCTTTTCTCCTTGATTAGTTTCCACCCATTGCTTCTTGTTCTACCCTCAGGTGCTTTGGAGAATAGCTTAACTCCCTCTTCTCTGTAGCAACCCCTGAGATATTGGAACACTGCTATCATGTCTCCCCTACTCCTTCTTTTCATTAAACTAGACATACCCAGTTCCTGCAACCATTCTTCATATGTTTTAGCCTCCAGTCCCCTCATCATTTTTGTTGCTCCTCTCTGCACTCTTTCTAGAGTCTTCACATCCTTTTTACATCATGGCGACCAAAACTGAATGCAATATTCCAAGTGTGGCCTTACCAAGGCATTATAAAGTGATATTAACACTTCACATGATCTTGATTCTATCCCTCTGTTTATGCAGCCTACAACTGTGTTGGCTTTTTTGGCAGCTGCTGCAAACTGCTGGCTCATATCTAAATGGTTGTCCACTAGGATTCCAAGATCCCTGTCACGGTTACTACTATTGAGCGAGGTACCACCATATACTGTACTTGTGCATTTTGTTTTTCTTGCCTAAATGTAGAAACATACTTTTTTCACCATTGAATTTCATTTTGTTAAATAGCGCCCAATGTTCAAGTCTGTCAAGATCCTTCTGAATCTTAAGCTTATCTTCTGGAGTGTCGCTATTCCTGCCAGCTTGGTGTCATCTGCAAATTTTCATTTAGTGATCATTCAAAGTTACAAAAGCATCAAAAAAAGTGATGTGACCGTTTTCCACACTTTTTTTTCACACTTTTTTTTTTGTCCTGGGATCATCTGACAAGCAAAGTCAATAGGGAAGCCAGATTCACTTAACAACCCTGTTACTAACTGAACAACTGCAATGGTTCACTTAACAGCTGTGGCAAAAAAGTTTATAAAATGGGGCAAATCTCGCTTAACAAATGTCTCAGTTAGCAATAGAAATTTTGAGCTTAATTGTGGTTGTAAAATGAGGACTACCTGTATTTCAAAATGACCAAGCCAGCTGAGAAGGAAAATTTTCAGGATCGCCTCTGAAAAACTAGAATCTAATAAATTTGTGCTGCTTGCTAAAAAGAGGTAGCCTTTCTTACATGTTTACAATAATTTTCACCAAAAAAAAAAAAAAAAAATGCTGGCCATGCTCCATTTGACAAAGGAGGACATAACCTCCGAAGCAGCATAATGTGCTTAAATGCCCATTATTAGTGACACGTCATAAACCAGAGCTGGCTTCACTGACTTTGCTCTTCTGAAGGAAACAAGGCCCTGAATTCATCCCAAATGTGTACATATATTGACAGGGAGATGTACAACATATCAAGTTAGCTTTGATGCCTTGTATATTTGAAATTCCAGGGCTTCTCCGATACACTTGGAATATGTTCTTGATTAAGGATTCTCACTTCATGAATTTGTGAAATTCAGCACAGATGATGTTTACAGTGATTTTTCGGTTCAGCTTTCTCACACATAGATCCAAAGCTGGTATTGGAAGAAGAGCATTCCGACAGATATTTCATCATAGATATTATATTTTTTACTTTTATAAGCAATCAAGTTGGCAGTCTTCCGCATTTAGGATTGCTTCCGTGATTGGGATAGGATTGGACTGCCTGATGCTTAGTGTACAGACCACATAAACTGTAATGTGTTTTTTGTAATACATTTTTGTTTCATAATACAGTTGTGATCATTTCTATTAACCAGTAAAATCGATCCGTGAAAACATAAATACCAGGAACAAAACGCCTTGCTCTCATGCAAGTGAGAACGTACAATATTCCCTTAATAGGCAGATGAATTTCCACCTTTTGGGGTTTTTTTTAATGTGCATCACACACACTCTGCAACCCCCTTTTTTTGTTTTTAATGCATTGGCTTTTTATAGTTTTAATATGTTTTTTTAATGTTGGTTTGATTTCTGATCAGGAGGCATCCAGTGTTTGTTGTTAAGATGGGCAGCTATCTAAGTGTTATTTTATTTATTTGTTAAATTAATAGGCCGCCCCTCTCATTGATAAATCACCCTTGTAATTAATAAACAAACAAACAAACATGTCAGAATTTCTCTTCCTGGATCCCTTGCAATATGCAATATGTTTCACCAAATTCACATCATACAGATAAGAAAAGAAAAAAATAAGCCAGAAGCCTCCAAGGAAGGACAATCTATTATATAATAGGGTTAAATAGGAATTTCTCCTCTACAGGTAGTCCTCAATTTACAACCATTCGTTTAGTGACCGTTTGCAGTTACAACAGCACTGGAAAAAAAAAGGCACTTATGACCATTTTACACACTTATGACTGTTGCAGCATCCCCGTGGTCACGTGATCAAAATTCGGATCCTTGGCAACCAGCTCATACTTATGACGTTTGCACTAGTGTCCCAGGGTCCAGTTCCACGCTGGCTCAGGAATTCTGGGAGTTGAAGTTCACAGATTGTAAAAGGGCCAGAATACCCCATCCCTGCATTAGATTATCACCTGATCTCACTATGGGGCGAATTTGAGATGGACAGAATAATATCTACCAGCGAAGAAATTATGTGAACGCTGAATCAACTCAAAAAAGACACGAAGAATCTTTCCTTTGTTTTTTTTCCCCTTCACTGCATTTTTATAAGGGCTTCTTTTCCCCCAATGTAAGGCATGACTTGGGAAGGGCAAATGAAAAGAGCCTTGGTAGTACAGTGGTCTAAGGTACCCTGTTATTAACACAGCTGCCTGCAATTACTGCAGGTTCGAATCTTACCAGGCTCAAGGTTGACTCAGCCTTCCATCCTTTCTAAGGTAGGTGAAATGAGGACCCAGTTTGTGGGGGCAATAAGCTGACTTTGTATAAATATACAAAAGTATGAAGGCTATTGCTTAACGCATTGTAAGCAGCCCTGAGTCTCCGGAGAAGGGCGGCATATAAATCAAATTAAAAAAAAAAAAGATTACCGTAAAATGCAAAACAAGTAAATATATAGCAATGTTGCAAACATGGAGCAGTTTTAGGTACAATTTACCTTATCGACTTATAATTTAGTGACCGTTTGAAGTTACAACGGGACTGAAAAAAGTGACTTAGGATAATTGTTCACACTTAACGACCGTTTTAGCACTCCCATGGTCACATGATCAAAATTCAGACGCTTGGCAACTGGCATGTATATATGACAGTTGCAGTGTCCCAAGGTCATGTGTTCACTTTTTGCGACCTTCTGACAAGCAAATCAATGGGGAAGGCAGATTCACTTATCAACTGTATTACTAGCAGCTCAGGAGTCTGCAAGCTTAAACACTCAAAAGAGCCATTTGGACCCGTTTCCCACAGAAAAGAAAACACCGGGAGCCACAAAACCTGGGGGGCGTGGCCAACTCAACACTTCCACCAGTTACATGATTCCCCCCCTAGCCACGCCTACCCAGCCGGTCGTTAGAGCACAAAACTGGTTGTTAAAAAACACCAGGAACCACAAAACCCTTTTGACATCTCTCTCTCTCCTTCCCTTCCCCCTCTCTCCCCCTCTCTTTCTGTATCTCTCTGTCTCTCTTTCTCTCCCCCTGTCTCTGTCTCTGTCCATCTCTGCCCTGGCCGCTTCTCCATTTATTTATTTATTTATTGGTTCGATTTATATGCCGCCCTTCTCTGGAGACTTAAAAATGCGTTAAGCAATAGCCTTCATACTTTTGTATATACCTGCTTAGTAGGGCTTTTAGCCCCCCCCAAGCGGTGTTCTTTATTATACAAAGTCAACTTATTGCCCCCACAATCCGGGTCCTCATTTTACCTACCTCGGAAGGATGGAAGGCTGAGTCAACCTTGAGCCTGGTGAGATTTGAACTCACAGTAATTGCAGGCAGCTGGCAGCTAAGTGCTACTTAACAGCACTTTAGTCCGCTGCACCACCAAGGCTCCATCCCCCGCTGTTGCCCTTACCTCCTCAGGCTAGGCGAGGAGTGACTGGGAGGGGAGGGCGAGGGGCGGGGATAGCCAGTGATGGGCTCACCCGACAGGGAGCCACAGCAGAGGGCCCAAAGAGCTGCATGCGGCTCCAGAGCTGCAGGTTGCTGACACCCGTACTAGCTTAACAACTGCAGTGATCTCACTTAACAATGGTGGCAAGAAAGATTGTAAAATGGAGCAAAATTCACTTAACAATTTTGGGCTCAATTGTGGGTCATAAATAATGGACTACCTGTACTGAATCTGAAATGCTTGCATACACAACCTGGGAATCTGTCTTTCTCTCCATCTCTTCCTTATGGAGGCATCTCACGAAGCATCCTAGGAGCGTCTTACGAAGCAGACGGGAATCAGGGTGCGAACCAATCAATGCATACATCAGAGGCAGACAGAAAAGTTGTATTTTTCTCTACGAAAAGACAGGCTGCTTTTGTTCTTTTTTTCTCAAAAGTAGAGAGAAATTCAATGAAATTTTCATGAGTTGAGTCCAGGGATGATGTACAAAGTGGGGGGGGGGCAGGGGAGGAGGCTTTTATCTTGATGCTGCGCTTGTCATCTTGCAGATTTTGAAACTCCTCCCCCCCCCCCAAATATGTCTGATGCCCTATTTTATCCAAAGTGGTAGAGAAGGGCAAGCTAAAATCATTTATCCACTCAACACCTTAGTTTCTGCTATTGCAGTAGTCACCAACTGGTGGTCTGTGAGAAAATGTCAGTGGTTCACAGAAACATTATTTGCATTTTTTATATTGCACTAAATCAGGGGTCCTCAAACTACGGCCCCTGGGCCAGATATGTGCAATGAACGTTTGTGTTACTGCAGAGAGACTCCCCTTTTGGGGTCTTTTTGTGTGGGTTGGAGGGGGGCAGACATTATGACTTGGGGTCTGCTTCGGCCTCCTGGTGCCGGGCTTTGGGCGAAGGCTGGAGGGAAACATCGCTGGTGGCAAAGAGCCAGAGGGCCTCGTTCCAGTGGGACTGCATCATGGTCTGGAACTGGCGGACCATCGCAGCCCGCTGAGCCTTCAGGCGTCTGTACCTGTCTTTGCAGGTCTTCCCTATGCTTGTAGTCCTTAGTGAGGTGCTTCTACTAAGCCTCCTTCTCGGTCAGATCCAATTTGAACTGAGATGTTTTGCCAACTCTTTCTCGTGGTGGCTGCTTAGCTCCAACAACTGCTTCCTGTTGGGGCCCTAAGGAGCCTGGGTGGGGAGGCAAGGAGTGGATGGGATGGGAGGAGTGAATAGAGGCTGGTGAGATGCCGCTCAACGTGAGTAACATCAACTTGGCCACGCCCACCCAGTCACATGCCCACCTAGCCACTCCCACCTAGCTGGTCATTAGGCAGATGATATTAGTGGTCCGCGGGATTTAAAATTATGAATTTAGTGGTCCCTGAGGTCCGAAAGGTTGATGACCCTTCTGCTACTGGAATGACCAATTTCCCCAGTTGACATTCAGTTAGTAGCAAAAGCAATAAAAGAAGAACAGAGTTGGAAGGGACCTTGGACAGTGGTGGGATTCAGCCAGTTCGCACCTATTCAGGAGAACCGGTTGTTAACTATCTAAGCAGTTCATAGAACCGGTTGTTGGAAGAAATCTTATTTTGTTTTTTTCCACTTTACAGGGCTAATCCTGTAAGGAAGGCAGGAAGGAAACATTCTGGTGTTATTTCTAGCCTAATCTTTATTGCTTCTCTGGTTAATCCTTATTACATTGTAACAGCTAAGGCGAAGCGCCCAGCAACGTGAGTTGGTCATGCCCATTAAATTGGCCATGCCTACACAGTCACATGACCACCGAGCCACGCCTACCTAGCTGGTCATTAGGGCAGAGAACCGGTTGTTAAATTATTTGAATCCCACCACTGATCTTGGAGGTCTTCTAGTCCAACCCACTGCTGAAGCTATACGATTTCAAACAAATGGTTGTCCAATCTCTTCTCAAGGTGATGCAGCACAAACATTTCTGAAGGAGGGGTCCTTGATACTCTCTAAGCCTGATTATTTTCTTGAAGACCTTTCACTATCCAAACTAGGTAGCACTGATGATGTTACCTAGTTTGGTAATGAAATGTCTTCAAGAAAACAATCAAGCTCAGAGAACACCAAGGACCCCTCATTTTCAACCTTGAACTATAAATATTCCCCTTTAATGGAACTTCTGAAGGCAATAAGAATAGACTCAAGGGGAAACCAGGCCTTTAGTAAAGTCTTCTTCTACACCTCTTCTCCTTCTGCTTACCAATTTCCCCACCATTTTACCTCTCTTTTTCAGTTAAAAACCACATTTGTCCTCCCCTGGGAAAAGTTTAGTCAGTGTCGTGTCTTTCAATGATGAATTCTCTAACGAGGAAAATCTGGCCTCTCTTTAAAAGCAGGACTTACACCAGACAATAACATCTCAGCCAGCTTTTTTGGGGAGGGTGGCAGGGGGGGCGGGGGAGATGATCATTATGGACACAACTAGAGATGATGTTTTGCTGGAATCTGCTTTTTCTTCAGATCCAAAAGAGTGGAAGCGACTGAGTGAAAAATATACGAAGCAGCTGAATTTATTATTTATTTATTTATTTATTGGTTCGATTTATATGCCACCCTTCTCCGGAGACTCAGGGCGGCTTACAATGCGTTAAGCAATAACCTTCATACTTTTGTATATACCTGCTTAGTAGGGCTTTCACCTCCCCCCCCCCAAGCTGTGTTCTTTATTATACAAAGTCAGCTTATTGCCCCCACAATCTGGGTCCTCATTTTACCTACCTTGGAAGGATGGAAGCAGGGGTGGGTTCTAAATTTTTTTACTACCGGTTCTGTGGGTGTGGCTTATTTTGTGGGTGTGGCTTGGAGGTCATGTGACTAGGTAGGCGTGGCTAGCTTGTCAGAGTCATTTCTGGAAGGTCCTCACACTTACGACCAGTCCTCGCACTTACGACCCGACTCATTTGTTTGCTTTTAACACTGATCAGCTGTAGGACGGCCCTTTGAAGTCCCGCAGCAAGAGTTTAAACAGTTTTTTTTCCCTCTAGTCATCAGCTGGCACTCAGGAGGCAGCAATAGATTGGGGGTGGGACCAAATAAAAGGTAAGAATAACGTGGGTGGGTGGGTGGGAGAGCAGGGGAGAAGAACCGGTTCGGTCACGTCATATCGTCACCGCTACCGTCTCGGCCGAACTGGACCGAACTGGGAGGAACCCACCACTGGATGGAAAGATACTCTGCTCTGCAGAGTTATACTTGCCCTTTGACCCCTTCATTGTTGTTTGCAACTGAGATTCTTCTCCAGCATCTCATGAATCTCCCTTGTGAAACCAGATCCTTTTAGCAGGACCCTAAGATGGACTCTTGATTTCCTCTTCTTGACTACCTCTTTGATTCAGCCTTCAGCCAGCAAATTAAGAAAATCAGGCTGCAAACAAATGACTGTTTTAGCTGTAAGAGGCTACTCATCAGAGATTTTCTAGTCCACTTCCCACAGCTTTTTCCCTACATTAGATCAGCTATGCCAATTACTTAAGAGTGATTTATAGTAATTACAGCAGCAAAGAAGGATGCAAGAGGAGGTTGCAGTATCTTCTCATTGCTCTCATTAATACTCCTTTGCTTAAAAGAAACCTAACAGGGTAAAACAGGGTTTCTGTTAGGACATGAGTCTTGGCAAATGCCTAAAAGGGCAACCGCTATTTTTAATCTTATCAATATTTATATTTATTTTCATTGGTTGCCCACAAACTTGATTCCAACGTTCCTAGCCACCGGCGCATGATTTTAAAGTAGCAACCTACCAGAAACTTTTTAGTAAAAAGTTTGATATAAATACAATACGTGCGTGTGTGTGTGTGTATAAAATTGCATCCATCATGACTGATATGTTGTTCCCTTGGACAAGTCTTCTTCCAAAGAGAAGGAGAAGCTAATTTTGAAGAGCAGGAAACTGCCTTGAGGTCTTGACTAAATAAATTTCCTCTATCTCAATTTTCAATCTTGGGATCAAATTTTGAAGCAAAGCCCCCATGATCTAAGTAACATGCCAGTCAGCAGAGAGATGGAGAAATGGGTCTATATTTGTTTATTTATCATATTATCCTATTTATATTTATCTATTTATATTTATATTACATTTATATATTATCATATTGCAGGAACTGGGTATGTCTAGTTTAATGAAAAGAAGGACTAGGGGAGACATGATAGCAGCGTTCCAATATCTCAGGGGCTGCCACAAAGAAGAGGGAGTCAAGCTATTCTCCGAAGCCCCTGAAGGCAGGACAAGAAGCAATGGGTGGAAACTAATCAAGGAGAGAAGCAACTTAGAGAAATTTCCTGACAGTGGAAACAATTAATCAGTGGAATGACTTGCCTGCAGAAGTTGTGAATGCTCCAACACTGGAAGTTTTTAAGAAGATGTTGGATAACCATTTGTCTGAAGTGGTGAAGGGTTTCCTGCCTAAGCAGGGGGTTGGACTAGAAGACCTCCAAGGTCCCTTCCAACTCTGTTATTCTATGATTCAATGATTCTATATTTATACAGCTGCTCTGACAAAGATACCAGAGTTTCAGCTTTAACAGGAAAATAAGGCTAATTTTTACCATGCCCTGATGACGGTCCTAATCTCAGATGAAGGAGGACAAAATGAAGTAAAAAACACATGGCCAATACAACTCATCATATTTACAGGTAGTCCTTGACTTACAACAGCAATTGAGCCCGCAATTTCCATGGTTAAGCAAGGCAGTTGTTCAGTGCATTTGCTCCATTTTACAACCCTTTTGCCATAGTTGTTAAACAAAACATTGCAATCATTAAGTGAATAATGCAGTCAATAAGCGAATCTGGCTTCCTCCATTGATTTTGCCTTCTGGGAAGATTGCAAATGGTGAACTCATGACCCTGAGAGATTGCAATGTCATAAATTACATGCCAGTAGCCAAGCGCCTGAATTTTGATCACGCAACTATTGGGATATAAATTGCAAGTGTGAAAACCGGCCATAAGTCAATTTTTTCAGTGCCGTTTTAACTCCGATTGGTCCACTAGTGGGTTTCACTTACCTTCGCTACTGGTTTGGAACTGTGAGCGCGTGTGTGTGCGTCCATGATGACGTCCAGGCGGGTGGGTGGAGCCTCCCGCCACCACCACTAACGGTTTGCCAAAACCGGGACGAACCAATAGAAACCCACCACTGGATTGATCCCTAAACGGACGGTTGTAAATTGAAAACTACCTGCACTCCAATTTCTGTTCTTTTCTTTTTCTTCCATTCCATTCTATTCTTTTGTGAATAGAAATAAGCGTTACCTTTTATTTCTCCAAAGTTCCCTGATCCCATGGCAAGGAGCTTGTCTTTCCAATCTTTTGATAGTAGTTTTTCAATACTGGGGGTTTCTGAATGAAGAGAAAGAAAGAGAAAAAGAGAATCAACCTGGCTGATAGCACAATAGAATTCATTAAAAGTCTATCCGCTAAAAATAAGTGCGATCCCATCACGGACCCCAGTTCATAATGACTTCATCAACATACTGATAAGAGGGGAAAGCATGGTTTAAAAGAAAAAAAGAAAAAAAGAATGAGTTTTGTCACCTGCTGTTTCAAAATCATTAGCTTTTCCTCTCTCTGAACAAAGCTGTTTCCCTATGACAATGGGCACACAGAAACCTGGCGTGTATTGTTTTTCAATTTAGAGAACAAGTTTCTGCTCATAATGGATGCTTGTCAATTTCAGGGTGTTAGCCTGCAGTCAAAAAAATATAATTATGTTGATAAAATGCACAGGGCGGGGGAGGGGGGGAGGAGGAGGAGAAGGGGGAAAAAAAAAACAAGGCAAAGAATTAGCGACTAAATCTGCTACATGTAATTATATCCCTCGGTGTGTTTACAATTACATCCACTTTACAATGTGTTTAAACATAGTGTGGTGGTAAGCATGCTGTGGCAAGATTTCCTCCCCCCCCCCGCTTCTCCTCAAGCCCCTCTCCCTTGTAACACACTCACCGCAAACAAATAATAAGTGTAGCAGTTGTAACAATAATCCAAAAAGAGCTCGGAATAGTAAACGCAGGCTGTGAAAGGGCGTTTCAGAATGCGTGAAGGTGAAAATTGTGGCCCTGCTTGCAACTCTAAAGCTATTCCCGGGTTCTATTCCCAGGCAAAGCTAGGAAAAGGCCTAGAGAGATGCGGATGAGGAGCCAAACTCTGCCTTTTGCGTCCAGGGGATATCTAGGAATATGTTACAGCTGCTTTAAAGAGTTGCAGACAAGAGGCCAAGTCCTGCACCATGGCAGGGGGGCGTTTTTGCCCTCCCCGGGCTCCAGAGGCTTTCCTTGAGCCACTGGGAGGCGAAAATGGCCTCCCCAGGCTCTGGAGGCCCTCCCTTCCAGATCTTCTGGTAGGCCCGTTTTTCACCCTCTCCGAGCCTCCATACACGCCCTGCACTTACCGTGTTTCCCCAAAAATAAGACTTTGTCTTATATTTTTTTGAACCCTGAAATAAGCACTTGGTCTTATTGCCATGCGCTCAAAAGCCCAATTAGGCTTATTATCAGGGGAGGTCTTATTTTGGGGGAAACAGGGTCTCCAGAACCTGTCAGAACCTGCTGAATAGCACCCTGGTTTTATCCAGGGTGCTATTTCATCATTGATAATTCTTTGACTCTGTCCTTGCTTCTCCCACGAAACTTTTAAAAAAATATATATATTTTCCTTGCACTTATAAAGTGCAAAACCTACAGGACATACAACTTGCTTCCAAACAATGTGATTGTCTATTCTAGTCAGCAGTTAGAAAGGTTCACAACGTAATAGCTTTCAATCTTGCGATTAGTACTGCATTCAGATAGAAAATGGAACGCAGTAAAATATAAGTGCTCCAGTATGTTCCATCTAAATAACAATGGCCACAGTGACTTTCTTTATCTTACAACATTAACCGCTATCCCCCACTTCTGCGCTCAGGTCTAATTTGACCCAGTGTTTGTCTAAACCCCTACTTGGGAACTGAAAGGGAGTTACATGTTAACTTTTCAAAGGAACTGTCTGGCTTAGAGACTGCACATTATTAGCAGCTGGTAAATTTCCTCTCCAGATAACAAATTGTTGATTAAACTGTCTAATTTTGTTTTCCTTGTTTTGTTTTTCAAAACTGACATCTCCATACTAAATGACAGTCAAAAGCCAGGAACAAACTGCTAAACAATCCTAGTGTTATTTTGATTTAGCCTGCTGTATGAACCTTGCATTTTCCTCCAACGTGGCTTATTATCCAAAGTGAAATGTATGAAGCTGATTGATGAATAAGCTTAGGAAATATTTCCATATCTAATTCTCCCAAGGCTACTGATCACAGTAGCATCCTCAGCCTAGATATATTGATCGTGTTACAAGAAATTGGAATAGCTGTATTTTGGGAAGGGCTTTGGACTTGTAAATAAATTGAGCTAAGCAGTCAAGCTCCAAGTTTAATGTAAAATGTGTCATATTTTGAACTTGAAAATTATGACACCATGGATTAAGAATAACACATGTTATCCTAGTGCATTTGATTCCCCTCCATCCTGTTCCTTCCAAATTTAAAAATTGCAATCTGTTGACTCCCAACTTGGAAAATGCAAAGCCTCTGCATTGTTCACGATGGAGAGGGTGTGCGTAAGATTATTGCTCTATATTAGAATTGTACGTTGCACATTCTTAGTATCCATGACCAGTCCAAATCCTGTCAAAACTATGTTTTGAAGGCAATAGAAAAATAAGTAACTTTCTCCAAATCTTAAAGTGCTAATAAGGTTCCACGCTGTGGTAAGAAGATTTCGACGAAGTGTTTCAGGAAAACACGATGTTGGAACTGATGAGACCTCCTTCTTCAAGAGCACAGTTGTCAGATGTTAGCCAGATGAGGAACGTTCCATCCAGTCTACCTGGATGCAGAACAAGTAAATGTGGGCACTTCTACTGAAAGTGGCATTGAGAATTAAAGAAAACCTTTTAGCAACCTTGAATAAATAATATAAACATTGCTATTTTCTTTTTGTCTTTCTGATGTTGCTTCAAAAAAAAAGAAAAAAAGAAAAAAAAGAAATCCTTGAGCGGTAAGTAAACAGGCCAAGCGTACCACAGTATTTGCCGTGGAAGACTGTCAGTCATTAAAAGCTAACAAACCTTCACGAAGCAGGAATGCGGTAAAAGAAATCTATTCTGGATTAACAATAAGCTACGGATCCCACTGGCACCATTTTGCTTCTAAGCCTATTGTAAGCAAGGCCCAGGACAAAGCCTTCCTCCTACAGCTAGACAAAATATTCACCTTTGAGCACAGATAAAGAAACAGCAGACTTTGAGACTTGTGGTTAAAGCAACAGAAACCTGATTTATGATGTCAAAAGACCCCAGTCGGTTGCCACGAACCATAGCTCAACAGCATTGGAGATGCGCTTGAAACAAATGTAACCTCTGAATAGACAAGCACATTCATTGATGGGCAAAACTACATGGGGCCATTTTCAAAATGGCGCCAAAGCATTTATGTACTAGTTCACAGGATTCCCAGTCATTATTATCCATTTTGAGCCATGGTGGCGCAGTGGTTAGAGTGCAGTACTGCAGGCTACTTCTGCTGACTGACTGCAATTTGGTAGTTCGAATCTCACCAGGCTCAAGGTTGACTCAGCCTTCCAGCCTTCCGAGGTGGGTAAAATGAAGATCCAAATTGTTGGGAGCAATATGCTGACTATGTAAACCGCTTAGAGTGGGCTGTAAAGCACTGTAAAGCCTTGGTAGTACAGTGGTCTAAAGCACCCTGTTATTAAGACCAGCTGCCTGCAATTACTGCAGGTTCGAATCTCGCCAGGCTCAAGGTTGACTCAGCCTTCCATCCTTTCTAAGGTAGGTAAATTGAGGACCCAGTTTGTGGGGGCAATAAGTTGACTTTGTATAAATATACAAAAAGGATGAAGGCTATTGCTTAGCGCATTGTAAGCCGCCCTGAGTCTCCGGAGAAGGGCAGCATATAAATCAAATTAAAAAAAAAAGCAGTATATAAGTCTAAGTGTTATTGCTATTGCTATTATAGGAATGCCACATTAACAACCTTGGGAATTCTTAAGGATCTCTGGTAAATAAGTAGGGATGGGAGAGAAATTTGGTTAGCTCACTTTTATTTATTATTCATTTACTAGATTTTTATCCTGCCTTTATTGGTAATTCGAGGTAGCAAACATGCATAGTACTCCTTCTTTCTTCTATTTTCCTCACAACATAACCCTTGTCCAGAGTCACCTAGCCAGCTTGCATGCCTAAGGTGGGACTAGAACTCACAGTCTCCTGGTTTCTAAGACAGCACCTTAATCACTACACCAAACTGACAGACAGCGCTGGCTTTTTGACTTTGAAACAGAGATGAGCACCGCCCCCTAGAGTCAGGAACGACTAGCACATATGTGTGAGGGGAACCTTTATCATTTTACCTTATAGTCGATCAAAAGAAATTTAAAAGAAATTCTAAAGTACTCAGAAAACGATGTAAACTCTCCCTACCCCCAAGAAGAGACAACTTTTGGAAAACAGTTAAATTTGGAGGTTAGTAGATAGCTGCCCCATGGAACAGGATTTGGACAGGATGACTTGGTATTAAGCAACCAATTATTTATTACATTTTGAATGGGGATAGGCTTGATTTAAGATTGTAGGAAGAAGGGGAACCCTAAACAATCAGACAACCATTAATTTTAAAGTAGTCAGTTACTAACTTTAGGAGATAGGAGGAAGAGCTGCAGTGATGACAGTGATCAGATAAAAAAACATCTCAGCCCACGGAGGGAATGTGGATGGAGAAACGGATAAGTGCTTTCAGATTGACATGGTTCTGTTACTATAATCCAGGGCTCTCCAAATTTGGCAACTTTAAGAGTTGTGGATTTAAACTTCCAGGATTCCTCAGCCATCCCCTTAAAGTTGCCATGTTTGGAAATCCCTGCTATGATCTTACAATTACGGTACTGTTGGTACTCGTGGTTTTGATCTCCTGACTGGGCTGCTTCAAAGGGCTGACAGCTCTAATGAAAAATCTGTTTTCAAGGATTTCACACTTCCAACATTTCTAGGCTGAGGGTAAATTTGTACTCTATAACTATCATTAAGTTTATGATTCTTGACAAATGTATCTTTTCTTTTATGTACACTGAGAGCATATGCACGAAGACAAATTCCTTGTGTGTCCAAACACACTTGGCCAATAAAGAATTCTATTCTATTCTATTCTATTCTATTCTATTCTATTCTATTCTATTCTATTCTATTCTATTCTATTCTATTCTATATGATTGGAACTTTTATGATCTCACTCTTTCATCAAAAATGCAGAATGCAACATGGCAGGTTTTCTGTAGTACAAAGACCCGGTATATCAAATGAGCAAAGTGGAGTCCCAACGTCTCCAAATCTGGCAGGGAAAGCAAGACCAGCTGGCATTCAATGGAGACCATATTGAATCAAATGGACTAGCGACCTGACTTGCATTCTTGAGTCACTGCAATCTCACTGAGTTGGCTTCAACTTACATAGCTAGGCAGCAATTGAGAGCGCCTAGTCTAGATCTAACCTTCTCATCAACAGGAATGTTTTGCCGTCGCAAGAAGATCTCTAATCTCAGTATCAACCTTCTCTGAATCCACTTATTATTGCATTTTTTTTCTTCCCCAGAGTTGGGCATCACATCTAGATCTTAGCTCTTGCTACCATCCCCATTTTATTCCCATACATTTTAACCTTGTTCAACCACCCTGTGAGTCTAAAGAAGAATTGGATGAGCTTAAGGTCACCTAAGAAGGGACGTGGTGGCTCAGTGGCTAAGACACTGAGCTTGTCAATCGAAAGGTCGGCAGTTCAGCGGTTTGAATCCCTAGTGCCGCGTAACGGGGTGAGCTCCCGTTACTTGTCCCAGCTTCTGCCAATCTAGCAGTTCGAAAGCACATAAAAAAGGCAAGTAGAAAAATAGGGACCACCTTTGGTGGGAAGGGAACAGCGTTCCGTGCACCTTTGGCATTGAGTCATGCCGGCCACATGACCACAGAGACATCTTCGGACAGCACTGGCTCTTTGGCTTTGAAACGGAGATGAGCACCGCCCCCTAGAGTCAGGAACGACTAACACATATGTGCGAGAGGAACCTTTACCTTTATCTTACTGGCTTAACAAAAATAAAGTTATCAAATTGAAAGTAAAAGTTAGGTCATCTAGCCATCATCATGGTTGATTGGGCTATGAAAAACAGATGACCTTGGGACTCAATCCAGTACTCTAAGCACTGTACCAGCCTGCCTTTCCCCAGATTTCTTTGGTGGCATCAATGTTTTGGAAAGAAAAGGGAGGAATCTGGTGTTAAAAGAGAGAGAGAGAATCTTACCTTCCTTGGTTTAAGATTTGAACTCTCCCACTGCTGTTATTCTACCAAAGCCTATCCTGTTTTGATTCATTAGGACCCTGTTCCTCTTTGGCTTTCCTGCCTTTAGCATTCTCTCTCTCTTTCTTTTCTCTCTCTCTCTCTCTTCCTTTCCTCCACGCTCACTTTGACAGCTGTCTTCCCATCATCCCAACAGGTGCTATTAGTCCCTGAACAAAGGGTGAGGCTTTTAAGCCACTGGCTGTTGACAAGTGAAAAGGAAACAACTAATGGCTCAGCACTGCTCTTCTCCCTGGGTCACTCAGCCAACGGTAATCGCTATTATTTTTATTTATTAGTTCTGCGGCACTGTCCTCTAACCTGCCTTTGCCCACCCGCCTCCGTTGACTTCATTCCGTGACAGCCTGGAGCATTTTAACTTTTAATAAAAAAAAGGGAGGGGGAGAGCACCCCCCCTCAACAACTGAGCAAGCTTTTTTGGTAAAGTGCCTGGCTAATGAATGTTGTCCATTTAGAGCTGGATAATTTATGATGTCAGCAGAGGCAGGAGGGGGGGGGGAAGGGAGCTGCCAGCACCAGGATTTTGGATGTTGCTTCATGGCGAGCACTGAAAGATGGGAGCAGAAAGGGGAAAAGAAGGGAAGAAAGGAGCAAGAAGAGAGGTTAGGCTGGGTCTTCCCTTCCTGAAGATGTGGGAACGAAGGTCTTCGTCCACACTAGCAGATAACTTTATAGGTTGTCTGAAGTCATAAAGTGAACCCTTAAACCTGGCTCTGTACCGAGGTGAGATTTGCTGCTAGAACTCTTGTGGCATGTTTGGGTCGTTTAACTGATGGTTGCATTTCCCAACATTTTACCTTGGTTATCTACTCTGTTAAGTAATTCTGTAAGGCACCTAGATTGATATAGTTTAGGGGAGGGAGGGAGGGAGGGAGGGAGGGAGGGAGGGAGGGAGGAAAGGGAAGGGAAGGGAAGGGAAGGGAAGGGAAGGGAAAGGAGGAGGAAGGCGGGAGGGATGGACAAGCAGCCAGATATAAACAGTTAATAGATAAGATGGACAGAACAGATCGACAGAATGGATGGATGCATGGATGGATGAAAGGATGGATGTAGATAAGATAAGATGATAAGATAAGATAAGATAAGATAAGATGGATAGATGATGGATAGATAGATAGATAGATAGATAGATAGATAGATAGATAGATAGAGGATAGATAGATGATAGGTAGGTAGATAGAGAGATAGAGAGAGAGATGATAGATAGATAGATGGATGGAGAGAGAGAGAGAGAGAGAGAGAGAGAGATGAGATAGATGGATGGATGGATGGATGGATGGATGGATGGATGGATGGATGATAGAGAAATAGCACTTAGCAATACCACCTAGTCTTATATACCACTTCACAGTGCTTTACAGCCCTCTCTAAGCAGTTTACAGAGTCAGCATATTGCCAATGATTTGGGTCCTCATTTTACCAACCTCAGAAGGATAGATGGCTGAATCAACCTTGAGCCAGTGAGACTCAAACTGCTGAACTGCTGGCAGTTGGCAGTCAGCAGAATTAGTCTGCAATACTGCATTACAACCACGGCAGATAGATAGATAGATAGATAGATAGATAGATAGATAGATAGATAGATAGATAGATAGTTAGATAGATAGATAGATAGATAGCTGATAGATAGATATAGATCCCTATTTTACTTAGCTTTCCCCCCGCCAAAAAACCCATACAAATTAGCTAAATATGGCACTATATAATTCAATTGCATGTTAAGCTACTATAGTGGCCATCAGAAGCAACAATAAAAGGATTTAAAACAATGTGAATTACTTGATCCGGAACAAGTCTTTAAAATGCTGCCTGAAAATAGACATGATATTGGGTTACAGTTATTATTTTATGTGCAGAATAGAAGGTAAAAAAATCATCACCAAGAAAAACCGATCCAATGAAATGCTTGGAAGACTTCTTTAAAATGTGACAGCATGTTTTACCGCTGGAAGTGAGAAGTGAACCATTCATGCCTGATGCTAAACAACTTCACATCCTGAACCCTTCTTGCATAACATATGTGAAAACAAAATCACAATCATTATTGTGCCAGATGCCAGAAAAACATGTTTTTTTTAAAAAAAAATCCTCCATAAATCAGTGCTAATAAAGCACAAGGTACCGTTTCACAATAAATAAAAACGATTTGCCTCCCCCTTTTTTTCTTTCAATATAAAAGATATTTGCATAAAATCATAATGTCAAATTAAGTAGAAATTATTAAAGCAAATGTCAGCTTTGAATCTGCTTGAAGCGGGAGGGAGGGGAGAAGAGAAGGGAGGAAACTCTTGCAAGATTCATTTGTGAGGTTCTTAACTAAAATACAGGATCCCATCTGCTTTGGCAACTTATTGTACTCAGTCACACTTGTTGCTGTTCATAGTATTAAAATACTTTCATTCTTCTCTGCACTATTTCCGGTGTAGATAAACGTAGCATTTCCCACTGCTGAACTCTTTCAAAAAAAATCATGCATGTACTGTATGCACAGTACCCGCCAAAAGGAGGCTTGGGAAGGTAAGTAGAACAACGGGAGGGGATCAGCTGTGGCACGCCGTTTAGCTTTGCTAGAAAGCAGGAAACCTTGCTTCCTAGCAAAGCTAAACCGCGCAGCACAAGTGATCGTAGTTTTTATCGCTACCGATTCGCCCGAACCGGAGCGAACCGGTAGCATTTCACCCCTGCTTCAGTGCCGCTGTAACTTTGAACGGTCCACTAAATGAACTGTTTTAAGTCAAGGACTACCTGAACTTCAGTTGTTAAGTGAATCAAGAGGTCCCTAAGGAAATTTGGCTTCTCCCATTGACTCTGCTAGTGAGAAGCTGGCTGGGAAGGCTGCAAATGGCGATCATATGACCCCAGGATTCTGCAACTGTCCTAAATACATGCTGACTGTCTAGGGAGATTCTCAGTCATCCAGGTCATGGTTGTCCCAAAGGTGCTTTTTTCAAAAGGCACACTGGACTTTCCGTGGTTTTTTTTCTGTTGAAGACGTTTCCCTTCTCATCCAAGAAGCATCTTCAGTTCTGTTCAGATCTCCCAGTTCAGATCTTCCAGAGGTGAAGATGCTTCGTGGATGAGAAGCGAAATGTCTTCAAGAGAAAAAAAACAAAACACACACACAGAAAGTCCAGTTGCCTTTTGAAAAAAACAACCTTGGGATTAATACATGCTGGTTTCCAAGGGCCCACATTTTGATCACATGACCATTTTTTTTGTGCTAGTGCAGGGGTGTCAAACTCAAGGCCCGTGGGCCGGATGCGGCCCATGGGGTGCTTAGATCTGGCCCGCGGGGCTGCCCTGGAAACAGCAAAAGGACCAGCCCGCGGTGCCTCTGCCAGGAAAAATGGGCTCCCAATCTCCGTTTTTAGCTGTGACGGCCTCCTGCAAGCCACTGCCAGTGAAAACGGAGCGTTGGCAGAGCGTTGCAGGAGGCCGTCCCAGCCTAAAACAGAGATTGTGCTGGCAGAGCACCAGAGGCCACCACAGGCGTCCCTGACACAAGTGACGTCAAGCTGGCCACGCCCACCCTGGCCCCGCGAGGTCAAACGCAACCTTGATGCGGCCCTCAATGAAATCGCGTTTGACACCCCTGTGCTAGTGTAACTTGGAACGGACGCTAAACAAATGGTAGCACGTTGAGGAATGCCTGTATATATACATTTTGCACATCGGTACAAGCTTTGCCTTGAAAGGAAAAACAATGAAAACAGGAGAGGGAGTCATTTTACATTATGTCTAAGGTTTGTCTTATACAGACTTATACATAATTTGCTTATGCGCACAGAGGGAGAGACGTCTCAGATGCTACTGCCTAAGCTATGGAATTCCTTTATTTCCAGATCAACCATTCTTCTATCAGAACGTGTAGCCAGCCATCTTCGCATATTTTGTATGCTGGGGTTGCGATAAAGATAATACAATGTGTTCGTTTCAAGCGTTGTTGTTTTTTTTGTTTGTTTCTGATGGTGTGTTTATATGCTGGCCTTCTAGCCATTCAGCCGTCAAGGTTGCTCACGAGAGCAAGAGAATACAACATGCAAACAAGGAACACTAATGCAATTAAAATCTACCATTTGTTCACTTTGTTGCGTACCACTTCAGCTGTTAGATGGAAGTGATACATCAATCCAATTCAATTCCAAACATTAAGTCAAGCAAAGTATTATTTAAAAGACTGGAATAAGAGATGTGCTTTGACCACGGTTCTAAAAGAAGACTCTAAAAATGGCCTTTCATATCTTGAGAACCAAACAGAAGAAGATGGGTTTTGATGGCAACTGCAGGGAGTTAAAAAAGCCAACATTACAGCTGTGACCACAAAAACCCATCCCTTTTTACATGCATCACCTGTAGATATCCCTCTCACTCTCTCCCCCTCTCACTCTCTCTACATCTTAGATAGATAGATAGATAGATAGATAGATAGATAGATAGATAGATAGATATTTTTATTTTATTAAATTTATATACCGCCCTATTTCCGAAGGATTCAGGGCGGTGAACAGCCAAAAAATAAAACATATAGATTACAAAATTTAAAAGACAGTATAAAACCACATTAAATAATTTGGCCCGGGACAAATTAAAAACACCCCCAATGGTTAAGACAAATTTAAAATTTACGATTTAAAAAGGGAAAAATAGATAGATACATACATACATACATACATACATACATACATACATACTAATAATAATAGATAGATGATAGATACACAGATACTGTAGATAGATAGATAGATAGATAGATAGATAGATAGATAGATAGATAGATATAGATAGATGATAGATACATAGATAATAGATAGATAAGATATAGATAGATAGATGGATGGATGGATGGATGGACGGACGGACGGACAGACAGACACATACATACATATATAAATAATAGATAGATGATAGATACATATATACTTACATACATAGGTAATACATAGATGATAGATAGATGATAGATAGATAGATAGATAGATAGATAGATAGATAGATAGATAGATAGATAGATAGATGGATGGATGGATGGATGGATGGAAGGGTGGGTGGGTGGATAGACAGACAGATAGATAGATACATACTTACATACATAGATAATAGATAGATAATAGATAGATAGAGTCAAGGTTGAACCGCTTTGTTTCTTTCAAACCCTATCACTATTCAACTTGCCAATAAACTGGGGGGTGGGAAGGGTGGAATGGAATGCTGAGAAGTTATGCAGAGATCATGAGAGTCTGAAAACCATCAAGGTCATCCCTGCAGGTGCTTGAGAAAGAGGAGGACTGTTCTCATAACAAAAGGACATTTTATAATTGGACAATGTAATTACCTGGGGGTGGGAGGGAAGCCATTGTTTAACTAGGCAAGCATTTGCACAGGAAAACCAGAGCTAGTTTTGATTATGCAGTACCAAAATGCTGTATCCAATAAATATTTACTTTTGGGAATTCAAAGCTATTGAGAATGTTTCCTTAAATTGGGTTTACTAGTCAGACAGTTGATGGATGGATGGATGGATAGATAGATAGATAGATAGAGATAGAGGGATAGACAGATAGAAAGATAGAAAGATAGAGGTACATGTACATATCTACATCTCAACCTTTTCTTCACCATGGACCCCCTTTAAATATCTTTGTGGCAACAACATTTCTTCAAGCCTTCGTGGACCCCACTGTGATGTCATCGCAGCCCCCCAGGTGTTCGTGGATCACAGGTTGAGAAACAGTGCATTTACCTTTTTGTAAATAACTTTGTTTTTTAAACGAAAAGGATAAAAACTAACAGAAACTAATATGTAAGGCAAAGGAAAGAAAAAAAGATGGAACGAAGGAATAGAAACCGAAGTACAGAACAACAACAGCAACAAAAGAAAGATAAATAAATGACTTCCAATTTTCTTTTACAACAGTTATAGGTATACATTTAAACTAATCTCTTACATATGTTTCCAACATATCTTTCTTTTTTTTTTTCTAGCATCTACTATTTTTTCTAGTCATCAAACCCTAATATTTTAATTTCATTTTTTTTTTCTGTTTTGTGCAAAAAAGAGTTTCCAATTGGCATTAAACTTAATTAGCATCTTGTCCTAATCAAGGCTCTCAGTTCAACCATCTCTGCAAGCTCCATCATTCACCTTACCATTGTGGCTATTTCCAAACGACTTTTGATGAGTTTATCATTCCGTGTTAACACTGTAACCAAGTTCAACTTGGTTGGGCAGCACAACCAACAATGTTCTGTTGGTCAGTGGCCCAATAATGGAAAAACAGGGGTCAGAGGGAGCCTTTTATGCTGAAAGCTGGCGTCATTATTTGCTACTGTAGATTGGGAGCTGCCAGACAGATAGTACCTAACAACAGGAAGTAGTGTATGTTCCACTTCAATGAAAAATGCTCCCTCTTTGGAAGAGGAAAGCAGGAAACAAAGAGATGGTAATGATTATGTGTCATCAAGTGGTTTAGAAAGACATATAAATGACCCCACAGAAAAGGTGGCAGGCTCTGAATTACCACGTCAGCAATGGACAATCCTGAATAGGATTCGCAACTCACACGGTGTCTGCCAGGACTCACTGTATAAATGGAGCATGGCATCCTCCCCTCAGTGTGACTGCAGGGTCCCCCGTCAAACTGTAGTTTACATTGTGACCGACTGTAAGCTGAGGGAATATATCGGTCCAGGATCTGATTTTTTAAAATATAAACAATGCTGCGCTATGTTAGATGCCCTAGAGGAGTGATGGCTAACCTTTTTCTCTTCACGTGCCAAAAGTATGCGCGTGCCGGCACCCATAATGCAATGTGCATGCCCACCATGCACGCACGCATGACCCCCCCTGCACATGTGCACGTACATGCGACCCCCCATCTCCCCCCGCTCCCCCATGCATGCGCGCCCGCCCTTCCACCCTCCCTGTTTTGGGCCTAGAAGGCCTCCCTGAACCCTCCTGGGCTTAAAAACAGGGCATGGGGGGCCCCCACTGGGCCCCCCATGGTCCTCCCACAGCCCATTTTTGGGCCCACGCATAGGCACGTGTCTCCCGTGTCAGGGCGCTGATTAATCCCATTCTGCTTTTGGGTAACCGCACCTTGATTTAGAGACGTGGATCGTGGCATTTTCCTTGTGTATACCTTTGTAAGAAAATAAACCCCGAAGATATTTTTTTTCTAAGAAAAAAACTCATTTATTTGTTATAAAGAAAGTAAAACATCTTACTAATCTAAAATAATTAAATTGTTACATTTTGGCAAAGTTCCTGCCGGCTACCTCTCAGCAGCCGGACTTCTTTTTTGGCAAGAGAACAAAGAAAAGTGTGGTAGAAGGAAAGGAATGCGGACATGCGTAGTTAGCTTACTGATAACAAAATTGGCAAGCTACGGAAAGTCTGACAGTCCAGAAATATGAGCTCAGCTGGTAAATACAAAAACGCAGTGACATCCCGCATGCACCCCGCCTCCCACACATCCATGGTTTCAAGTGTTTTTTTCTAGTTTGTGGAACAGGGGTGGACAATGATGCCCCCTTTACAACCTGTGCACTTCATCTCCCAGAATTCCTGAATCAGTAAGTCTAGTAAGCACAAGAGCGCTTGCCACCTTTTGAGGCAATTTTTGAGGCACCTTTGGGACCACCTTGACCTGGATGGATGACTGAGGATCTCTACAGACTTTTAGCTATACAATTTGGGATGAACATCCTTGGAATGGTGTGGGAGTAGGAATGGATTTCCAGAGGACAAAAAATTGCAGACTACAAAAACCAGGAGCACCATTCAGGTGACCCCTGAGGACACAGATAAAACTCCAAGTGCTTCAACAACCCTCTAAAAGGATGCAAATGACCAGCTGACTGCGAGGAATATAAATCCTTCCATTCCCCACTATATCCTGTCAGAACTGAAGAAGCTACTTGGATGAGAAATGAAATGTCTTCAAAAGAAAAAAAAATAAGAAAGTCCAGTTGCCTCCTGGGAAAAAAAAGCATCTTTGGGACCTTCTGAGGGCAATTGCTTCCAAATTACTAAAGTTGAATCCATCTCTATTTTTCTTCCCATTCATCCAGTGGTTATTTATCTTTTACATAATATATTGAATCAGGCTCTCTGGGTAGCATAAAGTTGTACCACTTGAAAGAATTCAAGACATCTGTGCCAACTTGGTGCTTTCCAGATGTGTGGGAAGCGTGGTCAACGCCCCAACAGCCTGGGAGAAGTCTGCTCAGCAATAGAGAAATCCATGAGCTATGATCACGATATGTTAAATGATGGCCCTTTAAGTGGAAAAGAAGCAGAAACTGGTGACAGGAAGCCAAGGTAAATTAAAAGACTAAACATGACACAACCAGCAGAACATGAGAAATGACCCAATAAATTTTGCTGGTTTTAGAACATGTCTACCCAGGAACTTTGGGCCAGTTCAGATTCAACTCTGGAATGTTGTCCTCTCATGGTTATGTGTGGGAGCTTAAATGATGTATTGCTACTTCAGCTGAAGCATATCTAAGATGGTAGCAAGGCCGATTTCTTTGCTTGAAAAGCTATAATTCTTAGAAAATAGAATCATAGGAAGGGACCCTGGAGGTCTTTTAGTCCAACCCCTGCTTAAGATAGAAGCCTTATACAATCCCAGCCAAATGGTTGTCCAGTCTACTTTTAAAAACCTTCCACAACTCCATTGTGGAAGCTATTCCGTTGATTAATTGTTCTCACTGTCCAAAAAAAATCCCCCTTACTTCTAGATTGGATCCCTCTTTAACAAGCTTCACCCATTACTTCTTGTCCTCTGGTGCTTTGGAGAATAAGTCAATTTGTGGGACTGCCTTCTGCCGCCGATAGCCTCCCACCGACCAGTACGCTCCCACAGAGAGGGACTCCTCAGGGTGCCGTCGGCCAGGCAATGTCGGCTGGCGACCCCCAGGGGGAGGGCCTTCTCTGTGGCAGCCCCCGCCCTCTGGAACGACTTGCCCCCGGAGATAAGAAGGATATCGGATCTCCGGGTCTTTCACCGTGCCCTGAAAACTCTTCTTTTCCAGCAAGCAGGGCTGGCGTGAACCCCGCCCCCTTTTTTAGTTTTTAATGGTTATTAATTGTTTAGTTTTAATTTGTTAATGGGTTTTAATTTGCACTGTTTTAATTCGGGCCAAAGTATATAATTCTTTTAATTAATTTTAAATTTTGTACTGTTATGTATTTTAGTTTTGGCTGTGCACCGCCCTGAGTCCACTAGGAGAAGGGCAGTATATAAATTGAATAAATAAATAATAATAATAATCTTTAACAGATTAACAGAGTTGGAAGGGACTTTATACTGTAGGTCACCTAGTCCAACCCCCTCCCACTCAAGCAGGAGACCCTACACCATTTCTGACAAATGGCAGTCCAACCTTTTCTTGAAAGTCTCAAGTGATGAAGCTCCCACAATATCTGAAGACAATGCTGTTCCATGGGTTGATTGTTCTTCCTGTCAGAAAGTTCCTCCTCATTTCTAGGTTGAATCTCTCCTTGGTCAGTTTCCATCCATTATTCCTTGTCTGGCCTTCAGGGGCTTTGGAAAATAGCTTGACCCCTTCCTCTCTGTGTGGCAGCCCCTCAAATATTGGAAGACTGCTATCATGTCTTCCCTGGTCCTTCTCTTCACTAGACTAGCCAGGCCCAGTTCCTGCAACCGTTCATCATATGTTTTAGTCTACAATCCCCTAATCATCCTGGTTGTTCTTCTCTGCACTTTTTCTAGAGTCTCCACATCTTTTTTATAGTGTGGTGACCAAAACTGAATGCAGTACTCTAGATGTGGTCTTACTAGGGCTTTATAGAGTGGTATTAGTACCTCACTAGTACCTCACAATCTTTTCTTCTCTGTGACAGTTCTTCAAGTACTGGAAGACAGATATCATGTCCCTCCTAATCCTTCCCTTCTATAGGCTAATTGTTCATCTCATCAGTTTCATTCTCTTTCCTCCTATAGCGTTTCAGCCTTGGTATCCATGTTTTTAGAATTTTGATGCTGGTAGAAGTTAACAATCACCACAGCTTAGTTCTACAATCTCTATCCAAGCTGCTATAGCAAGCCATAGATTAATAAGCAAAAGCAAGAAACTTAGTTGTTTAGTTACAGGCTATACATCCTCCATAAGGATTGTTTAGATATCGGAGGGGAAAAAAATAAATGAAAGGGGATAAGAAATGGAGGAAAATCATGTATTTTAAACATTTGCTGTAATAGAGTTTGTCTGAATGTCTGTGGAGATTCTCAGTCATCCAGGTCATAGTTGTCTCAAAGGTGCTTTTTCAAAAGGAAACTCAATTGGTTTTTTCCTTGAGGAAGAAGACATTTCACTTCTCATCCAAGAAGCTTCATCAGCTATGGCAGGATGGTGGGGGGCAGAGTGGGTGATGGTGGGAGAATCCTATTTCTTTGCAGTCATCTGGTCGTTAGCACTCTCCCTGAGAGCTCTTGAGGCCACTCAAGGGTTATCTGTGCCCTCAGGGTCACCTGAATCAGGGTGCAAATGGGGGTGGAGTCTTCTTGGAACTGCTGAAAGGATTGTGTTGTAGACAGGACACAGATGGTGTCTTATTCCTCCCTTTCTGTTGAGAGAGGACTGCTCAGTGTTAACATAAATGGCTTCTGATAGATAGATAGATAGATAGATAGATAGATAGATAGATAGATAGATAGATGATAGATAGATAGATAGATAGATAGATAGATAGATAGATAGATAGATAGATAATATGAATTCTTGATTGGCCAATTGTGATTGGACACACTTGTCTTTGGTGCATATGCTCTCAGTGTACATAAGGACAATAAAATACATTCATCAAGAATAAAAAGATACAACACTTAGTGATAGTCAAGGTTACTAATAAGCTATCAAATCGTACTAGGAAACAAGTAAAAACAATATAAATTGAAAGATACAAGCAACATGGTTATAGTAATAAGTAGGATAGATAGTATCCCACTTATAATAAGAGATAAATACTAGTAAGGAAGAGAAGATTAACAGTAGTGCAGACTTAGTAAATAGTTTGACAGTGTTGAGGGAATTATTTGTTTAGCAGAATGATGGCATTCGGGAAAGAAACTGTTCTTGGGTCTAGTTGTTTTGGTGTGTAGTGCTCTATAGCGTTGTTTTGAGGGTAGGAGTTGAAACAGTTTATGTCCAGGAGGTGAGGGGTTTGTAGATATTTTCACAGCCCTCTTTTTGACTCGTGCAGTATACAGGTCCTCAATTTTACCCCTCTTTCAAACCAATGGCCCACTCTATCCAAAATGTTTTCTGCTTTCTCATGCAGGAATGGACACCTGTGGTCTTCTAGTTGCTACCGAACTTCAACTCTTGATAGCCTCACCCCAATGACAAAAAAGATTTCTTCAACACGAATCAGGTTCAGATAGTTCTCACTAGGAGTAGTGTGAAATCCCTTACTCCTGCCTTAGCTATTATTAAATTAATGAGACATCTCAGAAATGCATTCTTCTTTGGGTTCTATCTCCTCTCTTTAGCCAGACATCTACAGTGCACTAAATGGGGAGCCTTCATCTCAGTGAAGTTAGCAAGAAGGTGGGACAAGGTGGAATTCAACGGAAAAAAAGAAAGAAAGCAAGCAAGCCATGACATCATGACAAAATGTTTCCTTCACAGCTCTGCAGCATCAGCTCTGCAGATTACTGGGTGAAGAAGCTTTCATAAATACTGGCAGAGCAAGGCCTGAATTATCAAGTCTGTAACTCAGGCAGAAAAGGTGTGATACCCATTTAAATAATATGACCCCCAGCGCTACATCCTTAATTGAATTGCAGCCGTTCATTTAATCAGCTGCTTGGCAAAATTTCCCACACCCAAGTGTCAAAAAAGATTCTGCCTGTCCAGTCATTGCCCTTTCAAGCCTGCTTTGCTATAGGTCTGGAATGTGCTACTATTAAAGTACCAGGAAACAGATGCAAATAGAAGAAAACTCAATGCATAGTAGCTACAAAAGTGAATAATGCAAAGGACTCACTCGTCACTGCCTATCATAATCTCCCAGATGTGCATGCAAAACCATTTCACTGTTATGATTGGGAAAGTTGTGGCCAGAAGATAACCTTGCTTAAACAGATGCAAATAAACAGGCATCAACATTTTTCTGAGGTAAAATTTTTTGCCACTGTCTTCTAGTCATGGAAGAGGAACATTTGTTCAAAGTATTAACCACGCATGTCTGAAATCTCAAAGATTCACACATTCTGTTCATTTTCTTTGTGTCACAGGGTTACAGCATGAGAGCATTGAAAGGAATGCCTTTCAATAAATAAATTTTAATAAATAAATAAATATTAAATAAATAAGTAAGTATTAAATGAATAAATAAATATTAAATGAATAAATAAACAAACTAACAAACAACAAACAAACAAACAAACAAACTGACTTTAAGATGTGTGGACTTCAACTCACAGAATTCCAAAGCCAGCAATTTAAGACTTGTGTTGAAGTCCACACGTCTTAAAGTTGCCAAGGTTGGAGACCCCTGATTTAGATTATTACAGCCTCTGAGAAATCCCTGGTCTGTGCTATGGTGGGAAAGAGTCCATTCCTTCTGTACTGTACTGTACTGGCTATGGAACAAACATGAATGAGATGATCTCCTCCCAACAACTGACAAAACAATGACGTGACAGCCAATGATGCATTTTTGCCGTGAAGTTTAATTGGATTCCATGACTTCATCTTAAGAGGTGGAAACCAATGGCTCTTGGACAGTCTTCAACAAAATGGTGGGCCGAGAGGTTCGCTAGACAATTTCTTCGGGACAAGATGAAATTGTACAACAGGTTCTCTCTCAGCTCCCCATTTGTGGTGAAAGGCAGAGGATGTTCTTGACAAAAAAAAAAAAATGTTATGGAAGGAATTCCCTGTGAAGGCCTTCTTTGGAACTGAACAGCGACATGAGACATGAGGGAGGCTACAGTCTTCTGGTGAGAGGATTGTACAATAAATGACAGGACATTTCCACACATCTCTTGACTGCATCCCACATAAATAAAATTTACTTCACCCATGAAAACCAGGATTCTGGTTTTGAACATTTCTGGACCACGTCAGAATATCATTCTACGGAGGAGAGCAGTTTTTCCAAAGTGGATGATTCATCCGTGGTCCTTTCCAAGCATTCAGGAAAGTATGTTATATTTTTTTTAAAAAAATCCTTACATCCTTGCTTAATTCAATGGTGTGATAGAAATCCATTCCAACTCAACACCATCATTATATCTAGGCAGTGGTGAAATTCAATTTTTTTTACTACTGGTTCTGTGGGAGTGGCTTGGTGGGCATGGCAGGGGAAGGATACTGCAAAATCCCCATTCCCTCCCCACTCCAGGGGAAGGATATTGCAAAATCTCCATTCCCACCCCACTCTGGGGCCAGCCAGGGGTGGTATTTGCTAGTTCTCCAAACTGCTCAAAATTTCCACTACCAGTTCTCCAGACCCTTTCAGACCCTGCTGGATTTCATCCCTGCATCTAGGTATTCAAAGCAAGTTTAATTTAATTTTATTTTATTTATCTCTATCAGGGATGTCAAACTTGATTTCACTGAGGGCCGCATCAGGGTTGTGTTTGACCTTGGGGGGCTGGGGTGGGCATGGCCACCTCAACCTCACTTGTGTTGGGAGCACCTGTGGTGGCCCGACCACTCTGCCAGTGAAAACGGGCTCCCGAGCTCTGTTTTAGGCCGTGACGGCCTCCTGCAACCCTCTGTCAGCAAAAATGGAGCTTGGGAGGGCCACCTGTGGCCCTCCCAAACTCTGTTTATACTGGCAGAGGCACCATGGGCCAGTCCTTCACTGTTTCCAGGGCGGCTCTGTGGGCCAGATCTAAGCACCCCACAGGCCGGATCCGGCCCCCGGGCTTTGAGTTTGACACCCCTGATCTATATTCATCCTTTATCATTTTTATAATTAATTCAAGGTGGCAAACATACCCGATGTCAGCATTCTGATGCTGCCATAAAAAGACAAGGCTTGACTTTTCACCCACTTATTTTCTCTGTAGATAATATCCCCTAGGTGATGGGAGGGGAGGGGGGAACATTCCTGTGGGGTGACGTCAGAAGCTGGGGAGACTGACTTGGAAGATGGCCAATGAGAAGATGAGAATTGGGGAATGGAAAGGGAAGGGTTTGGGGGTCAGAGGGTTAGTATCGGCTACGACGAAGTCGGGGCCAGATCTGTCGTACTCAATAAATGGAATATTTCAGCAAAGATTAATTGTTTGGGAATGCAATTTATTTGAGATGACATCGAAACCTGACACCCAACACACCTTCCCCTTCCTATTTCCCCGCCCCCCACAACAACCCTGTGAGAAGGGTTGGGCTGAGAGGAAGTGACTGTCCCAGAGTTACACAACCAGCTTGCATGTCTAAGGTCGTACGTGAACTCAACATTTCCTGGTGATTGGTCCAAAATAACTAAGTTGGCTTTTATGACTAAGGCAGGACTACAACTCACAGACTCCCAGTAATTGGCCCAAAGTCACTCAGCTGGTTTTCATGGCTAGGGCAGGACTAGAACTCCTAGTCTCCGGCTTTCTAGCTTGATGCCTTAACCACTAGACCAAACTAACGAGAAGAATTTTTTTTTTTTGAAAGAATGGCCACATTTCCCATGGGAGAAGAAGGCTATCGTACATCACAAGCTTCTCCTCCTCAAAAAACATAACGTTGGGCTAGCCCCCACTAAGAGACTCAATGAGAAGCTATTCACTGCTCCTTTGGCAGAATCCATTCAGTCTGCCGAAGTCTGAGAAAGAGGAAGCATTAAAACAATGGCTTTAGTTTGGGAGAACAATCGGGTTTTCAACGGTACGCTTGATCTCCCTCTCAATGCTTCCACCCAACACTGGGACACCATAGTACTTTTCCTTATCGTTCGATGGAGCCTTGCGAGCCTTTTGACCAATGCGTCCTTCTCAATACCTCCACAGTGCAGGAGAAAAAAAAAACCTCATTCCCCTCCGTTCCTCCCTCCCTTCCTATTTTCTTATATTTGTGTAGCTGTTAGACATTTTGCAAAGGAGGGGAGGACCCAGCCAAGCTTTCACAACAAAAGAACTACTGTCACTTCGCCAGTCCTAGACATGGTGGAAATTAGCCCACAGGAAAAGGGCTGGCACCGGCGTTAGGCCTCGGCTGAGCACAGTCACCGCATTCACTCAAATTGGCAACAGGTCTCGGTGTTCCTGGCTTTGAGCTGTGAACAAGGGTCGGGATTGAATAACCAATTATACAACTGCTGACTGCGTTTATCCAAGGTTTGCAAACTGCCATAATAGCCTAGTATTCAACAGGCTGTTTTATCCTTTTCCAGATATAGTGTCCCATCTCCCCTTGTGCTCCATTTTACTTGTCGTTTTATTATATCCATCCATTTTAAAAAAAAGGGTTAATACAATGTCAGAGTCGGGGACTCAATGATGCGACTCAGCGTCCATACTCCTTGATTGGCGCAATTTATGCAGGGACCCCTTTTTTTCCCTATTTTCCTACTCTCTTTCTCTCCCTCTCACACATATCCCCCATACACACCTATTCGACACCACATGGGTGGTGCATATGTGTGCACAAGAGCCTTGGTGGTGCAGCGGACTAAGTGCTATTATGTAGCACTTAGCTGCCAGCTGCCTGCAATTAGCGCAAGTTCAAATCTCACCAGGCTCAAGGTTGACTCAGCCTTCCATCCTTCCGAGGTAGCTAAAATGAGGACCCGGATTGTGGGGGCAATAAGCTGACTTTGTAGAAACACCATTTATGGGGGGCCAAAAAGCCCTACTAAGCAGGTATATACAAAAGGATGAAGGCTATTGCTATAAGTGCATTGTAAGCCACCCCGAGTCTTCGGAGGAGGGCGGCCTATAAATTGAACTAATAAATAAATAAATAAATAAATTTGAATGAACACATCCAGATGTAAAATGAAATTAGGAGAGTTAAAAGAAATAATGGATGAAATCATTGCTAAAACTGGTCAAAGAAGCAGATTTCCAGCATGTTGGCCTTCCTTCCTTGGAAGTCACATACCTGTGCTCAGTTGGAAGACAGGGAGAGCAAAGACTGAGCAAGCCAGTCACCAAAAATTCTGGCGGAACCATTCCAGCTTTCAACGGTGACTTTAAAAGATCATAAAATCCAAGAGGATTCACTTCCAAAAGGTTGGAAGACAACTTGAGGATGGTCTACTCTAACGTTAGCAATTATAAGCGCTACGGATTTCAACTCTCAGAATTTCCCAGCCAGGACAGCTGGGGAATTTTGGGAACGGAAGTCAACGCAGCTTCAAGTTGCTAAGGTTGAGAAACATTGATCTGCTCCAACAGCATGCCCTGTAGTAGAGTCCATTGTGTAGTCCAGGGGTTTCAAACTCGTGTCGTCACAGCGTCGTAACATGACGTATCACAACTTTTTCCCCCTTCGCTAAACTGGGTGTGGCCAGTGTGTGACACATCTGGTCTGTGGGCTGCAAATTTGACAACTCTGGTGTAGACTTATTCTCAGTGTAGGGGAATTTATTAGCCCTCCAAAGTAGTCCAGACAACAAGCACACTTATGAGTACCCACTCTATTGTAAGGTTGCACTAGCTAAGTTAGGATCTTCTGTACTACAGTGCAATATAGCATACCTATTTGAATTATAGCCTCTTATAATTACTTATTCTATGCACTTTCAATGAAGATTAATACCCTTTCTTTGATTATCCATTTTCTCTTCTTCCCTAGGATGGAAGTTGAATTCCTTTTTCTGAAGTCCCAATTATCACCTTTACTCTATTTACTCTCTCCTAGGTTTTTTTTTTTTTTAACTAGGCATGCTAATTACAAATACAAGTTTAATACTACGATTCCTGGGAGAGAAATTCAACATTACTTTTTTCCTTCTACTTTCCATTCAGTTTGATGGACATGAAGTGGCTTTGAAATGCCTTTCAAGGGGGAAGGAAAATTTTGGCAAAGTTCTCATGATTGGATTGTGCTGCTCATAGATTTATCGAGAGGAATGTGGTGTGTGAATTTTCTGCCTTCATTGTGCAGTCCTCTCTTTGGCGATCGGCAGCGTCCCTGGCTTCTCAGGTTTCCCCGAGAAAAGGAAAGTAAAAGTAAGATTTCATGAGTTAACTCTGCATTATGGGATATTTTCAGAAGCGGTATTAACTGCCAGCACTAAAAGAAACTCCTGCCCATGAGAAATTGTTATGCAGTTCCTTCTGGATAAATCATCCCATTTCTCTGCCAACCTATAGAAAGTCTTCAATCACAGTTGGGACCCGAAGTTCCGTCACTAAGTGATGCGGTTGTTAATTGACTTGCACCTGATTTTACAGCCTTTCTTCTGTGGTCATTAAGCAAATCCAGTTTCTCCAACTGAGTTTGATTGTTAGAAGCCATTTGGGAAGGTCCAAAATGGTGGTCTTATGACCCCCCAGGATGCTGCAACCGTCACAAATGATGATTGCCAAGTGCCCAAATTTTGATCACATGACCGCAGGGATTCTATGATGGTCATAAGTGTGAGAGCTCAACATAAAGTCACTTTTTTCAGCCCCGTTGTAACTTCTAACGATCATTAAATGAATGGCTATATATCAAAGACTATCTGTCATATGAGGAGGAACAAAAACTCTCAATGCAATTTGTGTGCCATTAGACCAGTGGTGGGTTCCTCCCGGTTTGGCCGAGCCAGTAGCGGTGACAATATGATGTCACCAAACCGGTTCTGCCTCCCCGCCCCCTGCATTATTCTTACCTTTTATTTGGCCCCACCCCAATCTACTGCTGCCTCCTGAGCCCCGGCTGATGGCTAGAGGGGAAAAAACTGTTTAAACTCTTGCGGCAGGGCTTCAAAGGGCCGCCCTACAGCTGATCAGTGTTAAAAGAAAACAAATGAGTAGACCAGTGCCTGCAAAAATACATGAGTAGACCAGTGCCTGCAAAAACAAATGGGTAGACTGGTACAGCTCTGCAAGCAGTTAAAAGCCTGGTAGACCAGTACCTCTGCTAAATCCTAAAAAATTGTCACATGACCATCAAGCTACGCCCACAAAATAAGCTATGCCCACAGAACCGGTAGTAAAAAAAAATTAGAACCCACCCCTGCATTAGACCCTGTTAAAATATGTGGGCTGCCATAATTTGCATCATATTCCACATGGGACAATTCCATAAGAATACATCTTTAAAGAAATATAAGAGAGGTTGTTAGTGACATAGATTCATATAATTAGCATATCGGGGGGGGGGGGAGAGGAGAAGAAACTATCAAGGTCTCACCCTTACTTTCCTTGAATTCGAAACTAATAAAACTAGTGAAAGCAGCCAAGAATTTGATTAAAAGTTTCTTAGCATAAGGAAGCTGCTTCCGATGACTTTCTTGGGATAAGAACAAAACTGCGCCTTCGTACATATTTTCATGACTTCGAAGGCACCCGACTTCGCACTTATTTGGGCTAGGTGGCAGTTGGCTACTGCAATTTACAGAATTTCTGTTTTGAGAAATTTAGTTTCCAGCGCAGCTTGCAAATTATTGCTCATGAGTCACCGGCCTTACCTAATCTTTTCCTTATGAAGCGTAATGTGCTGGAGCATGGGAAAATTCGTACTAGACACCAAGATGGTCTATTTATAAATTATACGTCCATTGATTCATAAAGCTGAATGGACCCAGAAATTAAATAGGTCTGTTTAATTAAAGTGGAAGGGATGTTCCATTCTCTAGACCAGTGGCCCCCAAACTTTTGGGCACCAGGGACCGGTTCCGTGGAGAGAGGGTGTGTGTGGTTTTGTGTATCACCTGCATCCCACAGATGGGGGTTCGCTTGTTTGCCTGGCCCGGTTTCTGGAATGCCGTGGACCAGGGGTTGGGGACCCCTGCTCTAGAACAGTGTTTCTCTCAAACCTTGGCCATTTGAAGACATGTGGACTTCAACTCCCAGAATCCCCCAGCCAGCTATGCTGGGAGTTGAAGTCCACACATCTTCAAGTAGCCAAGGTGGAGAAAGTCTTCTCTAGACCAATCTGACAAATGAGCCACGATGGCGCAGTGGTTAGAGTGCAGTACTGCAAGCTACTTCTGCTGACTGCTCAAATCTCACCAGGCTCAAGGTTGACTCAGCCTGACATCCTTCCGAGGTTGGTAAAATGAGGACCCAGATTGCTGGGGGCAAGACGCTGACTCTGTAAACCACTTAGAGAGGGCTGTAAACCACGGTAAAGCGGTATATAAGTCTAAGGGCTATTGCTATTGCTATTAGGCAACCTCAATGTATTGAATTCTTTGATTTGCTCTTCCTCCAGGAGTTCAAAGTGCACAAATAACACTTCCTCTTCTCATTTTCCCCAATAACGGTCTTGTAAGTTAGGTTGATTAGGGAGAAAGTCACCAACTCAACATCTCACCACATTTATTTATTTATTTGTTTGATTTATATGCCACCCTTCTCCGGAGACTCAGGGTGGCTTACAATGCTTTTAAGCAATAGCCTTCATACTTTTGTATATACCTGCTTAGTAGGGCTTTTTGAGCCCCCCCAAGCGGTGTTCTATTTTATACAAAGTCAGTTTATTGCCACATGCTTCTACGGCTGAGAAAGGATCTGTTGCCAGTCCAGCATTGTAAACATTACACCACCACTAGCTCTCAAAAGGATGAATAAATTAGAATGAATAAATGCAGCTGATCAAAAGACAGCCCAAACCCAGATACGGACACTATAATATGCCTGGATATGCCTTTGACAACAGGGGTGATATGACAGCAGTGTATCAATATCTAAAAGGCCGCCATTAAGAAGAGGGGGTCAACCTCCTGAAGCACCTGAAGGCAGGACAAGAAGCGATGGATGGAAACTAATCAAGGTGAGAAGCAATCTAGAAATGAAGGAGAAATTTCCTGACAGTTGGAACAATTAATCAGTGGAACAACTTGCCTCCAGAAGTTGTAAATGCTCCAACACTGGAAGTTTCGAAGAAGAGATTGGACAACGATTTGTCTGAAATGGTATAGGATTTCCTGCTTGAGCAAGGGGCTGGACTAGAAGACCTCCAAGGTCCCTTCCAACTCTGTTATTCTGAAATCCAACCTCTACGTAGAACTTTCTAGCCAATCACCAACTATAAATTCCCAGGAAAATGTCTCATCAATATCCAGCATGATGAAATCATGGAAGAAAGTAGTCGATGTGTAGATCTGAACTCCAGAGTTGTCCCTGCTTGACACCCTTATCCAGGAGAATGTTTATTAAGGCAGAGATGTAAATTTCCACATTCCTGAGTTACTTCACATCCTTTCTTAGATTATTGCGGCACCTCCATTTTTTTTTGCCATACAAAGAAAATATGCACCCTAGATGATGAAACCACCTTACTTTCTTTTCATGTTAAGGAAAGAGATTAATAGGTTATCTTAAGTATGTGAGGAGGCTGAGTTTCAGCTACAACGTAGACACCAGCCTCTTTGTACCATTTCCCTTCTCCTTCCTTGCTAAAACTACACAAGGAGAAAAGCGGAAAAATAATGAGGGGAGAAAGAGGAAAGAATGGGAGAAATATCTGGAATATTTTTCAAATTGCTGCCTGTGTATACTGTGGCAGTGTCGATGATCTCTTGCAAACCTGTTTCTTTAAACCACAGGCAGAGCAAGGTATGCATTGTTTCCACATTGGAGCACAGCCATATCAAGAAATGTCCATGTAAATTGGGAGGGAGTGGCTTTTACAAAAAAGGCAACTGAAGTCTTCTGAGATAACTGTCAAGTCAGACACATGAAAATCAAACCTACACGGCAGTTTTTACAATGCACTTTTTAACAATCCTATCCTACAGGATACCTATAAATCATGAATTTATAGCTATCCTATAAATTCATGAGATTCTAGCTGGCACTTGTGTGTGTGTGTGTGTGTCAGAGGTGGGTTTCAGCAGGTTCTGACCAGTTCTGGAGAACCGGTAGCGGAAATTTTGAGTAATTCGGAGAACTGGTAAATACCACCTCTGACTGGCCCCGCCCCCATCTATTCAATGCCTCCCGAGTCCCAGCTGATCGGGAGGAAATGGGGATTTTGCAGTAACCTTCCCCTGGAGTGGGGTGGGAATGGATATTTTATAATATCCTTCCCCTGCCACGCCCACCAAGCCACGCCCACAGAACCAGTAGTAAAAAAAATTGAATCCTACCACTGGGGTGTGTGTGCCGCCATCCTGCCTGCCTGCCTGCCTGCCTATCTATCTATCTATCTATCTACCTACCTACCTACCTACCTACCTATCTATCCTATCCATCATGTATGCATGTATGTATATGTATGTATCCATCCATCCATCCATCTAATCTATCCACCATGTATGTATGTATGTATGTATGTATGTATCCATCCATCTATCCATCCCTCCATCCATGTCTCTCCCTCTCTCTCTCCCTCTCTCTCTCTCTCTCTCTCTCTCTCTCTCTCTCTCTCTCTGTGTGTGTGTGTGTGTGTGTGTGTGCTGTATATTTTTGGAAACACAACTTAGCAAGGCAGAATTGCACTAGACTGCAAATAAATGCTTCCCAAATACTTTCCAGAAAAAGGCCATTTATAGGTAGTCCCCGACTTACAATCAGAATTGATCCCAACGTTTCTGTTGCTAAGCAAGGCAGTTTTGTGAGTTTTGCCCCATTTTACAACTTTTTTTGCCACAGTTGTTAAGTGAATCACTGCAGTTGATAAGTGAACCATGCAGTCCTTGAGGAAATCTGGCTTCTCACATTGACTGTGACTTGTCAGAAGCCGGCTGGGGAGGTTAGAAATGGCGGCTACCATTTATGACGGTGCAACCGTCATAAATACATGCCAGTTGCAAAGCCCCGGAATTTTGGTTACATGACCACGGGGATGCTACATTAGTTGTTAAGTGTGAAAAATGGTCATTGGATACTTTTTCCAGTGCCATTGTAACTTCAACCAATCATTAAATAAATGGAAGTAAGTTGAGACCACCTGTATTTTGGAAGGGGGGCATGTGAATAAATAGAAAAGGTTAGCTTTCTTCCCCCCCCCCAAAAAAAAATATTCAGCCCTGCCAGATGTGGGATGCTTGTTGCTTAAGTGTCATGGCAGCATGTCTTGTATTTACATCTGGAGATATTAATGCAAAAGAAGAACGTTTGCGAATGGGAGAGAGAAAAGAAAATAAAGATTTTGAACGTTCAAAGCAAGGACCGAGTTTTACAAGAGCCTTTATCAATTTATCTGAGCAATCGTTTCTGTTCTGTAGAGTGGTCCCCTGACCCACTCATCTTGAGAAGAAACAGGCCTGGATCTTCTGTGAGGAACCTCAGAGAACAGAGCCATCTTGTACTCCTCGAGGATTAAGGGATTGGGAGATTAAAGAAAGAATGAAACAAATCCTTTGCGATCGCTCACGAGTGCAGCCACTCAGGATTGTGCTTCTGCCTTTGACGCTGCCCGCTTATTGTCTTCCTAAGAACTTCAGGGTAAATTAGATGTCGGAGGACCTGGCTTATGGGAGAAACAAAATACCTGCTTCCCTTTTTGTTTTCTCTCCCAAGAGGGAGTGGAGTGAGTGGCAAGATAGAAAACCAACAACTCCCTTGAAAGCAAATGAAATAATCTCACTCATAATTAAAGTCACTAAATTTCTCAACATGGAATAGGGAGAAATAGACGCTGAGAAGGTGATGGGTCCCCAACGATTTCTGATTTGAATGAATGGGCTACATGGCTTAGGAACTGGTTATTTACGGGACCGCCTGCTACCACCAATAGCCTCCCACCGGCCAGTACGCTCCCATAGAGAGGGGCTCCTCCGTGTGCCATCGGCCAAACAATGTCGATTGGCTGCCCCTAGGGGGAGAGCCTTCTCTGTGGGGGCACCTATGATCTGGAACAAGCTCCCCGTGGAGATACGGAGGATCCCGGATCTGCGCACCTTCCATCGCGCGCTTAAGACTTTCTTATTTCATCAAGCTGGCCTGGCCTAAATCTTCTCCCCTTTTAAATGTAAATTTTAATTTGTTTTTAAATGATTGGGTATTTTAAATTTGTCTCAGCCAAATTATTTAATTCGTTTTTATTCTATTTTAAATTTTTGTATTTATGTGTTTTATTCTGTGGCTGTTCACCACCCTGAGTCCTTTGGGAATAGGGCGGTATATAAATCCAATAATAAATCCAATAATAATAATAAAAAAAGGTACAACCATTCTTATAATGACGGCTCAAGGTTACAATGGGGTTGAAAAAAGTGACTTATGACCAGAGGTGGGCTGCTGACGGTTTGCAGGGAGAACCTCTAGTTAAGATTCTGTGCAGTTTGGAGAACCCCCAAATCCCATTCCTGGCTGGCCCCGCCCACCCCGCCGCGCCCCTCCCAGGAGTCCCCCACGCGGCCCATTTTGTATGCAGGTAAGTGCAGGGTGTACGCGGAGGCTCAGGGAAGGTGAAAAACAGGACTACCGGAAGTTCAGGAAGGCCGGAAATGGGCCTATTTCTGGCCTCCAGAGGGCCTCCGGAGCCTGGGGAGGCCCTTTTTGCCCTCCCGGATGCTCAAGGTAAACCTCCAGAACCCGGGGAGGGCAAAAATGCCCCCCCCTGCTGTGGTGCAGGAGGCCGACTAGGCCACACCCACCATGGCCACGGCCACCCAGCAACCGGGCAGAGAACCCCTTGCTAAAATTTTTGAAGCCCACCCCTGCTTATGACCATTTTCACGCTTGCAACCACTGCAGCGTACCCAACAGTCACATGATCAAAATTCAGACGCTTGGCACCTGGTTCATATCCATGATGGCTGCAGCGTCCCGAGGTCCTGTGTTCACTTTGTGCGACCACCTGACAAGCAAAGTCAACGGGAGAAGCCAGATTCACATAACACAAGCGTGTTGCTAATTTAACCAGGGTCGTGATTCACTTTAACAATCGTGGCAAGAAAAGTCATAAGATGGGGCAAAACTCACCTGTATCAGCTTCTCTCTCTTCTTTTCACCTTTGAAAGACTTTCAGAAGACTGCAGAATGAAATCTGTCCTCCAAGGGAATCTAGCTGACCAAAGTGGAATTGCCAAGAATGAAAATATCTTCATTCTTGGGTGAAGGAAGATTTTTAAATGTTTGCTTCCTTCGTGTTCCCTCATTTTCCCTCTTCCTCCCTCCTCCAAATAACTTGTAGTCCATATGGAGGAAACTGTTTCAATCTTTCCTTGCTTAAGGCACCAAGCAACATTGCACAAGCCACGTTTCCTCTGAACCACCTATCTGCCTGCTCCCCACCTTCTGTTGGGTAGCCGTAAACAATTTAAAGTTCTTACTTATTTATTTATTTTCATCCCTGCTGGCCACCATATATTTGCTCCCGTGGTTTACTCCATTCCTCAGCTCAGCGTTATAAAACCTTCAAGGATTTTGAGGAGTAATTGCCCAGTGGTGGCCCATACGGACAACAGCCAATCATCCTTGGAAGGGAAGCTATTTTCCCTAAACAAACCATTATCGGCTCATCTCCAGACTTCATACTTTTTTTTTTTTTTTTGCTATTACTTTACGAGATTAACTCTTATCTCTAATCTCTGCTCCAGCCAACTGTCAGGGAGTTTTAAAAGCAGCCTGGCTTTTAATCTGTGTGTAATAATACTGCAGTTAGTAGCAGATAACAGCAAAAGTTCACGGATGAAAGGACAATACAGATACGAGGAGAAACCAACAAGTCAGAGCAGCCTTCTCAAGGTCCCATGCTAGAGAAGAATGAAAGCAACGTCTCTTTCCTGTCACATCATTCGTTCAGAGTCACAGACAGAAATCTCAGTCTGCGGTGTACAGATAGTCCTCAACTTGTGACCAGAATTGAGCCACAAATTTCTGTTGCTAAGTGAGACAATTGTTAAGTGAGTGTCAGCTGTCGGGGGTTTTCTGGAATGCTGACAGTGAGTTTTTTCACCCATTTGACGACCATTCTGGCCACAGTTGTTAAGTGAATCACTGCAGATGTTAAGTGAGTAACACGGTTGTTGAGTGAATCTGGATCCCGCATTGACTTTATTTTATTCATTTTTATTAGTCATATTTCTATGCCGCCCACTCTCCGAGGACTCTGGGCGGTTTACTAGTATAGTAAATACTATACTAGACAGTATACTAAATAGCATATTGCCCCCAACAATCTGGGTCCTCATTTTACCCACCTCGGAAGGATGGAAGGCTGAGTCAACCTTGAGCTGGTGAGACTTTGCTTCTCAGAAGATCACAAAAGGGGATCATGCGGTCCAAGAGGACACTACAAACCATCATAAAGATGAGTCCATTGCCAAGTGTCTAAATTTTGACCATGTGACCATAGGGGTGTTGCAACTGTCGTAAGTGTGAAGAACGGTCATAAGTTGCTTTTTTCAGTGCCGTTGTAACTTCAAACAGTTACTAAATGAACTGTTGTCAGTTGAGGACTATCTGTAGATCTTCAGAACTCTCCATGCTAGTAAAATGCAGATAATTTGTTTTTCTTTTTTTCCTCTCTGTTCATTTTCATTTGACTTGATTTGATTTGGAAATTTATTTCAAAGTAGCAAGAGAATTTTGGTGAAATTCCTATGGCGGGACGGTGTATTCTTGGATTTATTTAGTTATATGGTGGGCAAAGAATAAGAAAAAGGCATTCATTCCCTTACACACTCTTATCTCCAGGGCATTGCAGCCTCCCTCATTTCCCGTGCTTGCATTAAATTCCATGAGAACATAGATTATGGAGGAACATCAGTTTATTTCAGTCACTTCTTAAAGGCAATGCTTTCCTTGAGAAATAGTTAAGAGACATTCTCCTTCTGCAAGGAAAGCATTGCCTTTAAGGAGTGGCAGTAGTACAGAGCGATTCAGAGAAATAATCCACCCAATCTTTCTGTCTGCAAATGGTGGGCAAAACTGCTTTCTCATTATCAACCACAGACATCATAAACTGAACTTATCTTTAAAATCTTCAGTGAGGTTAAAATGCACATATACTCAGTGGTGGAATCCAAATTTTTTTTTTACTACCAGTTCTGTGGCCGTGGCTTGGTGGGCGTGGCGTGACTTGGTGGGTGTGGTTTGGTGGGCATGGCAGGGGAAGGATACTGCAAAATCTCCATTCCCTCCTCACTCCTGGGGGACAGATATTGCAAAATCTCCATTCCCACCCCACTCTGGGGCCAGCCAGAGGTGGTATTTGCCGGTTCTCCAAACTGCTCAAAATTTCCGCTGCCGGTTCTCCAGAACCTACTGGATTTCACCCCTGCATATACTTCTATGCAATGTGGACCCTTTCATGAAAATGCCCATCTCTGGAACAGGTGCCCAAACAGAAGGGAAATATTGAAGGTAACAAGGAAGCTATAGAGCTTTGCCAATAGCTCTGAACCCATGGCAGAAGAGAACGTTTCAGTACTATTTTGCCTTTCTAAAAGCATTTATTTTTTTATTTTTTATTTATTTTTATTTGATTTATATGCCGCCCTTCTCCGGAGACTCAGGGCGGTTTACAGTGCGTTAAGCAATAGCCTTCATACTTTTGTATATTTATACAAAGTCAGCTTATTGCCCCCACAAACTGGGTCCTCAATTTACCTACCTTAGAAAGGATGGAAGGCTGAGTCAACCTTGAGCCTGGCAAGATTCGATCTTACTTTAATTGCAGACAGCTGGTGTTAAATTACAGTGCTTCTGTCTGTTGAGCTAAACCAGGCTCCTATCATTATCACCAAAAGTTCTGGACATGATATCGCACCCAACTTTCTGTCTCCAATAGCAACCATACTTCAGTTCTAAAAGTGTTTTTCCAGACTACAGCAGATTAACCCAGGTATATGTGTGGGTAGATCAGTTAGTTACGTGACATGGAGGTAACTTACTTGGGAGGAAGATGTATTATTATACATAGACAAGGTTTAATTCAAACACCTGTACATTCATAATTAGGTTAGTGCAATGGTTCAGCTAAAAGAGGTATACATGAACAGTAGGGTTCTACTATCTTCTGCCAACTTCCTTATCAAGAAAATTTAAACCTAGGAAGTAGTGAGGGGGAGAAATCCACAGGGGTTTTTGGTGCTGAACATCATGAGTCTATCTGACATCAGTTCTGGATTCTACTTCTTTGCTCCAAAGTCTAAAATTGGAGTGGGTCCATTTTACCTTGCCACCAATTGCCTAAATAGAGATAAGAGATTCTTAGTCACCCAGGTCATAGCTATCCCAAGGTGGTTTTTCAAGAAGCAACTGGACTTCCTTTGTTTTTCCTTGAAGACATTTTGCTTCTCATTGTTGTGGTCCGCCAGCAGTCTGCGGAGCTGGCAGCAGAGTCAGCAGTGAGGAGGCTGGAGAGGAACATGGGCTAGTCCTGGAGTCTGGGAAAGGCTTGGACGAGGGCTCTGCATCGGAGGCAGAGAAAGGGCCATCTGGGAGGTATGTGCTGCCTCCGGAGCCTCCAGAGTCGGACCTCACCGAGGCAGAGGAACAGGGGGAACCTGTTCCCAGTGTGTGCATGCGCAGAGCTGCCAGAAGGCAAGAACAGTTAAAACAAAAGGTGTGACTCGGGAGTAGGGCTGGGAGATGATTGGCCCCTCCCATAAGACTTAAAAGAGGAGCAAAGGCACGTGGGCTTTTGCAGGAAGCAACGTCGTTCATTCTGTGCAGTTTAAAGTCTGAAGCTCTGTTTCATTCTGGATTCCGTGTGGCTTTGCCAATTAGGTCTTTGGCAGCGTGTCAAGGGAGATAAAGGTGGGTGATTATCAGCCTTATCCCGAAGGACTCTTTACAACTATTTGGGACTCCTCTGTGAATGAACAGAATTCACAGCTGTTAAAATAAAACAGGTTGTTGGGACTACTCGTGTGTTTTACTGACTCAGGAAGCCTAAGTCAGAACATTCATCCAAGAAACTTTTTCAGTTCTGAAAAAGTTTCTTAGATGAGAAGCAAAACATCCTCAAGGAAAAACGAAGTCCAGTTGCCTCTTGAAAAAACACATTTGGGACACCAATTGCCTACTTACAAGTAACATTGATCCACTCCTTTTTATATAAGGAGGGGTCAGAAGCATCTAGATTCCTTGGGAACTATGGACTTTGCATCTTCTTATTTTCTCTACTCATTGGTTGTAGATTCACAGGACAACATTTAAGAACCGAAACTTCCAACAGAATTCTCCCAACCTTCCCTTTATGAAGGGAACAAGAGGTCTTTCAGAGTGGATAAATTGAAATATGGTTGAAAAGCCTTTGGAATTTGTTTAGGATTGGATTCATTTCAAAGATCAAATCAGACCCACAATTAATGGACATGAACGTGGTTCTACTGGGCATGATCGAATGAAATTCACACTTGTCACTACCAGCCATAACTTGGCCAAGGTGAAAACTTGACAAAATTTGAGAATTGGTATTGAAGAGAGGTAAGATGATGGCGCACGTTCATTTGAGAAGAATTCATAAAGTGTAAGGTTGGATACTAGGTTTAAACTGGTTTCAAAATCAATATTTCAGATACTGTACATTATTTAAGATGACACCTGGCATTTTCAATACCTAATGGACAGAGACCTTCCAAAGAGAGCCATAAGGACAGAAGTTTGCTATTAGCTTTTAAAATGGTTTAAAATGGTCTCTGAGATATCACCATTTTTTTATTATCTACCCAATGGTAAAATAGATCCCATATCAAATAATATTGTTTTTCTTCCTGCTCTCTTATTTCAAATGTCAGTTTACCCATTTCTGCACAATCCAACATTTTCCTAACAATTTCTTCATCTGTAGGTATCATTTCTTCTTTCCAATTTTTAGCAAATACAATTCTAGCTGCTGTTAGAAGATTCACAATTAAATACTGCAGTTCTTTGTTATATATTTCTGGTAAAATCCCTAATAAAAATATCTCTGGTTTAAAGTCTATGTGTCTCTTGGTCATTTTTTCCAACCACATGTGTATCTTAGTCCAATATCTCCTTGCTTCTAGCCATGTCCACCACATGTGGTAATAGGATCCTGGGGTCTGATGACATTTCCAACACTGCTCTTCTCTTCTATGTAAGTAAATGTTGAAATACTTTAAATGATGATACAACCGATATATTTTATGTAAGAATAAATTTTGGATATGTAGTGATATTATGAAGAGAGGAGAGGGCACTAGGGATGCAAACCGACCGATGTACTGTCTGTACTTGATTGAATGAATGATGTTTATAGGTTTTATTTTTCTTTTTTTGTTTTAAAATAAAAAATGATTTGGCAAAAAAAAAAAAAAAAAAGGTCTCTGAGAAAAAGTCAAGCCAGACCCACAGGAGAAAAAAATCAAATCCAACCAGAAGATAAGGAGATAGAATCAGGTTCTGGCACTCACAGAAACCAGACCTGACTCTAACCGTAAAATAGCATTCTTGATGCATCTTGGAACTGCAAGTATTGCTCTTATAAATTTGGACTGGGCAGTTTCCAAGATATTAAACTTTGCAAAAATGAAAAATGGAACACCATAAAGAAGCTGAGAAGATGACCTTAGGAAGAAAAAGCTTAAAAGCTGTAGGAATATAACGTGCCCCCTTTGAGTAGAAGAATCTTAAGACTGCTGTGAAGATACATTACACTTGCCCAATAGAAGAAGGAACCTGGAACTTCACGCCGGCATATTTGTAAATGCAGCAACCAATCAAAGCTAAGATGGACCCCACCAAAAGCTACTTATGACTTGGTTCTAGGGTTCGGATGGCAGAATACACTCCTGCAGTCACATGACCACATTTTGGGGTGCTTAGCAACTGGTTCACTTTTACCATCGGTTGCAGTGTTCCACGGTCATCACAATTTTCATTTTTTGCCAGTTTCTGGCCTTTTCAATTGCTTTCCAGCAAAACAATGCCCATAGGAATGCATGAACTTGCTTAATGACCATTGTGTTCACTTAACCATTACAAAATGGCATACAATCCAAGTCCGGTCACATGGGTGACTCAACTTATGACCACCATATCTTATGCCAGAAATTCGGGACTCCATTGTAGTTGTAAATTGAAGACTACTGGTATACAACTTTTTCCTTCCATCCTTCCTCCCTTCCTCCCTTCCTTCCTTCCTTCCTTTTCTTCCTTCCTTCCTTCCTCTCTCTCCCTCTTTCTTTCTTTTTCTTTCTCTTTCTTGTTGCTTTGCATGTACACTGAGAGCCTCTGCATCAGAGACAAATTTCTTGTGTGTCTAATCATACTTGTCCAAATAAAGCTATTCTATTTCTATTATGTTCCATTCCGTTCTGTTCCGTTCCATTCTATTCCGTTCCCATTAATTTGTCATTTATGCAAGTCACTCTTCTGTTTTGCAATGCCAGACACAAAATCAATATCATCATCTGTATTTTTATACCAATTCAATAGTTTTTATTTATTTATTTATGAAATGATTCCGCTTTCTCGGTCTAAATGGACTTGTTCATTTTGATGACAGGGGGAAAAAATGCAGTCCAATTTTTTTATAAAAGAAATTTTTTTTGCACTTAAAATTTCATGGTAAATAGAAATTTAATCAAATAAAATAAATAAATAAGATGTTTCCTTGCATGATGGTATTTGCAAATGCCCTGCCTCCCCAATTGTCTGCAGCTGCCCTGGTTTCCCATCCATCAGTTTAACCCCCAAATAAAAGATCACGAGAAAACTTCTTTTCTGGGGATTTTTCAGACAGAGAAAGCTGAAACAGTCAGGAAAGTATTGAATTCATGGAAAAATATGTAAGAAAATATCAGCAGGAACATCCCCTGTGAACCAGAAAGGAAGTCAGAAGCATCACCGCAAGAAATTTGAAAGAAATTCTCAAACGCTCCTAGAGAAAGAAACTTCTTTGAAAAAAACATCTGAGAAATTGCCGGACAGATTTCGAATTAGGTGAAGTTAATGAAACCTCCATAAACTCAGCAGAATCCTGCTGTCAATTGTCTTCTGCTTTCCAGTGAATATTCTCACCCAACAGCTGTTTCACCTGGTCGTTTTAAAAATTGGGTAATGTGGCATAAACCCTGATTCATAGATTGCCTTTTTTTTTCCTGCCTTGACTTCATTGCCACGCTGTTGTCAACGTTCAACTCTTTTTCAAGCGTGCACACAAACAGGCAAACAAATGAAACGAAAAATTGCAGCGAAGTGAAAAAGGAGAAAGATTGTATTTAAGTGGCAAAGGGCATATTTTGCTAGTGGGAAGTCAGATGACCTTAGAAAGGCATCTCAGAGAGAGGAAAGACTGTTATAGACTGTGCTTACCAAAAGCAATCTTCCTGAGGTGACTTTCCATATTTTTACACTTTAAAACAATCAGCCCTAACACTGATGGCCTTGTCTTCAGTAAATATACAGGTAGTCCCAATTTTTTTTTTACTACCGGTTCTATGGGCGTGGCTTGGTAGGCGTAGGGTGGCTTGGTGGGCGTGGCAGGGGAAGGATACTGCAAAATCTCCATTCCCACCCCACTCCAGGGGAAGGATACTGCAAAATCCCCATTCCCTCCACACTCCTGGGGGAAGGATATTACAAAATCCCCATTCCCACCCCGTTCTGGGGCCAGCCAGAGGTGGTATTTGCTGGTTCTCCAAACTACTCAAAATTTCCGCTACCGGTTCTCTGAACTGCTCAAAATTTCTGCTACCGGTTCTCTAAGACCTGTCAGAACCTGCTGGATTTCACCCCTGGGTAGTCCTCAGTGGTGGGTTTCACATTATGGTACTACCGGTTCGCCGTGTGTGCACCTGGTTCGCGCACAGACTTGCGTTCTGCACATGCACCCAGCCTTCCACGCATGTGCTCGGCCTCAAAAACGTGCCTAAATAGGATGGCATAGAGCCGGGGTGGAGCATCCCACAATTTCCGCTACCAGTTCGGGTGAACCAGTCCAAACCAGCTGAATACCACCTCTGGTAGTTCCTCGACTTACAACATTCATTTAGTGACCCTTCGAAGTTACCATGGCACTGAAAAAAGTGACTTATGACTGTTTTCCACACTTACAACCATTGCAACTTCTCCATGGTTAAGTGATCAAAATTCAGACACTTGGCAAGTGGCTCATATTTATGATGGTCACCGTGTCCCAGTCATCTGATCACCTTTTGCAACCTTCTCACAAGCAAAGTCAATTTGGAAGCCATGTTCACCAAACAACTAGGTGACTAACTTAAAAACTGTGTTGATTCACTTAAAAACTTTGGCAAGAAAGGTCATAAAATGGGGCAAAACACACTTAACAAATGTCTTCCTTAGCAATGGACATTTTGGGCTCAATTATGGTCATAAGGGTACATTACCCTTACCCAAATTGGTATCAAACCATAATCATGTCATAACATAAAATAAAAAGGGAGCAATTCAAGTTTGTACAACTTTTCCATATAATTCTAACAATTATAATACATGCAAAGTAAAAAATAAAAGCTGTGTGATGGAGTGGTTGAGACACCAGGCTAGAAAGTTTGAAATTATGAGTTCTACTCTCACTTTAGGCATGAAGCCAGTTGGGTGACTTTCGGCCAGTCAAAACCTCTGAGTCCTACGAAGAAAGCAATGGCAAACTATTTCTGAAATCTTACCAAGAAAACTGTAGGGACTTGTCCAGGCAGTTGCCAGGAATCAACACTCAGTCAAAGACACAAAAATAAACAAATAAGTAACAAAACAATACATTTGCCAAGCAGCCCTCTTCATAGTAATTATGGTATTCCAACCAAAAATAACCACATAGTTATCCAAGGTTATGTGAGACTTCTTACATTAGAAATAAGGCATAAACAGAGCCTTAGTGAGTGGACCAGTTCTTTAGAGCCTCTCCGGATTAGGGGAGGACAGGAGATCACCCATATATGCTCTGGAATGACTTCTCCTCATGAGCTGGCTGCAGGACAATAGTTTTCTGTAGGTTTCTGTAAGCAAGATCATCCATCTTGCTTGCAACCTTAGCAGAGTCTTTTAATGGTTACTAAGTTTGGAAACCTCTCTTTCTAACTACTTTCTGAAATTGCTTTTTAACATTTTAAAGGCATTAGAGACTTTCAGAACAACAAGTTTGAAAAGTTGCCAGGTGAGTTTAGCTACAACTCTGATCAAAAGAATAATTAATTACAGACTTTAAAAAAAATAAAGAATTTGAAATAAACAGCAGAACACTATATAGGATTTTGATCTAAGAAAGTTACAAATGGATTAGGGGTTCAATTAAATTTGGCACATTGACTTTTACTGTAAAATTTTGGAATTACTTATAAAAAATAAATACTTTCTCGTGGGAATCAAAGTTATTTTGGCTATGTTTGTTCATAACAAAGATAAACAACTTCATGGGTTTAGAAATTGGACATTAGAAGGGACTAAAGATTCTACGTAGAAGAAAAGATACAAGCCAGCTTTGGTGTCCATTAACCGAGATTTACTCCAGGGGTGTGTTCTACTAATCTTTACTACCGGTTCGCAACGGGATCATGCACAGATCATCTGTGATGATGTTGTGGCGGGTGGGCAGAGCCTCCCGCCAGTTTTAATACCGGTTCTATAGAACCGGACTGAACCGGGGGTAACTCACCAGTGATTTACTCCCCTCCTGCACAGAAATCCCTTGGTGCACCTGGAGAAAAGACCTCAAATCTAATGTCCCCTTCTCTTGCAATCTTCCCTGCTGGCTTCCCCATTGATTTTTGGGGGCAGCTGGAAGAGAAGATCACAAATGGCAATCACATGATTGCAGGACACTTGCCAACCAGTTGTAAATGTGAACGGATTGCCAAGTGCCCGAAATGTGGTCAAGTGACCAGGGGGCAGCCCAATGTTTTATGATAGCCAGAAATGTTTTTTAGTCTGTAAAGCACCTGTTTCGAGGCTTACATGACTGTGAACAGTCATTAAACAACTAATTATGAGCCAAGGACTACCTGTACACTGCCATGAGCATCTGGGATATAAATCTAATATTTATTCATTAATTTTATATCTAATATCTAACACATATTTAGGAAACTACATGCAAACAACCATAATCATTAGTGTTTATGTGGGGTCTATTGATGTTTCAGAAGATCTTTTGATTTGATGTGACAGTTCTGAAATAAATAAACTGCACAAGGAATCCACATACTACATTTCTATGTATATCAGCAAACCTGCACTTATATATTTACTTGTCTTTACTCAAATCTTTTTTACTTCTTTCTATCTCTGAAAAGAATCTATCCAAGAACATTTAGTTGTACTAAAATTGGCACCATCTTTTTAAGAAGCTGATTGTTGTTTTGAGTTTCCTCCCACTCTTTCTCCAAAGTTCTTTCTTTCTGCATGCATCACATGTCTCCTTCACTGAAGGACAATTAACGAGTAGAACCTTCATGAAGAATAAGACAATCAAATAATACCTCATCCTCAGCTCTGAAGGATACTTACACTGATTCCATGCCATAAATATATTTTTCCATACCTGAAAAAAATCACAAGTTAATTTCGCCAGAGAGACCATCAACTTTCCAAAGGCCCAAGGAAGAAAATACGATTTACAAATATGCCAGCTTCAATTTCAAGAACTATAGGAAGATTATGGCGGAAAGGGATAATATAATAAACCATGAAATCACTTCTTCTTCTTCTTCTTCTTCTTCTTTTTTTTTTTTTTTGTTCTCCTTCTGTGGACACATCCAACAAATGAAATCTTAGAAATAAAAAAAAAAAGAGCTATCTATGAGAATGAAAATAAGAAAACAAAAACTATATTCATGGGATCTCGTATATAACTCATTGAATAACAGAGTTTGCAGGGACCTTCGAGGTCTTCTAGTCTAACCTCCTGCTCAAAAAGGAGACCCTCTAAGTGGCTGTTCAGACTCTTCTTAAAACCCACAACTTCTGGAGGCAAACCGTTCGACTGGTTAATTGTTCTCACTGTTAGGAAATTTCTCCTTGGTTCTAGGTTGGTTCTCTCCTTGATTAGTTTCCATCCATTATTTTTTGTCTTGCCTTCTGATGCTTTGGAGAATAGGTTGACTCCCTCTTCTTTGTGGCAGCCCCTTAGATATTGAAACTCTGCTGTCACGTCACCCTTAGTCCTTCTTTTCATTAAACTAGACATATCCAATCCCTGCAATCGTTACTAGAGTTTGTTAATACTTTTTATACAGTGATTAAATGAGGCGTTACCAAAATATTATAGCTACAGGAGAAAATATACACAAGCCATCACCTCTCTTTCACCTGGAGATGAGGTGAGAGGTAAAATTCATGACTGAAATCCTTTAACGATTCATTTGAGAGCAGACCTCACTGGATTCAGTGTGGCATATAATTGTAAGGTTTTAATTTTCAACCCCAATATTTTAATGTTTTTAATCTTTCTAATTACTTTGTACTGTTATTTGTGGCATTGTAAGCTGTCCAGTGTTGCTTGATAGTGAGATAGGCAGCATATAATGAAATATTTCCAAATAGACAAAGATGTTGGATCTGTGGCAAATTTACAAGCAGCCCGAGAATAGAAACAGGTTTAGTTTACTCTATTAATTGAGCTTATTCCGAACTCACAGGTGGAGTTGACAAAAATAAAATAATAAAATAAAATAAAATAAAATAAAATAAAATAAAATAAAATAAAATAAAATAAAATGAATAAAAATAAAATAAAATAAAATGAATAAAAATAAAATAAAATAAAATAAAATAAAATAAAATAAAATAATAAAATAAAATAAAATAAAATAAAATAAAATAAAATAAAATAAAATAAAATAAAATAAAATAAAATAAAAGTGTTCTAATATCGTGTTTCCCCGAAAATAAGACCTCCCCGAATAATAAGCCCAATCAGGATAAAATACAATCCTCCCGAAAATAAGCCCTCCCTGAAAATATTTAAATGCATGCACAGCCGGTCCCTGTCATTTCCTCTGGTTAGGGTTAGGGAGACAGAGCTGGAAATCAGATAAGATGGCAAGAGGAGCCCCGTCTTGCTCCAGGCGCCCCAAAATAATAAGACCTCCTCGAAAATAAGTCCAAGCACTTATTTCGGGGTTCAAAAAATATAAGAGAGGGTTAGGGTTAGGGGAAACAGGGTATAGACACAATTATGCCGTAAGTTGAGGACTACCTGCACTTGAAATTTCTCTTGGGGAGACAGGAATTTTTCAACAATTAAGGATGGGATTAATGGTGGGTGATATTGGCACAACTTTTCCAAGACACTTAATGAGAAATGTTCTCTGACACCATTTCTTAAGGTGACAAGGCTGCAATCCATTGGAGAGTCTTAAATATGAGCCGGCAGTGTGCTGCGACTGCCAAAACAGCCAACACAATCCTAGGCTGTATTAATAGAGAGATAGAATCAAGATGAAGTGAAGTGTTAATAACATTTTATAATGCCTTGATAAGATCCCACTTGGAATATTGCATCCAGTTTTGGTCGCTACGATATAAAAAAGATGTGGAGACTCTAGAAAGAGTGCAGAGAAGAGGAACAAAAATGATTAGGGGACTGGAGGCTAAAACATATGAAGAGCGGTTGCAGAAACTGGGTATGTCTAGTTTAATGAAAAGAAGGACTAGGGGTGACATGATAGCAGTGTTCCAATATCTCAGGGGCTGCCACAAAGAAGAGGGAGTCAAGCTATTCTCCAAAGCCCCTGAAGGCAGGACAAGAAGCAATGGAGGGAAACCAATCAAGGAGAGAACCAACCTTGAAATAAGGAGAAATTTCCTGACAGTTGAAACAATTAATCAGTGGAACAGCTTGCCTCCAGAAGTTGTGGATGCTTCAAAACAGCAGTTTTTTAAAAAAGAGATTGGACAACGATTTGTCTGAAATGGTAAAGGGCAGTGATGGCTAACCTTTGTGCCGTCGCGTGCCAAAAGCGGGGGGAGCACGGCGAGGTCGGCCACGTGTGTGCCCACACCCATAATTCAATGTGCCCTGCCCCTGCGCATGCCCCCCCAGCTTTTAGCACGTGATGACACAGTGGGCCCAGTAGGCCCGTTTTTCACCCTCCCCAGGCTCCAGAGTTTTTCTAGGAGCCTGGGAAGGGTGAAAACGGCCTTCCCCAATCCCCCGGAGGCCCTCTGGAGGCTGGAAACAGCCCATTTCCCAACTTCCGGTGGGACCGAAAGGCCCAAAAATCAGCTGGCCGGCGCACACATGCGCGTTGGAGCTGAGCTACGGCAACGCTCGCGTGCCCACTAATACGGCTCCGTGTGCCCCTGTGCCATAGGTTCGCCATCACGAGTTTCTTGGTTGAGCAGGAGTTTGGACTAGAAGACCTCTAAGGTCCCTTCTAACTCTCTTATTCTGACTATGCAAACCAAACATTTATACAGACAGTTCATATGTAAATAAGCGCAAGAACGTAGTTGCCTCAATTTTCCCAAATTCTCTTTTGCTTTGAAAAAAAGAAAATAAATTCTCCATTCTCAACTGGGATGGGAACCGCTAGGAGAAAAAAAAAAATATGTCGGGCTCAAAGAGCAATTCCACTTTTGATCCATGTCCCCGTCCCCCCCCCCATTTTGATGGAGAAGAACAGAAGGTAAAGGAAAGGGCACAGTTCAGTGCAATAGAGTCCCTCCCTCAGCCCTGTTCAAATAATAAGCATGTCAAGATTTCTCACTTCTCCTATTTATATTTTCAGCCAAGATAAAAATATCAGAACAGAGTTAGAAGGGTGGTGGTGGTTTTTTTTTCCTCCCCTTTTGTCACCTCTCATGAAAACTTGGTTAATTAGTATCACATTGAGTGATAGCCTTAGTCTGGATGTGACAGTAGCCGCCCACACAGCACCTCATTCTGCCACATTAGAACTTAATTAGGAAGAGGCCTGCGAATGCCAAGTCTTAGCACTGATCCAAATTTTGTTGGATAATGTTTCATTTGGGGAAGCGGTGTGAAGTTCAAGGAAGACATTAGGAAGAAGGGATAAGATTTTAATGGCGTGCGGTCTCATCTGGATTTCACAACCCATTATCTAAAAAAATAAAAATAAATCAAAAATCAAAATCATATACAGGTAATCCACGACGTATGACTGTCATGAAGCTCGATTTTAAAATGTTTTTTTTTTTGCAGAGGTTACTAAGTGAACCAATGGGTTCGTGATGGACATGGTTTTGCCGAAAAAACGGAAGTGGTTTTTGTTTTTTTTTTTGACAAAACCATCATAAAACAGAGTTGATTGACTATAAGACATTGCAAATGGCTGTAAATGCAGACTTGTTGCTAAGCACCTCAAGTGAGGTAGGTTGTAAGTCCCCTGTCAGGGATCCAAGTAATACATCCATTGCAAGCAAGACTCCGAGGCACTGGAGTTCCTCAAAGATTACTTTTATTGGAAATATCATATATGGCACATATCCGGTGAAAACCGACTCTGAAAACTCCTGCGGTTTTCACCTCATTAAAAGTGAACGTTTTTCTACTTTCTCAAAACGATCAGTCACATGGTCCAGTCGTCATGTAGTGCGACAACCGGGTGGTCGGTAAGGCATTTGACAAAGTAGACCATAATCTACTAGTTGATAAAATAGAAAAGTGTGGGTTAGACAGCATCACACCAGATGAATTCATAACTGGCTGACCAACTGCAATCAACGTGTAGTCCTCAATGGAACTGGATCTACATGAAGGGAGGTATGCAGTGTGGTACCCAAGGGCTCTGTTTTAGGTCCAGTACTCTTGAACATATTCATCAATGATTTGGATGAGGGGATAGATGGCCCACTCCGCCTTCTTCCAACCAGGTGTGAGAATATCTTTGGTTCCCAGGAGAAAGTATTTTGTTTTGACTACATAAATCCCTCTATCTCAGATCCCCCCACCCTGACCTTTGGCTCCAGTGTGGCAACAGTGAAGCAGACAAAAGAGCCGAGGTGGCACACTGGTTAGAGTGCAGTACTGCAGAGACTTCAGCTGACTGCTAGTTCAGCAGATCAGCGGATCAAATCTCACCGGCTCAAGGTTGATTTAGCCTTCCATCCTTCCGAGGTGGGTACAATGAGGACCCAGATTGTTGAGGGCAATATGCTATTTAGTATACTGTCTTTGGTGTAAGCTGCTCAGAGTCCTCGGAGAGTGGGCAGCATAGAAATATGACTAATATAATAAATAAAAATAAAAAATGGCTTCGGTCAGGATAGCGTCAGGGTTGACATCCCCTTTTGTTAAGGGCAAAGAATCGGGACCACACATCAAGTTCCAGTTAAGCTGATTGATCGATTGTGCTTATTCTCAAGTATCTAATCAACTAACTATCAACACTAAATTGGTGCTACATAAGAGTAAAGACCCCAGGACACTACAACCATCATAAATACATGCCAGTTGATAAGCATCTAAATTTTGCTCATCTGACCATGGGGATGTAAGTGTGATCATAAGTAACTTTTTTTCAGTGCAATTGTAAGTTTTAACCATCACTAAACAAATGGTTATGTCGAGGATGACCAGTACACAGTTCTGGGGGTTTCAAGATGGAGAAGGTCCTCTGAGCATCCCCCGATCAGGTGTATGAATTTTTTTTTTTCTCTCTCTCTCTCCCCACCACCCCAAAACCTGTAATAATGTTCTTGGAGATATGAGCAACACAGAGTCCTGGCAAGACAACATGGGTGGGAGGATGCAATTTAATTCTTTGTCGCCAACTTGCAAGCAGCCACATTAAAGGGAATTGTGGAAACCCCAAAGTGTTACCTAGCAGAACCTCAAGGTCCACCAAATTCTTTTTAACTACTACTCATTTCATCCAAAATTCTTGGAAAGCCGCAATTAATTCATGATGTTTACAAGTTCCTCAGATTGCACATAGCCATTTTAACTGAATACTTTTGTGCTCATTTTTGCCTGGTGAAGGGTTGGCATAATTTAATAGCTCTCTATTTTGGCAAAAAAAAAAAAAAAAAAAAAAAAACCTTCAAAAGACAGGAAGTGGGATAGTCCGTGTTATCAATCACATTTAGCTAAAAATCTGCATCCATGTGCACATCCTCAAAAATCCAATCTTCAACATGTGACTACTAACCTTTTTCAACAGTCTTTGTACTAATTCACTCTGAAACAGCCTCTACTCCACTAATTTAAGAGGGTAATGGCCCTTGTTTATAGATATACCGTAAAAAAAAAGAATGGTCCTGCAATATATTACCAAGAAACAGACTCTATCTCAACAGCTGAGAGCTGCAAAAAGGCCTAACAGATATCTTAATGCTAATTGGATATGCCGAGTTTTATTTACCTGTGCATTAGAATTAAGATGTTCTGAGCCATTGGCTCATGGTAAAGGATTATGGTTAAACTTGATGCACAGTTAAAAATGTTGTACCATGTTGAACTCATATATCCCATGAGTTCTAGCGGCATGGCCAATGGAAGCAAAAGATGAAATGTGCAACACGAACATTTATTATTTATGTATTACATATATTTCTACACTGTTCACTTCCCAAAGAACTCTAGCAGAATGTGGAGCATCTTGCAATAATCCCGCAGCAAAATACAGGTTATGCAGTAGCAACGTTGTGCCCATCCATCTATAAACATAGCAAATCCCAAAGGGCAACAATAACCGCTCAGCTTCACCAGAAAAAAACAAAACGAAACAAAACTTAAAATGATCAATAGTGAGTCTAAATTAAAGCAAATATAGATGAACCTATATAATCCTCTTCTCGTGGGTTAGGCAAAATATTTCATGCTCAAAATGACCCTTTCCAGCTTCTAATCATTCATCTCAGTTTAAAACCGGCTGCTTTGATTATTCTGGAAACATGGTTACTTTGTGTAGACTTCAACTCCCAGAATTCCCCAGCATCTCATGCTGGGTGGGTACTGGAGAGTTCTGAAAGTTGAAGTCCACAAATCTTAAATTTTGATCACGTGACCACAGGGATGCTGCAAAGATCATAAGTGGGAGAAATAGTCATAAGTCCCATTTTTTTCAGTGCCGTTTTAACTTCATGCGGTCACTAAATGGATGGTTGCAAGTCAAGGACTACCTGTAATTGAGTTAGGACTACCTGTAATTGACTACCATGGGTTGAGTTCACAAGCTTGATAAACCAATCCATAGTTTACACCCTCTGGAACGAGCTACCCCTAGGGTTATGACTGATCCTGGACCTCCGTACTTTCCGCCGGGCCCTGAAGACTTTTCTATTTCAGCAAGCCGGGCTGGCTTAAAATTTTTAACTGGTCAATTTTATGGGTAAGGGGTTTTAAATTGGGGAAGCCAAATTAATTTAATCATGTTTTAAATTATTTTAATTTTCATATTGTATGTATTTTAATTTTGGCTGTTCACTGCCCTGAGTCCTTCGGGAGAAGGGCGGTATAAAAATTTAATAATAATAATAATAATAATAATAATAATAATAATAATAATAATAATAATAATAATAATAATACAAATCAGAATGGCTGGATTTACCTAACATGTTGAGACAAAACCGAACAAAACACAGTTTGGTGTAGTTCCAGAAATGTTGAGGTAGGTCCAAAAAATCAATATGTGATCTCAACCACTATCTTGACTTTTTGGAGTGCTAGTGGATCTTCCATTTAATGCAGGGTGTGAATCAGAAAATAATCAAAATCTGCCTACACAAATTGTTTTCCAGACCTAACACACCAACCTAGGACTAGATTTTTTTTTTTTTAAGAGCTGTAGTGGCGCATGAGTTAGAATGCAGTATTGCAGGCTAATTCTGCTGACTGCCAGCAGTTCAATTCTCACCGGCTCAAGGTCGACTCAGCCTTCCTGTCAGGGTTCCAAGCAGGGTGGATAAAAATCAATGACTTTTTTAAAAAAAATCAAAAAAAAAAAAAAACAGATTTTTTTTATTTAAATCAGATTTTTTTTGATTTTTATTGAATTTATTTTAATAAAAAACTTTTGGGGTAAAAATATATCGTTAAGATAGTTTTCTATTTAAGATACATAAATAATTTAGTTTATTCAGCATGAAATGGAGCTTAGTTATGTAGCGCAAGGTATATATTCTGCAACATTGGGACTATTGGTGAGTCAACAGCGGGTCAAAGGAGTAGCAGAGATGACAGTTGCTCTTTAAAAATTATGATTTAAATCGAGTTGATTTAAATCAAGTCTTTTTACTAGTGATTTAAATCATGATTTAAATCGTGATTTAAATCGACTCGATTTAAATCAAATACACCCTGGTTCCAAGTAATACACCCATAGCAAACAGAACACCG